>CM069459.1:6121606-6169375 GCA_035610835.1 Ophiura sarsii | reverse complement strand
TATGCATCAGCCCTAATCCAGATACCATATAATCAGTTGGGCAAACTTCCAAAAACGGCAACCTGTGAAATGTATTGAAAAAAACAACTACTTTTGCATTTTCAATAAGATGGTTACTTAAGTTAAAATCATAACCACTTTATCATAAAACATAAATGGCAAAAGTTGTGGTATTTATTGTTGTGACATTGAGCTCGCTTGTTTCGTGAAACTAAATAGATAGCAAAATTAAGTAGTTATTTTGCCTCTGGCGTCATTATTTTAAGATAGATTTTGATGTATCATGCTCAGAAAATAATTGTCCAAGTTCTGACTAAGGCTCATACATTTTGAGTAAGGTTTGATATGTTTTAAAGCCAAAGACTTAATTAATTAATTAAGGGACTAATTAAATAATCAATTGCCCAATAATTGGCATTTCAATTTTTTTTAAATTCTTTTTTAATTCGAACATGTCTTACATCATTGTTATATAATCAAAATAAAGTATCTTAAGACCCTTTTTACCAATAAGATAATTAATAAGTCACTTAATTAATTAATTAAGCCTTTTACTTTAAAACATATCAAACCTCACTGTCAAAATGTATGAGCCTTGGCCAAGTATAAAGTTTGATATACAATATGATATAAAACGATACTTATTAACAGATCCGAAACACGCAAGGTTGGTTTTCCTGAATGCTACTTACTGCTAGTGACTTTGTTCAATGGATTGGTGCTATTCATCTTATTAAGAATAAGCTTTAATACATTGTAATGATAAGGAACGTCATAGACAGTGCGTAATCTGTATAAAAAGCGCTTTAAAGCGGTGTTATATCTAGTAGTCACGGTAACTGAGTCTGAGCCATTTATTGTACCAATTCCATAACATGACCACTGAGAATAAACAGCCATTTATTGAAAATGGAATATCTCCTCAGTAACAATTTCTATTATAAAGAGTGGCAGAATTCAGAATAAATTAAACATTCTTCAGACCGCTTGTTACAATTAAAGCCAACATTTTCTCACGCTTTGCGCGCATTTTGTCCCCAATTGATTTCTCCCCCCCCCCTCGCCCCCCCCCCCCCCCCCCGCCCCCCCCCCCCCCTCGCCCCCCCCCCCCCCACACCAAAAAAATAAAATAATGATAATAATAAAAAGAAGAAGAAATAGGAATTTAATCACTTAATAAAATGTTCATAGAAATATAGTATATATAAAAAATATATAAACCCGACTAGCCCAACCGTGCCGATGTTGAAATGACTTTCTTAAGGGGGTGTTGACCCTCAGCATAGCCTCCGTAAAACTGCTGTAACTCCTTTATTATTCATTTAAAACCGGTGTAAATAAGCATGTAACGTAGATTAAGTTCATTATGTCTGTCTCATCATTCGCCATTTTGTTTTTCTCAATTAGATGTTGCTTTAAGCAATTTTATTGAGTATTAATTTAGATTTAGATTTAGATTTAGATCTCTATACAAGTATACATTTTTTTGAAAAAAGGTTCAATGAATCCAACCATGAACATGAAATTGACCATTTTGAAAAATATTATTAACAACAGGTTTTTTGACCCATTTTGGGTTTCGTCAAGATAACTAAAAATATATTTTGTCAAATTTTGGCCTTTTAAGATTTAATATATTCGTAATACAATTCTCTAGGAGGCGTTTTTTTGGAATATCTGATTTTTTTGTTGTTGAATTATTGACCAAAAAGTGCCAAAAATGTGATTTTCATGATGTTGAAGTTTAAAAAAAATCACATTGTTGGCACTTTTTAGTCAATAATTCAAAATTCCTTTTATTCCTACAAAAAAACCTCCTAGGGAATTTTATTAGGATTATAATAAAACTAGTATGACAACATTTGACAAAATATATTTTTAGTTATCTTTTCCAAACCTAAAATGGGTCAAAAAACGTGTTTTTTATCATTTTCTCCAAAATGGTCAATTTCATGATCAGGGTTGTATTCATTGAACCCTTTCTGCAAAAAATTGTATACTTTTGATAGATTAAATGAATATTGAAGAAGTTACGGCAGTTTTACGGAGGCTTTACCTGAGGGTCCACACCCCCCTTTTAAGAGGCCTATATACAGGGTGAGTCAGAAAAAACTTTACTCAACTTTGGGATTTTATTTCTAAAAATCTGTGCGGGAAATGACTCATATGTTTATTTTGGAAGAGGGGTTATCTCATATAGCTTTCAAAAAGATTCATGGGTTCAAATTGGTTGAGGAAAACATGCTCATTTATATAAAGGTATACATTTTAAATACCGAACTAGATTGATGAATTTCACTATTTGAATACCGATCCACACTCTAGTTTGATCATCAAACAAGCCCGATTTTATGTATGCATTTCGCATTTAATGTATGAAAATAATAGTGAGAAAGTTTAATGTGCGTTTTATTTGTCTTCTTGTGTCTAGCCATACACGTATCCACTTGTTCATAAATATCATGCATCATTGAGTGCAGTCAATTTTTTAAAAAAAGGAAAAGAAAAAAAGGGGAAAAGAAAAAGAAAAAAGGAAAGAAAAAAAAGGGAAATAGTAAGGAAGAAGAGGGGATTAACGAAAAAAGAAAAAGGGTGGGGGTGCGAAAAGGTGGGAGGGGAAGCATGAGAGGGACATAGGAACGTTTGAAGTTATTGGACGTCGGTCGGGATATATACGCGTATGCTGACGAGAAATCTGATATTTTGGACTAATATCAGATTACTACCATCGATATGCGTTTCAACATAACAATTTTAAATCAATAATATATATATATATATATATATATATATATATATATATATATATATATATTTTTTTCTCGGAAGGTCTAAACTTTGAATTTATATATATATATATATATATAGAGAGAGAGAGAGAGAGAGAGAGAGAGAGAGAGAGAGAGAGAGAGAGAGAGAGAGAGAGAGAGAGAGGGAGAGAGAGAGAGAGAGAGAGAGAGAGAGAGAGAGAGAGAGAGTGAGAGGGGGAGAGAGAGAGAGAGAGAGAGAGAGAGAGAGAGAGAGAGAGAGAGAGAGATGTAGATTAATACTTAGAGAATAAAGGTATTGTTTTTAGACCGTACCCGTGTTCTATTGTCTGACATAAATGCGGACGATAGTATTATTTTAAGTAGAACAACGACGCCGCAGGCGGAGTTGTTCTACGCAAAAAATAATACTATCGAACGCATTTATGTCAGACAATAGAACACGGGTACGGTCTAAAAACAATACCTTTATTCTCATTCTTAAACAATCATACTTTATTAACTTTAGACATTTATCAAAGAAATAAGTACATTTTATTGTCCACATTTGACAACTTTTACCCCTGCTAGGATCGAATAGCCACAAACATTCCATCCAATCACATGCGATGAGTAAACCATGCGTAAGCGTCGCGGCGCCGGCATAAACGCAGGAAAAGCGCTAAAGACGCACTGCAGAAGTGCGCGTTATGGAGAAAACCACGCATTGTGAAGGTCGGGCGCGCTGTTAAAACGTAAGCCCACCTCCCCGTGTTCTATTGTCTCATAGAGATGTCGCCGATTTCTCTGAGAACCAATGAGATTGCTTAAACTTTCTTAGCTGTTTAAGAATGTCCGATATCAAAGTGCTCGATTCATATGAAGAGCATAAATATAATTAATAATGTACAGCAAATTAAAATCCTAACATCGTTGTTGTTACTGGCAGTTTCATGTGACCCTATCGGGGCACAATCTTCAGACAAACTGATGCTGTATATCAGGCATTCTCAAATGGTGGCGCGCGCGCCACTTGTGGCGCATCAAGGCATCCTAAGTGGCGCGAGAGTGGTTAAATTTTGTTTTAAAAAAAGAAATCATATTATGATATATATAGCCAAATTCCATAGGCATATGACAGTCAGATGTATAAATACAGCAATCTTTTTCGCGCTGCGCGCGTATGTGCCCTCAAAACAGTAATATTAGTTAATATGCTGCCTACATATGTTAAAATATTTTGAAATTAATTTTATAAAGGGAATTTTGCCATTGTAAATTCTAAAAAATATGACCAAGTGGAGCTTCAACAAGTTGGTTACTAAAATGTGGCGCATCAGTAAATCTAGTTGAGAAAGCCTGCTGTATATGTACAGTACTATAGACATCCCATTGTATCATATATACACTTGACCTAAAAATTGACCCTAATGCACAGATCAGGGAGCATTTGGAGTTAATAATAACTTGGGCCAGACAAGAAAAAAGTTACGTTACATCAAAGGCAATGAGTTTGTATTTGCCTTTGTGTCTACATTTTGATATGAGTTCAGATCGTTTGTTGAGGGTGGAGTCTTGGTGCAGTCAGGATATGATATTTCTCCGCAAGGCACAGATTGCAGCGCTTGTTGGCTGGGTTGTAGGGCGCTGCCTTCTGAATGATGGACCATTTGATGTTGTACGGTGTGCCTTTATCCTCTAAGTTCCAAACGTATTTCGACAGTTCGGTTGAAAGGGATAATGATTTATTCTTGAAAGATTGTGTATGGTTTCCTAGTCTTTCTTTAAATGTAGTGCTGGCTAGGCCGATGTATTGCTTTGTAGGGGAGGAATCAGCTGTAATAGATGCTTTATAAACGATGTTTTTGGATAGGCAGTAACCGTCTAGTGGGCAATTAGGCTTTGATTTACTTGGGCAACTACATGTACGGTCGTTTGTAGCGGGGGCCTTCGTCAACACACGCTTGTTGTGGATGCTTATTATGGATTTCATATTCTCCATACATGAATAGCTTAATTTAACAGTGTTTTTGTTAAATATCGTATGCAGCGGAGATCCCTTTGGGAAGTGGCGGGTCAGGAGTTTAAAAATTCCTTTCCGATATTGGTTTTTATGGTTTTTGAGTATGGAGGATTAAACCAGATGACATTGCGCTTACGTTGTTTCCTTTGTTGGTTATTTGGTTGAGGTTTGTCATCAAAGACAAAATCATGAGTCGGGTATCCGGATTTCGACAATGCTTCTTTGTAGAGTGGGATGGCATCATTGAAGGATTGATCAGAGTCTGATAGAGTGGATATGCGCTTGTTTATAGAGTTGGGTATTTCCTAACTCTATAAATATAATTGGGGATGGTTGGACTTGACATTGACGTAAACTGGTTCATCATCTGGCTTTCTGAATGGTTTGAAGGAGTTTTGCTGCAGATTGAGGGTGACATCCAAAAAATCAACTTTGTTCAGGTTGGCATCTATATATAGGGTGGTGCGTTTAAGCGTAGCCAAGCTCACATCGCATCTTGTATCCTCTGGTATTACGCCAGAGGGCAGCAGACTCAGGGCAACAACCTTTCTAGACAGCCAAGATGTCAGCCTGCACGCAACACTTTCGATGGTGGTAATCGGATCATTTTTGCAGATTTTACAGTTATTTAAGTGAATTGTGATACCGGAAGTAACACGTGTCTATTGATTTACTATTGATTTACTATTGATTTACACAATTCTTCCGAATTTGCTGGAAGGGGATCGTGGCTGGAAGAGCCGCTGCCAGAAGGTCATTGAGACCCAGGGAGGTGATAGTTCATAAGCAGGGAAGTTAATGTTCACATTTTAAATGAAATTTAAATGAAATTATGTGTTTTGAAGGTTATTATTGTTCATTATTGTGTATTGTCTATCCGCTTGGCTACGCTTAAACGCACCACCCTATATATATATCAGTATGCACATCTAATATAGGCCTATATAAAAAGCCAATATTGATTGGAAATAAAGTGATTACTTTTCAATAAAATATAAAATGGGTTCGAAAATTGAAAAACAATCAAATTCTGAGGGGGGCACATCCCCCTCTCAGACTCCCCCTGTCCGCGCTTTTAAACCATCTATCCTTAAATCAAGACAATATCAGCATGCTCAACTTCTTTCTTGCATTGATAAAAAAACCAAAATATTGATTGGAAATGAAGAGGTGGCTCTTCGATAACATTTTGGTCAAAATTATATACCAGATCGAAAATTGAAATATTTTCCAATTCTAAGGGGACACCCCCCCCCCCCCCCCCGAGTCCCCCTGTCCGCGCTTTTAAACCATCATACTTAAATCAAGAAAATATCAGTATGCTCAACTTCTTTCTTACATTGATACAAAACAAAATATTGATAAAATGTTGGTCAAAAGTGTACACCAGATCGCACCAAATGAGTTCGAAAATTGAAAAAATAAATCCACTTGCGAGTTCCACTCTGTCTGGGGAGCGCGGTGCTGCGCACCACTTTGGTGACACTTTTTCAAATATTCAAATAATGGACGCCCCGATCCGCCCCTGACAATACTCAATAGTTTGTTCGGTTTCAAAAATGCAGTTACTTTAGCAAAATAGTCATATCTCATTTAACAGTACCATGAAATGTCTCGTGATTCTTTTTGATGATAGTAGCATTGGTTGTCTCCATATTCTGATAAAAATATTCTAAATATTTAATTTACTTTGAGTACCTTTTTTACTCACCCTGTGTTCAGTAATATGTAACCACGAAAATTGTAATACTTCAAGATTTGATTAAAAAAATGTGTTTGAATATGAAATACAGAAATAAAATAACATGCACCTTTAAATATAAAAATGAAGTGTAAATATGCATGTGCTGAAAAATTATAAAACATCTCTCAATATGTAAATTAATATTCACAAGAACGGCCACCTTTTGTACAACAATAGAACTAATTTATTCTGTGCAGGCCTCAAGTTGTTATTTTTAAATTGTTCTTAACCCATTCTTTAATATAGTTATTACACAATTATTAATATTAAATAACAGTTTCTTTCCAAGTCTTTTTGTCTTCAAACTAATTATAATTCCAATTATGTTCCTGTTTATTAAAAATTGAAAAACATTTCGGACTAGCGGGGTTTCGGACTAGTGGGGTTTCGGACTGACGGGTAAACCGCGTACTATAGTAGTGTTGTTATATTATTTGGGTAAATATATTTTGACCCGGCAGAATCCAACCGTTTCGCCGTTCACATTCACGGCGTAAATCTTGTTATTGTTCTGGTGATCGCCACACCGTACCGCTTGCCCCACCTTGCTTCCACCATGCGATTTACCCTGGCTTGATGGCCCTTATACAGGGCTTGTCAAAAAAGGTGTCCCATGAGGGCTTGTAGTGTAGCAGTTCAAAAAACATTTCTTTGGAAGAGGCAGGGTATCAGGGCGCACTGACAGTTGCTCTGTGTTTGTACATTTTCAATAACAAGGTTTAATATTGCAATGGGTATTTCTATTTCTATAATGAACATTGATCCAAAATACCTGTAATTTAACCGTTTTTGACCAAACATCGTTAGAAGTTATTTCGGAGAATAAACACCATGCAGGCAAAACTTGGCACACAACGCATGGGTGGTTTATTGTTAAATTGAAGAAAAAAATCGGGTTCTGACCACGCTCTATTGAAAGCTTGTATTTTAGAAAGTTGCCATTTGATTGGTCTCACAATTTCACCAATTAAGGTCAGGTATATTTACCTTTATATCACTAAATACGAAGCAGCGACGTTTCCTACTTTATAAGGGTTTTTGGACCCAGTTTTGGGACACCTTGCTGATAAACTGGTAATGTTATGAAAGCTTATCCACAGAGGTACGTAACATTTAGCATTATAAATAGGTTAAGAATCTCAGCCAAAGGGATATCGGTCGTCTAAAAATCAAATAGGAAATTAATCGCCATTTAGAAATTGTACATCTCTAAATTATGGATTCCCATGTCAAAATATGTAATATAATCTAATATGATTAGGTAAAATCACTGCTATTTGGAGGAAGAACCATTTTAGTTGAGGGGAGAATAATTGCCTCTGGAAATCAATCTTTAGTTATAAATTATATTATAAATTACAAGCTCAGTGTCAGACAATTTTATTGGATATCTATATAAATGTTGAGTAGCCACTATATGAACGTGTGGCTTGTTAGACACGCACATGTAGGCCTATGCTTGAAAACAAGGAAGTATGACAAAGTGTTGGACAAAGAACCATCAGATTTTGCCAATAACACCTGTGTTGATGAATTCCCGTTTGAAATGTTAGTGTGCTATACCTACTAAAAATACCATATTTTAAATTGGTATACAAATTTGTATTGTCAAAATCAAGTCAACTTGAAAAAGGGGAAATACCTAAACACACCCCATTCTTAAAATATGTTGGTATATACAATTGTGTATTGTGAAAATCAAGTCAACTTTAAAAAGGCGAAATTACCTAAAAATCCCATTCTTAAATGAAAGTGCATTTTTAGTATTGTAGTCATCGTGACTGCACCCCGAAGCGAAGTTGTCCTCATTATCATAGAGTAGATACACACACAACACACACAGCTAAAACGAATGCATGCTTCATTGAATAGGAGTGCTTCGCATTAACAAAATAAGTGTGCAACTCGGTTCACTTTTCATACATTCATAACTTTCTCTTTTTATCTTTTAACTTTATTATCCTTCCTCTATCATACACATTCACATAGATAATCATATTAACGTATAGTTAGTATTGTTATATCATTTTAACATTTTATATTATTATAGACTATAGAGCACACTTTCCGAATTGTTTACTTAATTTTCTTAGAATCTATCATTAGGCTGGGTTCACATAGAAGTATACGGTATACGATATACGGTATACGGTATACGGTATACGGTATACGGTATTCGGTATACGCTATACGGGCACGGCGAGTCACATAGGATAGCACGCGAGCCCTACTCGGTCTATTAAATTGCAATAAAATGAGTACAAAGGAGTCCTATTTTTCTAACTTACCCTATTCTACGCAATACATTGTTTATAAATCGTGAATGGGGAAATATACAGAACGCCTGTACACACGAATTGCAGCTGCTTCCTCCAAACGGGCCGGTATACGGTGCACGAAAATCGAACACGCACGATTCCCGGTATACTATACTATACTACATTATACGCAGGTATACGGCCTTTTCGAATAGTGCCCTCTTATGTGACCTGGTAGTATGAAATTACATTGTTTCGATTCAAGCTATACGCGTGCCCTGCAAAACGTGCACCGTATACCCGAATAGTATACTCCTATGTGAACTCAGCCTCACAGATACATATTGCATGTATTTAGATATTAACGTAGGCCTAACATAGTGCATCGGTTTCACATAATAATTATATATCATCCATTAGGCCAAACAAAGAAGAAAGTTTGTCTCAGAAACATTTTGCAAAAAAGCTAAGTGCTGTGCGAGTTTTTTTTATTTTTAGAAAATAGCCTATGAGGTATGCGGGTTTTTTTCTTTCTTGCCGTAGCTCATTTCACATACCAATGCGGGCGGGCTTCTGAGACAAACCTTCCGGTAATTCTGTTATACCTTTCAGGGGGCACAGCACTAAATAAACCGCCCATTTGATTACATGTAAATTTGGGCTAAAAGAGTCGCTATTTTGGGCCCTTAGTAACCATTTTTGGAATGTCTCGAATGCTTTATTCTAATAAACAAACATTCAAATTTCATAAAATCGTCAAGAACTGTTACACCTTCCAATTACATTTTACGATACGATCATTTAAACAGCGCCACCCCTATTTTCAGCCCGGACGCTCGCCTTCTAACCGCCTCCGATCACGTGTGTTCATCCACGTGATAAATTTTCAATACTATCGAAAATCAATATTTTGCAATATCCTGATCAAAGTACAAGAGATCATCTTTCATTTTAATTATGAAATGCTACCCTCACGCCAAACTGATTCCCAAAGGACCCCATTAATCACAATGATTTAGTGCTGTGCGCCCTTATAACACACAATAAAAAAATAAAAACTTTTTTTGTTGGCATTTTTGTAAACACCAAGTAATATCAAGATAAACTGTCAAAATAGTTAATTTATATACCACCTCTAACTAAAGTTATGTTACTTAACGCATCGATACTCAATTTGTAATGTTCGAATTTTGGGCACTTTAAGGCCATTTTGCAGAATTTCTATGTTTTTATAATCTCTTTCATTCATCATGAGATGTTAATGAGACTATTCATGTTGCATATTATCTTAAAAGTATATATATGCAATGTTTTAAAAACCCGATGAACCATGAAATTGATTACGCAGTGGCGTGCACACCCTATATCAAACCTTAGATACAAATGTAAAAAGTGTAGGTCCAAAATTGCCGAATTTTAGGGGTATGGGTGAAAAACGTTTCAATTTTGAAATAATAATAGGCCTATCAGGTAAACTCACAATGTAATTTGTTTTGGGTTATATCCTCTAGGGAATTGCCCAGAGTACTGTTATTGACATTTTGATACTTTAAAAGCCTTATTTTTGTCTTAATTTAGGCCCAAATAAAACCTGGCCACCCCCCCCCCCCCCCCCCCCCGACATGATTTGATATCAATGACAAATGACAAATGGGTTTAACAACATTTATTTCAACTTTATTTGTTAAGCCTCTGATTGATAAAACGAGCATAGATATGTAGGTTTATAATCGGATAACCATAGCGAGGGGGGTCCATTATTGTGAGTAAAATCAAAAACAAGGAAATGTTAGTAACATGATGCTCTTCAACCGTTTTTGCTCCAAATTTGTAAGAAAATTGGGTCGTGTTCATTATATTTATGTATGACATGGACAGAAATATGTTTTTCTTTGAAATTAAGATAAAATTACCTCTTTTATAGACTCAAAATCAATGCAAATCGATATAAATCGAGTGTCACCATTGCGTGTTTAAGGGGGCACAGCACTAAATAAACCGCCCATTGGATTACATGTAAATTTGGGCTAAAAGAGTCGCTATTTTGGGCCCTTAGTAACCATTTTTGGAATGTCTCGAATGCTTTATTCTAATAAACAAACATTCAAATTTCATAAAATCGTCAAGAACTGTTACACCTTCCAATTACATTTTACGATACGATCATTTAAACAGCGCCACCCCTATTTTCAGCCCGGACGCTCGCCTTCTAACCGCCTCCGATCACGTGTGTTCATCCACGTGATAAATTTTCAATACTATCGAAAATCAATATTTTGCAATATCCTGATCAAAGTACAAGAGATCATCTTTCATTTTAATTATGAAATGCTACCCTCACGCCAAACTGATTCCCAAAGGACCCCATTAATCACAAAATCGTTTTTTGTTTTTGCCGGAACTTACTACCATTACACAAAACGAGGAGTGATTTAGTGCTGTGCGCCCTTATAACACACAATAAAAAAATAAAAACTTTTTTGTTGGCATTTTTGTAAACACCAAGTAATATCAAGATAAACTGTCAAAATAGTTAATTTATATACCACCTCTAACTAAAGTTATGTTACTTAACGCATCGATACTCAATTTGTAATGTTCGAATTTTGGGCACTTTAAGGCCATTTTGCAGAATTTCTATGTTTTTATAATCTCTTTCATTCATCATGAGATGTTAATGAGACTATTCATGTTGCATATTATCTTAAAAGTATATATATGCAATGTTTTAAAAACCCGATGAACCATGAAATTGATTACGCAGTGGCGTGCACACCCTATATCAAACCTTAGATACAAATGTAAAAAGTGTAGGTCCAAAATTGCCGAATTTTAGGGGTATGGGTGAAAAACGTTTCAATTTTGAAATAATAATAGGCCTAAATTGTCTTTTTATCTGTCACGTATAATGTATCGTGTGTCAGGTAAACTCACAATGTAATTTGTTTTGGGTTATATCCTCTAGGGAATTGCCCAGAGTACTGTTATTGACATTTTGATACTTTAAAAGCCTTATTTTTGTCTTAATTTAGGCCAAAAATAACCCCTGGCCACCCCCCCCCCCCCCCCCCCCCCCGACATGATTTGATATCAATGACAAATGGGTTTAACAACATTTATTTCAACTTTATTTGTTAAGCCTCTGATTGATAAAACGAGCATAGATATGTAGGTTTATAATCGGATAACCATAGCGAGGGGGGGGTCCATTATTGTGAGTAAAATCAAAAACAAGGAAATGTTAGTAACATGATACTCTTCAACCGTTTTTGCTCCAAATTTGTAAGAAAATTGGGTCGTGTTCATTATATTTATGTATGACATGGACAGAAATATGTTTTTCTTTGAAATTAAGATAAAATTACCTCTTTTATAGACTCAAAATCAATGCAAATCGATATAAATCGAGTGTCACCATTGCGTGTTTAAAACACACAATAAACAAATAAAAACTTTTTTTGTTGGCATTTTTGTAAACACCAAGTAATATCAAGATAAACTGTCAAAATAGTTAATTTATATACCACCTCTAACTAAAGTTATGTTACTTAACGCATCGATACTCAATTTGTAATGTTCGAATTTTGGGCACTTTAAGGCCATTTTGCAGAATTTCTATGTTTTTATAATCTCTTTCATTCATCATGAGATGTTAATGAGACTATTCATGTTGCATATTATCTTAAAAGTATATATATGCAATGTTTTAAAAACCCGATGAACCATGAAATTGATTACGCAGTGGCGTGCACACCCTATATCAAACCTTAGATACAAATGTAAAAAGTGTAGGTCCAAAATTTCCGAATTTTAGGGGTATGGGTGAAAAACGTTTCAATTTTGAAATAATAATAGGCCTAAATTGTCTTTTTATCTGTCACGTATAATGTATCGTGTGTCAGGTAAACTCACAATGTAATTTGTTTTGGGTTATATCCTCTAGGGAATTGCCCAGAGTACTGTTATTGACATTTTGATACTTTAAAAGCCTTATTTTTGTCTTAATTTAGGCCCAAATAAAACCTGGCCACCCCCCCCCCCCCCCCCCGACATGATTTGATATCAATGACAAATGGGTTTAACAACATTTATTTCAACTTTATTTGTTAAGCCTCTGATTGATAAAACGAGCATAGATATGTAGGTTTATAATCGGATAACCATAGCGAGGGGGGTCCATTATTGTGAGTAAAATCAAAAACAAGGAAATGTTAGTAACATGATGCTCTTCAACCGTTTTTGCTCGAAATTTGTAAGAAAATTGGGTCGTGTTCATTATATTTATGTATGACATGGACAGAAATATGTTTTTCTTTGAAATTAAGATAAAATTACCTCTTTTATAGACTCAAAATCAATGCAAATCGATATAAATCGAGTGTCACCATTGCGTGTTATAACACACAATAAAAAAATAAAAACTTTTTTTGTTGGCATTTTTGTAAACACCAAGTAATATCAAGATAAACTGTCAAAATAGTTAATTTATATACCACCTCTAACTAAAGTTATGTTACTTAACGCATCGATACTCAATTTGTAATGTTCGAATTTTGGGCACTTTAAGGCCATTTTGCAGAATTTCTATGTTTTTATAATCTCTTTCATTCATCATGAGATGTTAATGAGACTATTCATGTTGCATATTATCTTAAAAGTATATATATGCAATGTTTTAAAAACCCGATGAACCATGAAATTGATTACGCAGTGGCGTGCACACCCTATATCAAACCTTAGATACAAATGTAAAAAGTGTAGGTCCAAAATTGCCGAATTTTAGGGGTATGGGTGAAAAACGTTTCAATTTTGAAATAATAATAGGCCTATATTGTCTTTTTATCTGTCACGTATAATGTATCGTGTGTCAGGTAAACTCACAATGTAATTTGTTTTGGGTTATATCCTCTAGGGAATTGCCCAGAGTACTGTTATTGACATTTTGATACTTTAAAAGCCTTATTTTTGTCTTAATTTAGGCCCAAATAAAACCTGGCCACCCCCCCCCCCCCCCCCCGACATGATTTGATATCAATGACAAATGGGTTTAACAACATTTATTTCAACTTTATTTGTTAAGCCTCTGATTGATAAAACGAGCATAGATATGTAGGTTTATAATCGGATAACCATAGCGAGGGGGGTCCATTATTGTGAGTAAAATCAAAAACAAGGAAATGTTAGTAACATGATGCTCTTCAACCGTTTTTGCTCCAAATTTGTAAGAAAATTGGGTCGTGTTCATTATATTTATGTATGACATGGACAGAAATATGTTTTTCTTTGAAATTAAGATAAAATTACCTCTTTTATAGACTCAAAATCAATGCAAATCGATATAAATCGAGTGTCACCATTGCGTGTTATAACACACAATAAAAAAATAAAAACTTTTTTTGTTGGCATTTTTGTAAACACCAAGTAATATCAAGATAAACTGTCAAAATAGTTAATTTATATACCACCTCTAACTAAAGTTATGTTACTTAACGCATCGATACTCAATTTGTAATGTTCGAATTTTGGGCACTTTAAGGCCATTTTGCAGAATTTCTATGTTTTTATAATCTCTTTCATTCATCATGAGATGTTAATGAGACTATTCATGTTGCATATTATCTTAAAAGTATATATATGCAATGTTTTAAAAACCCGATGAACCATGAAATTGATTACGCAGTGGCGTGCACACCCTATATCAAACCTTAGATACAAATGTAAAAAGTGTAGGTCCAAAATTGCCGAATTTTAGGGGTATGGGTGAAAAACGTTTCAATTTTGAAATAATAATAGGCCTAAATTGTCTTTTTATCTGTCACGTATAATGTATCGTGTGTCAGGTAAACTCACAATGTAATTTGTTTTGGGTTATATCCTCTAGGGAATTGCCCAGAGTACTGTTATTGACATTTTGATACTTTAAAAGCCTTATTTTTGTCTTAATTTAGGCCCAAATAAAACCTGGCCACCCCCCCCCCCCCCCCCGACATGATTTGATATCAATGACAAATGGGTTTAACAACATTTATTTCAACTTTATTTGTTAAGCCTCTGATTGATAAAACGAGCATAGATATGTAGGTTTATAATCGGATAACCATAGCGAGGGGGGGTCCATTATTGTGAGTAAAATCAAAAACAAGGAAATGTTAGTAACATGATACTCTTCAACCGTTTTTGCTCCAAATTTGTAAGAAAATTGGGTCGTGTTCATTATATTTATGTATGACATGGACAGAAATATGTTTTTCTTTGAAATTAAGATAAAATTACCTCTTTTATAGACTCAAAATCAATGCAAATCGATATAAATCGAGTGTCACCATTGCGTGTTTAAAACACACAATAAACAAATAAAAACTTTTTTTGTTGGCATTTTTGTAAACACCAAGTAATATCAAGATAAACTGTCAAAATAGTTAATTTATATACCACCTCTAACTAAAGTTATGTTACTTAACGCATCGATACTCAATTTGTAATGTTCGAATTTTGGGCACTTTAAGGCCATTTTGCAGAATTTCTATGTTTTTATAATCTCTTTCATTCATCATGAGATGTTAATGAGACTATTCATGTTGCATATTATCTTAAAAGTATATATATGCAATGTTTTAAAAACCCGATGAACCATGAAATTGATTACGCAGTGGCGTGCACACCCTATATCAAACCTTAGATACAAATGTAAAAAGTGTAGGTCCAAAATTGCCGAATTTTAGGGGTATGGGTGAAAAACGTTTCAATTTTGAAATAATAATAGGCCTATATTGTCTTTTTATCTGTCACGTATAATGTATCGTGTGTCAGGTAAACTCACAATGTAATTTGTTTTGGGTTATATCCTCTAGGGAATTGCCCAGAGTACTGTTATTGACATTTTGATACTTTAAAAGCCTTATTTTTGTCTTAATTTAGGCCCAAACAAAACCTGGCCACCCCCCCCCCCCCCCCGACATGATTTGATATCAATGACAAATGGGTTTAACAACATTTATTTCAACTTTATTTGTTAAGCCTCTGATTGATAAAACGAGCATAGATATGTAGGTTTATAATCGGATAACCATAGCGAGGGGGGTCCATTATTGTGAGTAAAATCAAAAACAAGGAAATGTTAGTAACATGATGCTCTTCAACCGTTTTTGCTCCAAATTTGTAAGAAAATTGGGTCGTGTTCATTATATTTATGTATGACATGGACAGAAATATGTTTTTCTTTGAAATTAAGATAAAATTACCTCTTTTATAGACTCAAAATCAATGCAAATCGATATAAATCGAGTGTCACCATTGCGTGTTATAACACACAATAAAAAAATAAAAACTTTTTTTGTTGGCATTTTTGTAAACACCAAGTAATATCAAGATAAACTGTCAAAATAGTTAATTTATATACCACCTCTAACTAAAGTTATGTTACTTAACGCATCGATACTCAATTTGTAATGTTCGAATTTTGGGCACTTTAAGGCCATTTTGCAGAATTTCTATGTTTTTATAATCTCTTTCATTCATCATGAGATGTTAATGAGACTATTCATGTTGCATATTATCTTAAAAGTATATATATGCAATGTTTTAAAAACCCGATGAACCATGAAATTGATTACGCAGTGGCGTGCACACCCTATATCAAACCTTAGATACAAATGTAAAAAGTGTAGGTCCAAAATTGCCGAATTTTAGGGGTATGGGTGAAAAACGTTTCAATTTTGTAATAATAATAGGCCTAAATTGTCTTTTTATCTGTCACGTATAATGTATCGTGTGTCAGGTAAACTCACAATGTAATTTGTTTTGGGTTATATCCTCTAGGGAATTGCCCAGAGTACTGTTATTGACATTTTGATACTTTAAAAGCCTTATTTTTGTCTTAATTTAGGCCCAAATAAAACCTGGCCACCCCCCCCCCCCCCCCCGACATGATTTGATATCAATGACAAATGGGTTTAACAACATTTATTTCAACTTTATTTGTTAAGCCTCTGATTGATAAAACGAGCATAGATATGTAGGTTTATAATCGGATAACCATAGCGAGGGGGGGTCCATTATTGTGAGTAAAATCAAAAACAAGGAAATGTTAGTAACATGATACTCTTCAACCGTTTTTGCTCCAAATTTGTAAGAAAATTGGGTCGTGTTCATTATATTTATGTATGACATGGACAGAAATATGTTTTTCTTTGAAATTAAGATAAAATTACCTCTTTTATAGACTCAAAATCAATGCAAATCGATATAAATCGAGTGTCACCATTGCGTGTTTAAAACACACAATAAACAAATAAAAACTTTTTTTGTTGGCATTTTTGTAAACACCAAGTAATATCAAGATAAACTGTCAAAATAGTTAATTTATATACCACCTCTAACTAAAGTTATGTTACTTAACGCATCGATACTCAATTTGTAATGTTCGAATTTTGGGCACTTTAAGGCCATTTTGCAGAATTTCTATGTTTTTATAATCTCTTTCATTCATCATGAGATGTTAATGAGACTATTCATGTTGCATATTATCTTAAAAGTATATATATGCAATGTTTTAAAAACCCGATGAACCATGAAATTGATTACGCAGTGGCGTGCACACCCTATATCAAACCTTAGATACAAATGTAAAAAGTGTAGGTCCAAAATTTCCGAATTTTAGGGGTATGGGTGAAAAACGTTTCAATTTTGAAATAATAATAGGCCTAAATTGTCTTTTTATCTGTCACGTATAATGTATCGTGTGTCAGGTAAACTCACAATGTAATTTGTTTTGGGTTATATCCTCTAGGGAATTGCCCAGAGTACTGTTATTGACATTTCGATACTTTAAAAGCCTTATTTTTGTCTTAATTTAGGCCCAAATAAAACCTGGCCACCCCCCCCCCCCCCCCCCCCCCCCCCGACATGATTTGATATCAATGACAAATGGGTTTAACAACATTTATTTCAACTTTATTTGTTAAGCCTCTGATTGATAAAACGAGCATAGATATGTAGGTTTATAATCGGATAACCATAGCGAGGGGGGTCCATTATTGTGAGTAAAATCAAAAACAAGGAAATGTTAGTAACATGATGCTCTTCAACCGTTTTTGCTCCAAATTTGTAAGAAAATTGGGTCGTGTTCATTATATTTATGTATGACATGGACAGAAATATGTTTTTCTTTGAAATTAAGATAAAATTACCTCTTTTATAGACTCAAAATCAATGCAAATCGATATAAATCGAGTGTCACCATTGCGTGTTATAACACACAATAAAAAAATAAAAACTTTTTTTGTTGGCATTTTTGTAAACACCAAGTAATATCAAGATAAACTGTCAAAATAGTTAATTTATATACCACCTCTAACTAAAGTTATGTTACTTAACGCATCGATACTCAATTTGTAATGTTCGAATTTTGGGCACTTTAAGGCCATTTTGCAGAATTTCTATGTTTTTATAATCTCTTTCATTCATCATGAGATGTTAATGAGACTATTCATGTTGCATATTATCTTAAAAGTATATATATGCAATGTTTTAAAAACCCGATGAACCATGAAATTGATTACGCAGTGGCGTGCACACCCTATATCAAACCTTAGATACAAATGTAAAAAGTGTAGGTCCAAAATTGCCGAATTTTAGGGGTATGGGTGAAAAACGTTTCAATTTTGAAATAATAATAGGCCTATATTGTCTTTTTATCTGTCACGTATAATGTATCGTGTGTCAGGTAAACTCACAATGTAATTTGTTTTGGGTTATATCCTCTAGGGAATTGCCCAGAGTACTGTTATTGACATTTTGATACTTTAAAAGCCTTATTTTTGTCTTAATTTAGGCCCAAATAAAACCTGGCCACCCCCCCCCCCCCCCCCCCCCCCGACATGATTTGATATCAATGACAAATGGGTTTAACAACATTTATTTCAACTTTATTTGTTAAGCCTCTGATTGATAAAACGAGCATAGATATGTAGGTTTATAATCGGATAACCATAGCGAGGGGGGTCCATTATTGTGAGTAAAATCAAAAACAAGGAAATGTTAGTAACATGATGCTCTTCAACCGTTTTTGCTCCAAATTTGTAAGAAAATTGGGTCGTGTTCATTATATTTATGTATGACATGGACAGAAATATGTTTTTCTTTGAAATTAAGATAAAATTACCTCTTTTATAGACTCAAAATCAATGCAAATCGATATAAATCGAGTGTCACCATTGCGTGTTATAACACACAATAAAAAAATAAAAACTTTTTTTGTTGGCATTTTTGTAAACACCAAGTAATATCAAGATAAACTGTCAAAATAGTTAATTTATATACCACCTCTAACTAAAGTTATGTTACTTAACGCATCGATACTCAATTTGTAATGTTCGAATTTTGGGCACTTTAAGGCCATTTTGCAGAATTTCTATGTTTTTATAATCTCTTTCATTCATCATGAGATGTTAATGAGACTATTCATGTTGCATATTATCTTAAAAGTATATATATGCAATGTTTTAAAAACCCGATGAACCATGAAATTGATTACGCAGTGGCGTGCACACCCTATATCAAACCTTAGATACAAATGTAAAAAGTGTAGGTCCAAAATTGCCGAATTTTAGGGGTATGGGTGAAAAACGTTTCAATTTTGAAATAATAATAGGCCTAAATTGTCTTTTTATCTGTCACGTATAATGTATCGTGTGTCAGGTAAACTCACAATGTAATTTGTTTTGGGTTATATCCTCTAGGGAATTGCCCAGAGTACTGTTATTGACATTTTGATACTTTAAAAGCCTTATTTTTGTCTTAATTTAGGCCCAAATAAAACCTGGCCACCCCCTCCCCCCCCCCCCCCCCCCCCCCGACATGATTTGATATCAATGACAAATGGGTTTAACAACATTTATTTCAACTTTATTTGTTAAGCCTCTGATTGATAAAACGAGCATAGATATGTAGGTTTATAATCGGATAACCATAGCGAGGGGGGTCCATTATTGTGAGTAAAATCAAAAACAAGGAAATGTTAGTAACATGATGCTCTTCAACCGTTTTTGCTCCAAATTTGTAAGAAAATTGGGTCGTGTTCATTATATTTATGTATGACATGGACAGAAATATGTTTTTCTTTGAAATTAAGATAAAATTACCTCTTTTATAGACTCAAAATCAATGCAAATCGATATAAATCGAGTGTCACCATTGCGTGTTTAACACACAATAAAAAAATAAAAACTTTTTTTGTTGGCATTTTTGTAAACACCAAGTAATATCAAGATAAACTGTCAAAATAGTTAATTTATATACCACCTCTAACTAAAGTTATGTTACTTAACGCATCGATACTCAATTTGTAATGTTCGAATTTTGGGCACTTTAAGGCCATTTTGCAGAATTTCTATGTTTTTATAATCTCTTTCATTCATCATGAGATGTTAATGAGACTATTCATGTTGCATATTATCTTAAAAGTATATATATGCAATGTTTTAAAAACCCGATGAACCATGAAATTGATTACGCAGTGGCGTGCACACCCTATATCAAACCTTAGATACAAATGTAAAAAGTGTAGGTCCAAAATTGCCGAATTTTAGGGGTATGGGTGAAAAACGTTTCAATTTTGAAATAATAATAGGCCTAAATTGTCTTTTTATCTGTCACGTATAATGTATCGTGTGTCAGGTAAACTCACAATGTAATTTGTTTTGGGTTATATCCTCTAGGGAATTGCCCAGAGTACTGTTATTGACATTTTGATACTTTAAAAGCCTTATTTTTGTCTTAATTTAGGCCCAAATAAAACCTGGCCACCCCCCCCCCCCCCCCGACATGATTTGATATCAATGACAAATGGGTTTAACAACATTTATTTCAACTTTATTTGTTAAGCCTCTGATTGATAAAACGAGCATAGATATGTAGGTTTATAATCGGATAACCATAGCGAGGGGGGTCCATTATTGTGAGTAAAATCAAAAACAAGGAAATGTTAGTAACATGATGCTCTTCAACCGTTTTTGCTCCAAATTTGTAAGAAAATTGGGTCGTGTTCATTATATTTATGTATGACATGGACAGAAATATGTTTTTCTTTGAAATTAAGATAAAATTACCTCTTTTATAGACTCAAAATCAATGCAAATCGATATAAATCGAGTGTCACCATTGCGTGTTATAACACACAATAAAAAAATAAAAACTTTTTTTGTTGGCATTTTTGTAAACACCAAGTAATATCAAGATAAACTGTCAAAATAGTTAATTTATATACCACCTCTAACTAAAGTTATGTTACTTAACGCATCGATACTCAATTTGTAATGTTCGAATTTTGGGCACTTTAAGGCCATTTTGCAGAATTTCTATGTTTTTATAATCTCTTTCATTCATCATGAGATGTTAATGAGACTATTCATGTTGCATATTATCTTAAAAGTATATATATGCAATGTTTTAAAAACCCGATGAACCATGAAATTGATTACGCAGTGGCGTGCACACCCTATATCAAACCTTAGATACAAATGTAAAAAGTGTAGGTCCAAAATTGCCGAATTTTAGGGGTATGGGTGAAAAACGTTTCAATTTTGAAATAATAATAGGCCTATATTGTCTTTTTATCTGTCACGTATAATGTATCGTGTGTCAGGTAAACTCACAATGTAATTTGTTTTGGGTTATATCCTCTAGGGAATTGCCCAGAGTACTGTTATTGACATTTTGATACTTTAAAAGCCTTATTTTTGTCTTAATTTAGGCCCAAATAAAACCTGGCCACCCCCCCCCCCCCCCCCCCCCCGACATGATTTGATATCAATGACAAATGGGTTTAACAACATTTATTTCAACTTTATTTGTTAAGCCTCTGATTGATAAAACGAGCATAGATATGTAGGTTTATAATCGGATAACCATAGCGAGGGGGGTCCATTATTGTGAGTAAAATCAAAAACAAGGAAATGTTAGTAACATGATGCTCTTCAACCGTTTTTGCTCCAAATTTGTAAGAAAATTGGGTCGTGTTCATTATATTTATGTATGACATGGACAGAAATATGTTTTTCTTTGAAATTAAGATAAAATTACCTCTTTTATAGACTCAAAATCAATGCAAATCGATATAAATCGAGTGTCACCATTGCGTGTTATAACACACAATAAAAAAATAAAAACTTTTTTTGTTGGCATTTTTGTAAACACCAAGTAATATCAAGATAAACTGTCAAAATAGTTAATTTATATACCACCTCTAACTAAAGTTATGTTACTTAACGCATCGATACTCAATTTGTAATGTTCGAATTTTGGGCACTTTAAGGCCATTTTGCAGAATTTCTATGTTTTTATAATCTCTTTCATTCATCATGAGATGTTAATGAGACTATTCATGTTGCATATTATCTTAAAAGTATATATATGCAATGTTTTAAAAACCCGATGAACCATGAAATTGATTACGCAGTGGCGTGCACACCCTATATCAAACCTTAGATACAAATGTAAAAAGTGTAGGTCCAAAATTGCCGAATTTTAGGGGTATGGGTGAAAAACGTTTCAATTTTGAAATAATAATAGGCCTAAATTGTCTTTTTATCTGTCACGTATAATGTATCGTGTGTCAGGTAAACTCACAATGTAATTTGTTTTGGGTTATATCCTCTAGGGAATTGCCCAGAGTACTGTTATTGACATTTTGATACTTTAAAAGCCTTATTTTTGTCTTAATTTAGGCCCAAATAAAACCTGGCCACCCCCTCCCCCCCCCCCCCCCCCCCCCGACATGATTTGATATCAATGACAAATGGGTTTAACAACATTTATTTCAACTTTATTTGTTAAGCCTCTGATTGATAAAACGAGCATAGATATGTAGGTTTATAATCGGATAACCATAGCGAGGGGGGTCCATTATTGTGAGTAAAATCAAAAACAAGGAAATGTTAGTAACATGATGCTCTTCAACCGTTTTTGCTCCAAATTTGTAAGAAAATTGGGTCGTGTTCATTATATTTATGTATGACATGGACAGAAATATGTTTTTCTTTGAAATTAAGATAAAATTACCTCTTTTATAGACTCAAAATCAATGCAAATCGATATAAATCGAGTGTCACCATTGCGTGTTTAACACACAATAAAAAAATAAAAACTTTTTTTGTTGGCATTTTTGTAAACACCAAGTAATATCAAGATAAACTGTCAAAATAGTTAATTTATATACCACCTCTAACTAAAGTTATGTTACTTAACGCATCGATACTCAATTTGTAATGTTCGAATTTTGGGCACTTTAAGGCCATTTTGCAGAATTTCTATGTTTTTATAATCTCTTTCATTCATCATGAGATGTTAATGAGACTATTCATGTTGCATATTATCTTAAAAGTATATATATGCAATGTTTTAAAAACCCGATGAACCATGAAATTGATTACGCAGTGGCGTGCACACCCTATATCAAACCTTAGATACAAATGTAAAAAGTGTAGGTCCAAAATTGCCGAATTTTAGGGGTATGGGTGAAAAACGTTTCAATTTTGAAATAATAATAGGCCTAAATTGTCTTTTTATCTGTCACGTATAATGTATCGTGTGTCAGGTAAACTCACAATGTAATTTGTTTTGGGTTATATCCTCTAGGGAATTGCCCAGAGTACTGTTATTGACATTTTGATACTTTAAAAGCCTTATTTTTGTCTTAATTTAGGCCCAAATAAAACCTGGCCACCCCCCCCCCCCCCCCGACATGATTTGATATCAATGACAAATGGGTTTAACAACATTTATTTCAACTTTATTTGTTAAGCCTCTGATTGATAAAACGAGCATAGATATGTAGGTTTATAATCGGATAACCATAGCGAGGGGGGTCCATTATTGTGAGTAAAATCAAAAACAAGGAAATGTTAGTAACATGATGCTCTTCAACCGTTTTTGCTCCAAATTTGTAAGAAAATTGGGTCGTGTTCATTATATTTATGTATGACATGGACAGAAATATGTTTTTCTTTGAAATTAAGATAAAATTACCTCTTTTATAGACTCAAAATCAATGCAAATCGATATAAATCGAGTGTCACCATTGCGTGTTTAACACACAATAAAAAAATAAAAACTTTTTTTGTTGGCATTTTTGTAAACACCAAGTAATATCAAGATAAACTGTCAAAATAGTTAATTTATATACCACCTCTAACTAAAGTTATGTTACTTAACGCATCGATACTCAATTTGTAATGTTCGAATTTTGGGCACTTTAAGGCCATTTTGCAGAATTTCTATGTTTTTATAATCTCTTTCATTCATCATGAGATGTTAATGAGACTATTCATGTTGCATATTATCTTAAAAGTATATATATGCAATGTTTTAAAAACCCGATGAACCATGAAATTGATTACGCAGTGGCGTGCACACCCTATATCAAACCTTAGATACAAATGTAAAAAGTGTAGGTCCAAAATTGCCGAATTTTAGGGGTATGGGTGAAAAACGTTTCAATTTTGAAATAATAATAGGCCTAAATTGTCTTTTTATCTGTCACGTATAATGTATCGTGTGTCAGGTAAACTCACAATGTAATTTGTTTTGGGTTATATCCTCTAGGGAATTGCCCAGAGTACTGTTATTGACATTTTGATACTTTAAAAGCCTTATTTTTGTCTTAATTTAGGCCCAAATAAAACCTGGCCACCCCCCCCCCCCCCCCGACATGATTTGATATCAATGACAAATGGGTTTAACAACATTTATTTCAACTTTATTTGTTAAGCCTCTGATTGATAAAACGAGCATAGATATGTAGGTTTATAATCGGATAACCATAGCGAGGGGGGTCCATTATTGTGAGTAAAATCAAAAACAAGGAAATGTTAGTAACATGATGCTCTTCAACCGTTTTTGCTCCAAATTTGTAAGAAAATTGGGTCGTGTTCATTATATTTATGTATGACATGGACAGAAATATGTTTTTCTTTGAAATTAAGATAAAATTACCTCTTTTATAGACTCAAAATCAATGCAAATCGATATAAATCGAGTGTCACCATTGCGTGTTTAAGGGGGCACAGCACTAAATAAACCGCCCATTGGATTACATGTAAATTTGGGCTAAAAGAGTCGCTATTTTGGGCCCTTAGTAACCATTTTTGGAATGTCTCGAATGCTTTATTCTAATAAACAAACATTCAAATTTCATAAAATCGTCAAGAACTGTTACATCTTCCAATTACATTTTACGATACGATCATTTAAACAGCGCCACCCCTATTTTCAGCCCGGACGCTCGCCTTCTAACCGCAGAAGTTGTGCTACAAACATGGGCGTTGTCTCAAACTATTTTGATTTATCACGTGGTCTTCGTCAAGGATGCCCCTTATGAAAATGTAACAACTTAAAAGTTGTTACATTTTCATAATTTGCGCGGAGGTCTTGGCCATTGCAATCCGTAAAAAAAGTGTATTAAAGGTATTAATATTAAGGGAAATGAGTCTGTTAAGTTAACACAATATGCAGATGATACCACTCTTATCTTGGATGGCTCAAAGGATTCCCTCGTGCAATCCCTTAAGGTTCTTAAATCTTTCAGCAAAATATCTGGTTTAAGTGTAAATTATTCTAAATCATCAGTTTTAAAGATAGGTTCTTTAAAGAATGATGAGACCATTTTACATCCAGATGCTAATCTAATCTGGTCTAAGGGCCCTGTCAAATTCTTGGGAGTAAATATTTCTCTGAACAAACAACTACTTTTTGAGTTAAATTATGAGGTCCAGTTTCAGAAATTAAGCAAAATCTTAAACATTTGGTTACAAAGGGGTCTTACCCCTATTGGAAGAGTGTTAGTTATTAAATCTTTAGCTATTTCTCAGCTCACATATTTATTATCTGTTCTACCAAATCCTCCTGATTCGTTTTTGAAAAAAATAGAAAAGGTGTTTTTCAAATTTATTTGGAATGGTAAACAAGACAAAATAAACAGGGACACCATGTACAATAAAGTTGATGAAGGTGGTTTGAATATGACTAACATCTATGATTATAAAGATGCTATTAAGATATCATGGGTTAAAAGGTTTGTTGACCCTAATAATGAGGGCAAGTGGAATATTTTGTTTGATAATGAAATTAAGAAAATTGGTGGTGATTGGATTTGGCAATGTGAGCCAGCTAACGTGTGTGATTTAAATGTAAATAAAATCAGCAACAGTTTTTTGAAAGATATTCCAAATTTAAGATTGGTAAAAAAACTGTCTTTTATAGAAGTTGGAGTAACAGTAATATTAATTTTTTATCAGATTTAATTGAATCTGACCATTTGATGAGTTTCATGGAATTCAAGAGGAAGTATCATGCTGTGAAAACTAATTTTGTTGAATATTTTGGAATTGTTCAAAGTATCAAAAAGAATTTAAAGGAGTCATGTTCTAAGTTATTTACTTTGACTGGTAATTATGAGAGGAATGAACAGCTGATAACGGATATTTTATTAACAAAAAGAGTCTGTAAATTTGCCTATGAAAAGATAAGGTACCATGTAATACCAAATGCGAAGCAGTACTGGGAAGGCAAGGCTCAATTTGATATTGATTTGTCACAGCCAATTAATGACTGGAAGGAAGTGCACTCATTAGCTTTTAAATGCTGTATGGACTCATATACATGTACAAGATATTTTCAGTTTCGTTATAATATTCATAATATTCTACCAACAAACTATTTTTTGTTTAGGATTGGTTTAATAGAAACAGATATATTTAGTTTCTGCAAAGTGAATAGAGAAATTGTAAAACATCTCATGTGGGAGTGTAATGTAACAAAAGATTTTTGGAGCAATCTTAGTACATGGATGAATACTGGGCTAAGTATCTTTTTCAATGTGAACTATCAAAATATATGTTTTGGCTTATTTAATGAAGATTTCGACTTTTTCAAAAATATAATCATTCTTTTGGCAAAACGTTATATTTATAGATGCAGAGTTGAAGAAAAGAAACTTAGTATTTATGTCTTTAAAGCATTGGTGAAAATGACTGAAAAATCTGAGAAAGTTATTGCAGAAAGGTATAATAGAATGGCATCCCAAAACAAAAGATGGGGGATATTGTTTTCATAATATTGTTTTCATAATGTTTTCTTTAAAAAAAAAAAGCATATGTGCCTATATAATAGTAAAACTTTGTCTGGCACTTGTGGCGTCTGAATGTTGATGCCTTGTCTGTATTTGATGTATTTTGTGTTGTGTTATTTTTGTATTTTGTTGATTTATTGTTGTATGTCATAAATAAAAAAGTCCCTATAAACGGGCTGGAAAGAGAGAAAAAAATTAAGCAAACGTTATGAAGCCAAGTCTAAATGTAACAATAGAGGCATTATTGAGGTAAATGAGATCACAGATTATGAAATTTTTATGGACTATTTAGAGCAGAAAGTGGGCATTTGTTTCACGGGTGGACGATTCGTGAATAGAGAAGTATACGAGAACTAGGACACATTATGCACGCGATGACCGACTTCCCTGTTGGGACGAGCCTGCTTAACAAACAAACAAACAATAGCGGTCATGTGCCAAAAGTTGGGGTCCCTAATATTGAGGTGGTGTGATATTTTTACACTATCCGTGATATTTAAATGGCACCGGTTCTATATTTTTTGTCGTACAGTGATGTCCTTTAAACAAACAATGACTTGTTTAATGTCCAAAATCGTCTATACAGCTTCCTTACAGAATGGTCTGAAATATCTAGTTCAAGACCTGGTGTCATTCACTAGACAATTCTTACAAAAATAAATAATACAAAAGTCATAAATATGAGAGGTTCTGACAATTCGATACTAACCATTGCTAACAGAATATCATCGAAGGAAAAAAAGTTGTTGTTGTGTCAATTTCTGGTCTTGAAATGTATCTACAATTGCAAATTTGTCGAAAAGTCAACGGTAGCCAAAGAAATCAAACCTAGATGATTAGGTTGGTCCTTTTGAATTGTTGTTTCAGAGATAACAGGCAAAACAGCTGTACTGTATTTTAAGGTTGGTGACTGCGTATACGACTATTTTAAGGTTCATGTTTGAAATCGGTGACTTTATGTTGGTATACAGGGATTGCAAGGGGCGGTACGCCCCCCGAGGGGCAATCCCTCGGAACTTAGGAGTACTAATTTTTGTTTCATTTCCTCCTGAGGTAAATATGTACCAACCCATTGAATAATGGAGCATTCTAGGGGTTCCCCCACTACGTCATGGTTTTTCTTCGGGTTGACCAATAGCAGAGAAGCTTTTATAAAGGAAGATTATGGAATAGGCCAATCACAGCCTGTGTGGCAAATGAGATTGGATCAAGACTATTCTTTTCTCACGTCCGAGGGCTGACAGCAAAATTGTGAACTTTATTTGTTGGAAGTGGCTCTTTCTACTTTATTCTTTTCTTCCATCTTTTCTAACTTTCATTTCATTCAGCCAGCATGCTTATCGAGCATTTTGCTTGAGCTTGGTCCTTTCAGGACCCAAGCGTGTGTCCGTAAGGACCGACCGTGTAAACAAACAAACAAACACACAAACAGTACTGCAGCTATTATGCATGTTCAGGGCCACCAATTAACCTAAAACTTAAAAGTGTTCGATGTGCAAACAATCACAGAAAATAAATAAAGGACCAATTGGGGTCTCTGTGCGTGTGTGTATAGCCAGGATTCACGGGGCTATCGATCGCACAGCGCAAATGCGTTGGGTCGAACGACATTGTGTGTGTTAACAATTGGTCCTTTTTTCTCGTGCTGTGTATTGGAAATGAGACTTTTGAAAATGGGAAATTTTTCTTTAAATGGTGCTAATCATGGTTTATCTTTGTTGTTAGAGGACAAATTTGGTATCAAATTATGCCTAAAAGATTCATCTAAATGCCTATCTAGCCTGTTTGGTCAATAGAAAATTGAATGTTACTCAAAATTATATAAACAAAGTGGTATACTTTCTTTTGTTGAACCCTTTAGTTGCAGTAACTTGACAAACATGAGAAAAATTAAATGGGTTGCCCTAAAATAATGGCTACTATAAATAGGCCTAGGAGTAGGCTCGTAGGCCTAGTAAACTGAGTAGCCTAGGCTACAGTTCATCTCTCGTCAGTTCCGGTTTTGCAACACAATGGATGACGACGCCTGATTTCGATTTAAGTTTGAAGATACGTTTGTTGAAGTGCATCATTTGTAAAGCCACCTTTGAGTTGACAAGACACATGTTTGTCAGGTTTTTTTGCTTGTCGATCATTTCCAATTTCTGTAGTTTTTTTAGTCCTCCTCATCAGTTTTCACAAGCTTTTTTATGCCGATGAGACGAACAATACGTTAGAGCAGTGTTTAGCTTTTCAGCTTTTTCTCCATTTAGGCCTACATGTCATGACACTATATATGTACGTCCTCGTACTGACGTCATTTTTTAGCATGTTGCCAAATGAAATTGCTTAAATTTTTTTAAAAACTGGTGTTTTGTCGTGGCATTGTTGGTTTTTCATGTAGTTTTTATCGTTGTTTTTAGTCTTTGTTGTCTTTGTTGTCTTTGAAAGTGCCGCGCCGCTAAAATGTCGTGTATCCATGTTCAGGGCCCTAGTCAAGCAAACATCTTCCTCTTGTTACCATGCGACGTCACACAAAACGCCCCGCCTCCAGGTCATTGATGCGCGTACAAGTCAATTTTGGAGGTCTTGGCAATATATCAATAACCTGGGCTGTGCGTTCGCGTTTCCATATAACGATCAATTTGAGTGGAAGCGCAGCGATACGCACATATTCATAAGTTATGAATTGTTAGTAATATTGAAATGCATTACTTTTGCTAGCAAAATATATGAACAATAAGAATGTATTATTTCATAATATTCATTCGATCATACTGAATTTACGGAAAACGTGGCTTTCACCTGCAAAGACTTTAGTTTGCTGTTCTTTAAAACCGAGACAGAATTGGGGCACAGAGAGATTTCTCAAAAAATGGAATTCAACATTTTTACCTTGTTTAGAAAGATGATATACATAAAAACCCTCTCATGTAAGATTTCTTCAAAAGAAATCAGTAAAAAATAAAAATAAAGACAATTTCTCAGCATTTCCGAAGATATATAAGTGCTTTTCACTTTTGTTGTATTTTGGTTAAAAATCACCACCAATTCAATCAGGGAGGTCATGACTATGCATCACCCAACAAGCCAAGGGTGGTCTTCAAGGTTATTTTGAATAAACATGAAACAAATAAGTAAGAAGCCATCAGTGGCCTTTTAGATGAATTTGGGTAATTTCGATGTGATATACATCGAAACTCAAAACGCTATCAAATCAATGAATTTCACATGAAATACTACAAATTTAGCTCTATAATTTTAGGTCCGTATATAAGGATTGCGTATATGTGAAAAACCAGACTTCTGAAAAAATTGAGGGCTCCCTCCATGAAGGATCTCTTAGTTGCCCTTTAACGGTAGGTTATTTAGTATTGAACAATTGCTTTTTGCTTTTTTGTCGAATTTTAATTTTAATTGAGATTCCCGTTTTGTGGTGGAGTCTATGAATTACTTTTATGTATTTTAAATCAGTATTTGTACCCAGATGTCTTTAAAATGTATATGAGAGCTTGACACGAAAATATGAACATATATCATGTTGTTATTGTGGAGAAATAATTAAGATAATATTAAAATATTGTCATTGTAATTTCTAAATGACAAAGATTTGGCCAAATTCTACTATGCAGAAGGGACCACTGCACAGGGACCACCCAGCTTGACCCAGCTTATCAGTAGCATGGTACATGGCCAGTTCAATCAGCCTATAGCCAAAGGCAATCAAGTCTTGCCAGTATACCACCATTTGGGCTAATTTTCACTAACCAAAACTGCTCTAGGAGAGGCTACTACAGGCTTTAACACACACAAAAAGTTATACAATCGCAATTTTATTTTTAACCCAATGTTAAACTAATGCAATGTCAAAATCTTTTACACACTGTGTTAAATTCCGTTTTGGCTACCAGAATAAGTTTATTTGGTCGTTTTAACTACTTGCGTTTAAAAGTTATGACTAGTCTACTAAGTCGTCTAGAAATCGGGTTGGGCCACTTTCACAATATCATACAATCTTGCTTGTATAAATTAAATGGTCAGGGTATCATGCAAGGAACAATATCATTCTTTCATTCTTTTTCAAATAGTTTTATTTCATTTGAATAAATGCAATGTCAAAATCTTCTGCTACTCGGATCTCGTTTTTCATTCGGTAACTTAGACTTATTTTAGACTAAAATAATTGGATGCTATCAGAGGTCGCGTAGCATAAACAGGAGGACACGGTACAACCGTAATGCAGCCGTTCTGGCCTCCCGTGTCAACCCCGCCGAGGCGGATATCAAGCGGTCAATAAATGTATAGATTTCGTGACTTTTGAAGCAAGTGTGTTTGGCTGTGTTTTCAATTTCCGCTGTCTAAGGGTAATGCAATATACTTTTGTTAAACATGGTGACATATATTGTGAATACACAGACTGTAACAAAAAAAGGTTATACAATCGCATATTTTTAATTTAATGTTAAAATCATGCAATGTCAAAAATCTTTTACACTCTGTGTTAAGTTTCGTTTTGGCTACCAGAATCATTTTATTTGGTCTTTTTATCTACTTGCGTTTAAAATTTATGACTAATCTACTAAGTCGTCTAGAAATTGGGTTGGGCCACTTTCACAATATCATACAATCTGATATCTTGTATAAATTAAATGGTTAGGTATCATGCAAGGAACATTAAAGAGAACAATATAATTCTTTTTCAAATAGCTTTATTTCATTTGAATAAATAAATTCATAAAATAAGTAAATAATATTTGTAAAGACCTAACCTTCTTTGTAATACTTTTAACCACTTGAAATGAACCATTGTTGTCTAACAATAGCGCTCTACTGCTATGTTCCTGGTTCGATTCCATTCATATTCATCCCAGTGGTTTTACCATTGATTAAACCAAAGTGGCCCAGGTGATTTTATGACTACTTAAGACAATTGATCATATCTCTGCTTACCGACCATCGATTGTCATGAAACAAAGCTTATTTGAAAGCTAAGCAAATTCCCCTTGCACGCTATTAAAACTCGAAACAGAAATTCCACGGGATATCTTTTTAATATTTTTTTCAAAACTGTATAACTTTTTTTTGTTACAGCCTGTATTTAGGAATATAATCATGTAAAAAAATATGGCGTACGGTACCTTATTTGCATTTTTGAGATTTGAATAATTAATTAGCTAATTTGCATATTTGATAAGATATCGAACTGATTGTCAGTTTAAAAGATACATCTTAGCACAGGTATCCATCATACCAAATGTCATTAGTTTACTACCTACAGAACTTGAGATATTTAGTTACGCATTTTTAATTAGCTAGACTACGTAATTTTTGTATAGAATTTTCACATTACGGATTGAATTTGTGCAAATATAGTGCATTTTCAGGTACCTGATTTACAAATATGGAATAAATACACTTCTGATTTTCCATCAGCTGATAAACCTGTGAGGAGTGTGATGATTAATGCATTTTTTAGATATTTTAAGAACATGGTTATTACCATAAAAAGGTTCAACATTGACTAAAAACAATTTTTGGCTCAAAATGGCATTTTGTGGCGTGGCAGGTTTCGACTACCTTTGGAGAATTTCAAAAGACCATATCACCAGAACGCATTATTCGATTAACATGGTTCTTGCACCAAATTAGATCTGTTGCCAAGATTTATTAAATGACACCTGTTTTGTTGAATTCCAATATTATATTAGACATTTTAGTGTGCTATACCTATTATTAGGTTTATTCCGTCAAGCGCATCGCATCTCTAGCTTATGTATGTAGCTACGCCGGGGTGTACAATTGTGCACCCTAAGCGAACGTCCCCGCTACACGCCCCGGCTAGCGGGGGCACAGTTTGTACGTCCCCGTACGTTTTTTGTACATTCCCGTACAGTCCACGCATGATCCCCGCCATGTCCCGGGTCCCCGGGGCTGGGCTTTCAATTGAAAAGTGCAAATTACGGTGGAGGCAGAGGACGCAATACTTGAGAAGATGGGAAGACAAGTTCCTTTAGTGCATGTTATCATGCACTGAAGTGGTTTAATTAATAGTATTCTGCAAACATCATCATCAACACTAATAAATTCACTTATTAATTAAAATAATTGACATGTGAAATGGTAATGAAAGTACGATATCGAAATAGTGCGCATCTGACTGACCCATTATATCCAAGAATCACACTTTCACGCCAAAGGGAAGAGTTTATAGCACCAGCGGGTGAATGTCCAGTACTGACCACATGCACCGGAATCTACCAAGAGAATACCCAGGCCATGTCATACTCACACGTTTCATATTAGTTTATATTAGTTTATATTGTTGATTTTATATAACTTCGTTGTTTTACTTAACAAGTTTGTCTTTCCATTCACGGAAGAGCAATATTATAAATGATGCAATTCATATTAAATTAAGCATTCCAATGTTTGTAGGTATGAGATGACTGCCTGTGGTAATAATAGTATTATATCATGATAGGCTTGATTTCAACCATATAATAGTTTTTACTATTATTATGGCTGGAAAAGAATAATGTGATATCATGATATAAAACAAATATTGAATGCCGTTTGCTTGTGCAATAATTAAACTATATCAATCGATCAAATTTGGATTATTCCATACACTCGGCTTCGCCTCGTGCAATGGAAAAATCCAAATTTTACCTCGTGATATAGTTTGTACTATCACACTCTCGGGCATTCAATATTTGTATACTATGCATTTGGTTTGGGTCAATATATTCCTATGAATGTTGTTTAATTAACTAGGCGTATGTTTATCGTTTGGACGTTACCAAATTGAAGTGAATTAGTTGTCCGTCAATGATTCCATACATCCTTAACATTATGTTTGAGAGATATTCTGGCTAGGTCTACCATTGCATGACAGTTACTGTACTAAAGTAATATATTTCCTGTAACGATGGTATGAGGATTACTCCAGAATGTCATCGCTTATACTTGATAGACATGTAAAGTGCTCAACAAAAGAAAGTCGTACACTTTGTTTAGGTCATTTAAAGTAACTTTCGATTACTTCTTTACCAAACAGGCTAGATAGACATTTGGATGAATCTTTTATGCACATTTTGATACCAAACATAACACCTAACAACAAAGATAAACCATAATTAGCACCATTTATAGAAAATTAGTCACTTTTCAAAAGTCACATTTTCAATACACTACGCGGAAGAAAACACCAATTGTTAACAATGCCCTTTATGTTCGGAATCAAATATCCCGCTCAAAGTGTACGCCCACCGCAGGGTAGTGTACACGGCTGCACCGTGTGATCGATTGCCCGCCGGTCAATCCTGGTTAATGACAGTGTCACACACGGGGTGAACCTCGCACACACCCATTTTCCTCCCGTAATTGAAAATGTGACTTTTGAAAAGTGACTAATTTGCTTTAAATGGCGCTAATCATGGGTTATCTTTGTTGATAGGTGTTATGTTTGGTATCAAAATGTGCCTAAAAGATTCATCCAAATGTCTATCTAGCCTGTTTGGTAAATAAGTAATCGAAAGTTACTTTAATTGATCTGAACAAAGTGTACGACTTTCTTTTGTTGAGCACTTTATGTTAGGTACAAGTTCTTTTTTAAACTTGATTGTATTCAAAATGATAACGTAAATTAGTATATAAAACCAACATAGTTGAATCGGGAGTTTGATACATACCTGCATAGACACATGTCAAGAGAACACTCCAAACCAGTATTACGGAGAACCGGGCGGAGAACTGAACCGGGGTCCTCATGTTGACCGTCAAATATTCCAATCTTCATATAAAATAGTTTGTGCATTCCCTCATGACAGATTGGCAGAGAATATACCAGCCAAAAATGCCGCAAAGAAATATATTATCAACTGCCTGCTGCAGCGTTATATACATGTATGCATTAGACCAGTGACAGTTATTAGACAAAAATTAAATAATCTTGTTGCGAATCTTTCGGTTCGTTACCCTTGGGTAAATGGAGAGAATTGGAATTTACCTTTGAACTACAACTGAAATCGGCCAACCATGATATGACTATCGGCGAATGGATTGCTTTATAACCATAAATACTAGAATAATATGCTTTAACACAAATCCGCCGGGTGCCAAAAATTTACATTCAGGCAATCAAATTGATGACCTCATTTGTAACGTGTGTTTGTCATGACCTTTCCGCTTTTTTTGTTGATTGTTTGAAATGTAACTGTTTATCAATATTATGCATAAACATATCATGTATGGTATCGAATTAAAGCTGATAACCCATATACTCCATTGGTACGGGTTTCATGTCAAATATATATAACTGTAATCAATTACAGGTCATTTAAGGTCATATCAGGTAATTGATCAGGTCCTTCATACAACTATTTGAAATAGAGTGAATGTAAATGCATATGTTTCCAATATTTTATAATGTCTAGATTACAAAAACTATCGGGTGCCTAAATTCATTATTTGGATAAATTCCATTGCGTCCTCATTTGTCTCGACTACTTTTTCAATTCAAGAACTTCACGTGTGGAATATATTTGTGACAAGCCATTGTGTGAATGTCAAATTGCAGGTAATACTTGACTTGACTTGACTTGACTTTTTACACTAACAACATGCACCTGTCCCACATCGACCATATATGGGGAGGGGGAGGACGTCCACGCTAAGAGGGGAGGATAAGTTTTATTAAATGATGTTATTTTACTAGCGAAGAGGTACACCTAAACAGAATGATAGAGACTTGTGCATTCTTTTTACGATAGTCTTTTGTTATGCATTTTTTTCTGAAAACCCATGATTTCTTTCTGGAACGCCGTTCCCGCGTTCCCGTGGATTTCATCGTCGAAATTGCGCGGTTCGTTTTTGTGATAATTGACCTACGGCTATTGTTTACCGTCAACTTACCGTTCAGCCAGACCAGTGACCTGTCATATATATGAATGAAGCTGGTATGGTCAGCCAAATTGTTAACATTCATTCAGACAAATGACATTATTGAATTATTGTAGGAGCAATGAATATTTAGAACATTAAATATACCAAATCCATCTTATATCCTATCTACCAAAATGTTTGAGATCACCATGCCATGCTATCCCATGCCATACAATGCAATGCCATGCAATGCCATGCAATGCCATGTAATGCCATGCAATGCCATGCAATGCCATGCAATGCCATGCCATGCAATGCCATGCAATGCCATGCCATGCCATGCAATGCCATGCAATGCCATGCAATGCAATGCCATGCAATGCAATGCCATGCAATGCCATGCAATGCCATGCAATGCCATGCAATGCAATGCAATGCAATGCAATGCAATGCAATGCAATGCAATGCAATGCAATGCAATGCAATGCAATGCAGTGCAATGCAATGCAGTGCAATGCAGTGCAATGCAGTGCAATGCAGTGCAATGCAGTGCAATGCAGTGCAATGCAATGTGATGCCATGCAATGAAATGCAATGTAATGCAATGCAATGCAATTCAAATGCAAATATAAGGCAAATTTAGTACATAACACAATGCAGTGTAATGAATTTCAATGCAATTACAATGCAAACTAATTATGCATTACAATGTATGCAAAACAAAGTACCGTAATGCAAAATGTCTATGTGACTGCAATGCAATGCAATACAAAACCTTGCAATGCCTCGTAATGTAATGATTTAGCCGATACGCACTATGTATTATGAGACGATAATATATATAGTTTTGGGTGGAGCTTAATTCATTCGAATAATAATACCTTCAGTCAAGGCCGTAACCAGGGGGCACACAGGCTATGCCCCCCTCCCCCCATTGACAAAAGAGGGATTTGTTAAAAGGAGGAAGAGGAAAAGAAGGAGGAAGAGGAGAAGAAGGAGGAAGAGAATGAGGATGAAGGGTAGGGCATAGGCGGCGCAAATGTGGGGGAGGGGGTTACGGGTAACGTCTCCATAATCTTCATGTGGGGTACGTTAAGATAAACGCTAAGTTTCAATCGGTCAGTTTTAATCCCCCTGTTTCTACTCGCGAAAAGTTACCGCTAAGTTTATCGATCCTAGTCGATGGGCCACGACACATTTCACCTTTTGTAATACCAAACAATGCCACCGCATCTGATAAAGATTGCTTCACAATAATGTGTATAACCCAGCGTGACACGGTTCACGGTGCAAACCGCTAAGAATCGCCTTTCTGTTTCTATGGTTTATTGCCGATTATTGCCGGTTCCAAACCTGGTTTGTGAAGGTTTTTGGGATTACCAAAAATACAGATTATTGCCGGGTTCTGCCTGTTTCTACTGGGAAAACTTGGCGTTTATTAGCGGTTTCTTCACCAGCAGAAACACGCTCTTAGATGAAACTATTTCATAAGCTCTTTAATCATGTATTTGATAACGCAATTTTCCCAACAGCCTGGTCAAAAGGAATAATTGTTCCTATTCATAAAAAGGATCTATTGAGAAACCTGGTAACTATAGACCCATCACATTATTGGAGTATTTTGGCAAGATCTTTACATGTATTTTACACTCAAGACTTGTTAAATGGTGCGAGCAAAATTCAAAAATTCCAGAAAACCAAGCAGGCTTCCGAAAAGGATATGCAACCACTCATAACATATTTACACTTCATAGTACTATTCAGAGGAATCTACTAAGAACAAGAGGGAAATTATACTGTCTTTTCATTGATTTTAAGCAAGCCTTCGATAGCATCCAAAGAGACAAACTACTCAATAAACTGAAATCTGTGGGAATCACAGGAACAATGCTGAATATGCTTGGTAGTATAATTAAAGATTATGCAAAGGTAATACTTACCTGCAGTATAATCTGGATTATACGAGTCTTCCGGAGGGAGAATCAATATGCGTTTAGCTCCGCTTGCGGGCGCACATCAGAATTTTTTAGTGTCAAATTTACATATACCTAAGAGGTCATGACCTCCATGACATACTTCCTCTTTTAAAGAACTTAACTTATACTACTTAATATTACTTAACTATGTACATGTATACCTGGGGCAGAAAAACAAAACCACCCTACATGGTTGTGGCACAACTTTACCTGATACTTTCAGGTTTTAACACTTAACATGTACATGATAACAATAACTACCTTGATCAGATCAGATATGAACTAGGCCTATGTACAAAAAAACTGGGTATTCAGAACAGATAATTCCATTACTTTACATGTATGTTATGTCTGTATAGAATCACAAATTTATAACATACTTCTCATAATTACTGCAATTATGGAGGGAGAATCAATGGGGATGGGTTAAAAAAATGTCCCGCACATTTGTCATTTGCGGTGGGATATTGATTCTCCCTCCGGAAGACTCGTATAATCCAGATTATACTGCAGGTAAGTATTACCTTTGCATAATCTTTAATTATACTTCGTCTTCCTACGGTTTAATCAATATGCGATTTTGAAGCACTAGATAACAATACCTTCGCCATTCCTGAATTTGCTGAAGGTTTGTGATAGAATCTACTAAAGGTGGAATCTGAGGACCAACCGGCTGTTGATAAAATATCCCTCATTGCCACCCCAAGTTTTTTTGAAGCTGACGTAGCAGCACCACGGGTCGAGTGGGCCCCAAATTGATCAATATCAACCCCTGCCATCTTTAGACCTGCTAGAATCCATCGACTAACAGATGATGATACAACCTTTTTGTATGGTTTAACATAACTAATGAGTAATTGGGACTCTGTCCCTCTGTTTATTTTTGTTTTTGAAAGATAAGTAGTTACTGCTTTTACTGGGCACAGCCTACTATCCTCAAAAGCTTCTATTTCTACACATTTCAATGGAAAGTTTGGCCTACTTTGCTTCAGCAGCCTAGACGGCGCAAAACGTAGTACGCTATCGGATACTGACAAATTATTAATATCTATATGTACTAAGGTAGATACTCTACCTGCTGTTACTAACGCTAGAATTAAGACTACTTTAATTGTCAAGAGTTTTAGAGACAGACTTTGCCATGGGGGCATATCTCTTAAAAACATTAATACTGGTTCTACTTCCCAGGTAAGGGTATATTTAGGTCTGGGTGGGTTTCTATTGAAAAAACCCTTCATGAGTCTGATAATTTCGAGATTTTCACCTACTGGTTTACCCTCAACCTGGATATGATAGTGAGAGATAGCTGAACGATAAACTCCCAATCCAATGATCTATAAGCCAAACCTTTTGTTTCACAATCCACCAAGAATTCAAGAATTAAATGTATAGGTGCTGAAATTGGATTAGCCGATTTGTAATTACACCAGCGAGCCCATGCTCTACAGGCCGACTCATACTGTTTGTGCGTTGATTTTCGGCAACTGGCCAGCATGACTTCGGCAACGTTTTCTGGAATGCCTTTTGTAACAAATCTTTGCCTGAGAGCTTCCACGCCGCTAGGCGTAGAGAATGAATGAGCGGGTGGGATTTGCCTGAATGTGGTTGAGTGAGAACTCGTTCCCCCTGAGGTAACAGTATGGGAGGGGCAATAGCTAGCTGTACTAACATTGGGTACCAACTTTGTGTTGGCCAGGTTGGGGCAATCACTAACACCATTGCCTCCTCCACCTGAATCTTCCTCAATACCTGAGGCAAGAGACAAAAGGGCGGAAATGCCCATCCTAGTTCTCTCGTCCACCTCAGTGAGAACGAGTCCACCACTACCGCTTCGGGATCTGGTTTCCACGAGGCGTACCTTTGACATTGGTAATTGATCCTGGAGGCAAAGAGATCTTTGGTCGGATGAAAATCCATCTCTCTGCAAATCTCGAGGAAAAGGTTGTGATTCAATGACCATTCCACTCGGTCGTTGAACACCCGGGACTCGTAATCCGCTATTACGTTCTCCACCCCTGGGACGTGACATGCAGTCAATGTTATTGCTCTCTCGAGGCACCATTTCCACATCTTGATGGCTAGGTCGGACAAACTGACCGTGTGGGTTCCCCCTTTGTGCTTTATATATGCTAGTGCAGTCGTGTTGTCTAGCCTGAGCATAATGTGGCAATGGTGAGCCTCTTTGGCAAATGTTTTCAGAGCAAGAAAGGAGGCTAGGAGCTCCAGATAATTTATGTGGTTTTCTTGTTCTATCATTGTCCACCTCCCCCCCTGTCTGAAGGTGTTGACAGTGAGCTCCCCACCCCTGAGTTGATGCATCTGACGTTATCATGTTATAGTCAACTCTGGAGGGGGAAGTGACATGGGTTTCCCATTCCACTGCAGAAGACATGTTTCCCACCATTGTAACTCCTGGCGGCTGTCGTCTGATAACCGAATCGGCAAGCGGTACAATGGATCTTTGTGTACTGATTTGATTAGATCGTGTTGTAAGCCACGGAGAAACACTGGGGCAGGAACTACATCTTCTGCCGTTGCACACATTTTCCCCAACACACACGCAAGTTGTTTTGTTGTTACCTGATTCTTTTGTCGCAACTGTTTGCACATGTGTATGAGGCCTAGGGCCTTCTCGTCCGGTAACGCTAGTGTCATTTTCATCGTATTCAGCATATGGCCTAGAAATTTGTTGCTCTGTGTTGGAATTAATTGAGATTTTTTCCAATTTACTACCATACCCAGACGTTGGAAAAGGTCCAGAATATAATTGGCCTGACTCTTGCACTCGTTCTCTGATTTGGCGAATAAGATTAGATCGTCCAAATATATTACCACTCTCAGCGACCTCTGTCGCAGGTGAGAAACGACTGGCTTCATAACTTTTGTAAACACCCTGGGTGCTGTCGTAAGGCCAAAAGGCATCACCTGAAATTCCAGGAGGTCTCCGTCCCATTCGAACCTGAGGAATTTTCGATCCTTTTTGTGAATCGGAATCATAAAGTAGGCATCTTTCAAGTCTATCGTAATCATATAATCCCGGTATTGTGCTAGATGCTTTGCATGTTGAATCGACTCCATTTTGAAATGGGTCGTAACAATATGTCTGTTCAGTGTTTTCAGATTGAATACTGGCCGAAAACCTCCCGATGCCTTTGGTACCACAAAAATTGTTGATAGGAATTGTTGCGGGGTCTGATGCACTTTCTTTACTGCCCCTTTCTGGATCATATTCAAAATTTCCTGTGAACAAGTTTTGTGTAGGCTCTCTTTCATTTTGAGCTGACATGGTGGTTTGATCTGTGTTGGTACCCTGCCCTCGAAGAATTCGATCCTGTATCCCGTTATCGTTTGTAAAATCCATGGGTCGGATGTTAACTCCCGCCAAGTCGGAAGGAAAGCCTTTATGCGTCCTGCATATGGCGTCTGTACATGATAACTGGTTACCGGATCGAAACCTTCTGTCAGATCGTGACCTACCTCCCCCTTTACTAGTTTTTTGACTCAAAAGTCTTACCTTTTGGTTCTTTTTGAAAGGAAAGGAAAGGAAGAACGCTTCTTATCGTACGTACCCTTGTCTTGGTATCTGTTGAATCCACTAGCTCCGTAATATTGGCTTGGTTTGTCCTTCTTATATTTTGGTACAAACTTACCACCTTGGCCCTGTTTTTTGTAAAAACCTTTACCTTTCTGGCCATGGTACTTGTTATGACCTGATTCCTTAAAGGGGGCTTTGACCACTTTCTGTGTCACCTTGTGGACTTTCTCTTCCTCCTCTACCTGTTCGGTCCATTTATCACCGAGTAGACATGTCATAGACGGTGACACGTCCTTCAGAAAACCTTCCTTAAAGAAGGATTCTGCGTGACGCAGACGGTACATAGATAACCTCTGTACCGCTGACCCCAAGAGGCTTCCTGTTGACGAAAGCAGTTTGCTATTCTCACATTTGTTCTGCTGCTCTTCAATACTCTTCATCAGTGGAATTGCGGACTTAATAATATCCTCTTGGATTGACCACAAGGAATTGTCATCTTTCCATGCCGACATTCTTATCTTTTTAAGCCCATTCCGGACTGACTCAGGAAAGTCCGGAGCCTTGAAGTGAGCAGCCATTGAAGCATCTGGCTTCAGGGATCCTATCATCTCATCCTTTTTCTCCTGAGACAAAGTATGTGTTCTCTGGTTCTTCCACCACTCCAGGACCGACTCCTCAAACAAAGCTCCTTTGGGAATGGCATGAGGGTCCTCCAGAGATGGAGCATCCCCCTGCACTGGGGTCTATCGGTTGTGGAGGAGCTTGCCTTATCTACCTGACCATCGGCATTATTTTCAGGTTGCTTTTCATTGTCAAGCTCCTGGACATCCTGTGGATCTGCATGAATGGATAGTCTTTCATCATCGTTGTCAGAGTGACCACCGTGACCATGTCCCCTAACCGGAGTTGACGCATTCGAAGATGGTTCATCTTCTACGTCCGAATCTGACTCAGATTCTGAACTAGCCTGTCTTTTACGATATCTCTTACCTTGTTTAGATACACTAGGAGACGAAGACCTACGATCATGACTACTTCCCCTTCTACGTTTACGGCTTTGCCGCCCCGGGGTAGCGACTGTGACAACATTTGTTGGAACATGCTCATTTGTTGGTCTTGCATTTTCTGTAAGATCTGCATTTGATCAGCAGAGAAATTGGTCGGCACCTGAGGGACACTAATAAGGCGACTAACAGGTGGCGGAGCAGGATCCCTATAGTACTCTCTTGGATCTGGGTTATAGCCCCTTGTCGAAACAAATCTTTGGTTACCCTCTCTAGGGTACCTGTCCTCAGTCGATCTTGAAAAACGATCAAAATCCTGTCTCTCTTCATATCTATAGGCATTGTGTGGAAGGGGTCTACCTTCATCCTCACGGCTCCTAGGTGGAAGGCGTGAACTATTGTGATAAATAGGGTGATCATCATGGTCATTGAACTCACGTTCTGGACCCTCACGGCAGTTTGAAACTAGGCGTGAGTTATCACTTACAACATGTACAGGCTTACTAGTTACTTGTGATCCCCGGCTCATATCTTGCTGAAGGCAAGGATCAACCTGACGGTCAAGTTGAGGGTCAACATTACTCTTAGTCTTACCGTCTGTTACCTGTTGCTGTTGAATTCGGCAACCATCGGTGATGTCGACTATCACAGACTCACCCGATTTTAACTTATTATTGTCTACTACAGAGTCCTTAAAAGGACTGTTTATACTTACTGATTTCTCAGTTGACATGATGAAACTGTTTAAGGAAAAAACAACAATCTAAGATTACTAATAACTCTACCAAAAAATCTTACCACCTGACACTGATTTTTTCGATGTATTCGCGCCGCACGCAGAAAACTAAAGAGGAAGTATGTCATGGAGGTCATGACCTCTTAGGTATATGTAAATTTGACACTAAAAAATTCTGATGTGCGCCCGCAAGCGGAGCTAAACGCATATTGACTAAACCGTAGGAAGACGAAGTATAAACAAAAATGTTAAAGCATGTACAAGAGATGGCAATCTAATTTCAGACATGTTTTAATGCCCTATTGGACTCAAGCAGGGCTGTCTTCTCAGCTCTCTTTATCAGTGAGCTATCAAATTATCTTGATACTAATGGTGCAAAGGGTTGTCAATTAATGCCGGATATCACAGAAATCAATGCTCTTTATTATGCTGACGATATTGTTGTAATGGCTGATACTATACATAGGTGGTCTCAATAAACATATTAAATCGGTCCAGGATTTCTGCAAAAATTGGGGGATGAAGGTTAATATGAGCAAAACTCAAATTATGATTTTCCGTAAAGGAGGCCGGATTAGTCGTTATGAAAAGTGGACTTATAATGATCACCCTCTCGATATTGTGTCAGAATATAAATATCTGGGCCTAACATTATCAACTGGCAATGCATGGGGAAATCAACGAGACACCTTGCAGATCAAGCTTCCAAAGCACTTATATATTCTGAGAAAAAAATGTATGCTGTTGGTTATACGTCGTATGATTCCTATTTTAAAATCTTTGATGCTGCTATTTTACCTATTTTAACATACAGATATCATGGGTTTTAGGCGTTATGAATGTCTGGAAAAAGTTCAATACAAGGCCTGCAAGCAGTTTCTACAAATCAATCAAAATTCTACAAATAATGCAGCAATTGGCGAGTGTGGCAGATATCCCATTTATGTATATTGTATTATCAACTGTATCAAATTTTGTTTCAAACTGTTAAGTATGGGAGATGACCGTTTACCAAAGAAAAGTTATGATATGCTTGTTTATCTTGACGAGAGAGGTTCGCTAACGTGGGCCACTGAGATCAAATGTATACTTTTTAATCATGGATTTGGACATGTATGGTATAATCAAGGTGCTGGTGATGTAAATATGTTTCTATGTATGTTTAAGCAACGTATCCAGGATACTGCGCAACAAAATTGGTTTGCCGATATTTCTACTCTTGATAAATTAAGGACAAATCGTAATTTCAAAATTCAATTATCACCTGAAAAATACATATCAGCTATCACAAATGCGTCACATCGCCGTTATCTTTCAAAATTAAGATGTTCCAGTCATTCTCTTCGCATTGAAACCGGTAGAAGAAATGGAATTGATCCAAACGGAAATGATGGTAATGTAGAAGATGAATTTCATTTTGTTATTATTTGTAACCAATAAAACACTTTACGTAATAGATACATCTCAACTAAGTACACCAGACACCCAACGCAAGAGAAATTCAACCAACTCATGAGTTCTCCAAAAAGTACTGATATTAAAAACCGTGCTCAATTTGTATTCACTGCAATGAAGATAAGAGAAGATATTGAATTTAATTGATTATGTTTTGTATATTAAATCCTTTGATGATAGCATAGCAAATTAAAGATTGTTTATTAAGTATGCGTATTTATAATTCTTGTACCATGTAGTATGAAGGGCCAGAGGACTATATACAGTTGCGGATACAGGGGGCGGAGGGGGCGGGGCGCCCCCCCCCCCCCCCCCCGTAAAATTTTACAATATACCTTTTTTTACCTTTTTCAGAGGCATAGGTAGGTTCCGTCGGTACATTTGCCATGCGATTTATTTTGCCGGTTTTGGGACAACCACATCGCTACCCCCCACCACCCCCCCCCCCCCCCCACACTTAGCAGAATTTCACGAGCTGACGGCAAAAAAAATGGGACCTTTTACGATTTCTTTTGGGTACCGCATATCATATGTCAAATTCCTCTTCAACCCCCCCCCCCCCCCCCCCCCCCCTATCTATATGTAAAGAATATAGATGAATGAAAATTTTTTTAAAATGGGAAAAAATAAGGATTTTTTAGTTGATGTGTGATTCATATGTTTAGGAAAAAAAGATAATCAAAATATGAAATACCATTCGATGTTTGGACTAAATCAAAATATGAATATGATTTATTTATACGATCTATAAACTTAAAAAACACACAAAACAAACAACTTATATTATCGGTAGATTATGTTATTATTATCATCAACTTAACGTTTTCACTATAATATGTAGGCCTATGACTTATAAAATGAATGTCTAGTTGTTGTATGATAGTATGTTTAGACTAAATCAAAATACGAAATAACATTAGGTAAATGAATTACTATTTGTTGTATGATTTATATGTTTAGACAAAAATCAAATGTGAATATGATTTATTTATACGATTTTATCATAACTGTGTGCTATCTGTATAGGTCTAGAGTGATAACCGCAATTTGCGGGACAAAGGGTGTGAGTAGCTGAAGAATAAAAGTCTTAACTGATTAGCTGTGAGTTTTTTTCAGTACGTAATCACACACAAATCAATGATTTCCTATACCTAGTGCAACTTTGCTGTTGTTATGCGCGGTCATTGAAATCGCTTTAACTTTAAAAGTATTCATTCGATTTTGTTGAATGAGGTATCAAACAGCGGAGAAAAAATTTGCTCATTTAATGCATATCTCAGATTTTTGGTACCAATTATCTATTTTGAATTAGCCAACCTCGGTGGCGTAGCTCGGGGGGGGGGGGGCAGGGGGGGCAAATGCCCCCCCCCCCTGACGGAAAAAAACCATTTGTGCCCCCGCCCCCCGCCCCCCGCCCCCCTCTAAAAAAATAAAAAGGGGGGGGGGGAGGAAAAATAAAGAAGGGAAAAAATAAATTATAGGTTGCGTGGTGGCCACTGGTTATGTGGGGGTATATTCAACCCAAATAGTCAAATAGAACATAATTTTGCCAACATAGGCAAAATTGTACATGTAGTACATGTACTGTGCGATTTTTTTTGAAAGTGCTAAATTTTTGTACCTTTCCTACCCCCCCCCCCCCCCCCCCCCCCCCCCCCCCCCCCCCCACCCACCCACCCAACTTACGTGAAATTCACGAGTTGGTGACTGGAAACAAATTTGGGGCAACCTTTTACGAAGATTTCAGAAATCTTGCCCTCCCCCCCCCCCCCCCTGAAAAAAATCCTAGCTACGCCACTGGCCAACCTCAAAGCACCTGGTCAGGGACTTTATGTTCTAGTTGTATATTATATATTTTGTAGTATTATGGGATAAACGCTGAAGCTGTTGTGCGGTGCAGTGATGATAAACAATTGATGATTTGATGATGTTATATGCCATGTAAATTAATGTTTGCTGGAAAATCTATGACAAAGGGGGGGGGGGGGGGGCGTGGTCAAAAGGTTTGAACACTCGTTAATGTCCAAAACCTTCTGGGGACTTTCCCCCAGACCCCTGCTTTAATACCTATACACAATATAAACAATGTCGTGTCGGTATATAGAAATAGAGAGGTATCCCCACGACCCCATCTGTACACGATTGGGTGACGGGGCGGGTACGGGGTGAGTCTGAACTAACGGACACGTGTGCTGCTGCTGCTGTTTGGCCATAGTCCTTCAAAGAACCGTCGGATTCTCTTGCGTGCTTTCACTCTTGCTGCTACCGGTCCGCCGTCTGTCCAGTCTCTGATGTTGTCTGTCCAAGCAGTTTTTCTGCGTCCTGGTAGAGCCTTCCCTTCTACCTCTCCCTCAATAGTTATAGTATACAAATATTTACTGCTCTTGAGGGATCTGGTGGAATCTATTGGGCCCCGAGGTGAACTGGAGACCGTGGGGTACTATTTTCCCGAGACCGAAGGTCGAGGGAAAATAGTACCCCACGGTCTCCAGTTCACCGAGGGGCCCAATAGATTCCACCAGATCCCGAATAAAGAGCAGAAAATATTTGTTTTATATCCTTCATCAATATATTTCTTGTTCATTAATTTGTTAAAAGTAGACTCTCAAGACTGAGCTAAGCCTTACTAGGCTAACACTAAGCTTTGTACATTTTACCCTAGGCCTAGGGCATAGGCAACGAGAAATATAAAAAAAGAATTTTACTCAATACCTGGCACTAGTAGCCCGACTAGTAGTAGCTGCAATATGTTTCGAAGTCAAAAGTTAACTGTTCAAAAGTTTCAAAAAGTTCCAACTCACGAACTGTTCAATTCAAATTTCATTCGGTTACGGGCACCGGCATACAACTTGGAAAGCAACATGTCGAGTGAGTAGGCCTACAGCGTTTTCCAATAAAGTGTAATCGGCGTTGGTTCCTTGCAAAATTCGCGAAACACTGACACCCCATATTTTATTTGTTTATAGTGTTCTCGCTCCCCGCGCTGTCAATTGATCCTCATTTACACGCCGAAACCGTGGAGTTTCACCAGCAGCCGCCATTGTTGAAACTGTTGTTGTCTGTTTACGTTTTAAGGCTTGTCAATCCTAAAGTCAACTGTCCTAATATTAACATAAAGAGAACAGCAATATATTGATGAAGGATATAATTATTATTATATCCTTCATCAATATATTCCTGTTCGTTAATCGGTTAAAAGTGTGTCACATGATCAAAAAATAGTCTCACCATTAGGCAAGAAGACCAAAAATGCTATTGACGAGGAGAGAGGTACTATTTGAAGAATAAAATAGTGTACTATTACC
>CM069459.1:6032966-6121506 GCA_035610835.1 Ophiura sarsii | reverse complement strand
GTTTACTATCTACTGAAGATAGCAATATTAAAGCGATGTAAACTTCCAAATTAGCTTATGTATGTTATGTATGTTATGCTATCTATGTTATGCTATCTACTGAAGAAAGCAATATTAAAGCGATGTAAACTTCCAAATTAGCTTATGTATGTTATGCTATCTACTGAAGATAGCAATCATACAGGCCTGTAGTTTGATCAGCTCTAAATTGGCGAAGTCTCCTTACGGAGAATAAGAACGGAATAGTGACTAGCGAAGTAAATATAAATAAATTAACATCGTCCCACTTCGAAAAAGTTGTCGTAAGTGTCAAACTTTTGTGCATGTATCAAACAGCAATCATAATTGCAGAAACCATTTTTTATACTCAATAAAGCATTGCTTTTCATTTAATTTGTTTACTATCTACTAAAGATATAGTATATATATTTGGCCAGCACGAGACAGTGACGTAAACCGCGTATTATACCGTGTTACAGCACATGATGCCCGCGACTATACCCGCGGTGCTGGCGTGTACACACGAGCGTTGAAAGGCGGAAGATGCATACGCGTGCGTAAAAGCTGCGCCTGTGAAGTTACGTCACTGTCAAGAGGAAGCCAAATAGATTATAGCAATCTTAAAGCAATGTAAACTTCCAAATTAGATTATGAATGTTATGCTATCTACTGAATACAGGCCTAGCAATCTCATAGGCCTGTAGTTTGATCAGCTCTAAATTGGCGAAGCCTCCTTACGGTAGTGAATGAATACTAAGACGCGGTCGGGCTCGCCTGTGGCAGAAATCGCGTGCGTGTAACCAGAATCACGGACATACGCTTGGATTACTTTTTGTGTGTGGAGACATAACAACCGATTATTTCTTGCAAATTTGGAAAACTGGTCTAATCTAACTAAAACCACGTTAGCTTTCACCATAATCACGCACATACGCTTGGATTACTTTTATGCATGGAGAGATAACAACCAAATATTTCTTGCAACTTTGGAACTGGTCTAATCTAACTAAAGCCATGTTAGCTTTTACATTGGTGTTGTTGTTCTTGTATATAAGGGATGTTGTTTGTTATAAACATGTATCTGTTTGTTGTTGAGTGTTTGTTTGTTGAGATGTTGGGGTGTTTATGTGTATGTTTTTAGTAGTCGTTGTTATTAATTTTAACACGTGGACACTGAAAATGTAATTAAAGATCTTCATAATTTCAATTAATAATGAACAATAAACGCCCAGATTTGTTATCCAAGTTTATCATGTAGGCCTATGTCGAACTGTGGCCAGGAGATTATGTGCCGCGTGTCCATAGACATGATAGAGACAAGATCTTAAATAGCGCGGAGGAAGATCAAGTAGGGAGAGAGGGAAGGATGGGAGATTCTCTTACTCTTTGTTCACCAAAGAGAATCCTTCTTCTACCATATCCCTGGCCTGGTCCAAGCGTCTGACCTTATACCCTGCATCGTCGACCGGACCTGACAAAATACTAATGCAGCAATAATGCACAAGGATACGCAAGAATATGTTATGTCGCTTAACCATGTTAACGACGGCACGCACTTCCCCAAATACAAAAATGCAGCAGATGCGTACCGTAGCTTCATTCGAAATAGACGTGTCACTACATTGGAGCATGCAACCACGCCGGAGTCCACCTAGCTAACCCTCCCCTGTGTTTCATAGCCTCAGCCAGTAAGGTCTATAGAATTCTGAAATAAATGCCTATTTGTAGGGGAAACAAGCCAATTAGTGGTTTCTAACGCGTAACGGGAGGTGAAAAGTGTGAACCTGCTTACATTTGCTCACATAGGCGTAATTGTAAACAGGTTCGCGCTTTTAAACCTCTATAGAGTTTACATAGCGCCAGCAAACTTTTGTTAAACAATATTGCGCAGAGAGGGCGAACTGTTCCGGCAGACGACAGCGGTCATGACTAAACCTTGATTTCGTATTCGCTCGTCGTGTGCTGTCTATGACTATGAATCATTTCAATGAACCAATTTAAAATGGTACAAGATCCATTATCATGATTATTAGCTTTGAACCTTATTAGAGTCATTCACGCCGTTTTAGGCCTTATACACATTATCCGATTATGCGTTTCCTCGAAAGAAAAAGACCAACTTGTTCTATGGGATCACTGTGCATAATAAACGCGTCTCGTAACTAATCATGTGCAGTTTCTTTTTATATGTTAGTTACGATTTGATTAAAATCAGTAGTAGTTAGCATTGTATACACAGTAGATATACTAATATACTCTCTACAACGGTTTTGAGTTATTCAGTATGACGGTACGTGGTCGAGGGCCAGGCACCATTCATAACTATTTAATAAATGGAGACTCTAGAACTTGAAGTTGAAATAATATAATAGGTATAGGCCTAACTTTGTTTACATGATGCTTGATGTTGGTATTAGTTGTCACGCGTATTGACGCGTGGTATCTTTGGCTTAATTAGTCAAACTTTCAGTCGGGTTTTACCCAAATCTATGCGTAGGTTTCAGATCTGTATCGCAATAGGCCCAAATTGTCGGTTTTACAAAGAAATGGGTGGGGGGGGGGGGGGGGGGGTAAAGTGATATGTTGCGGACAGTTTATACTTGACTCCTATATGTAAAAATGAATTGCCTCCTTTTGGTTGGTCCAGAATTTAGCAAACTGCGCATTACGGTTCAAATTTTGCAATAAGTCCAAATTGTCGGGTTTTACTAAGATCAAAATCAGTTAAATCAGCCGAAACACTTTCCAAATTTAAGCTTTAGATCTAATAGTATCACGTATCCAGGTTTTATATGATGTAGGTTCAATAGTGTTTTATTATCCCCAATAGATATGATTTGCCAAACGAACCAAAAACCGAACCATAGTTGGGAAGTTCCTTTTTCATGGGCAGCGCCGTTTTGACGCGTGGTGTAATTGGGTGAATTAGTCAAACTTTCAGTCGGGTAGGTTTCTGATCTGTAGTTTATTTTTTCGCAATAGGCCCAATTGTCGGGTTTTACAAAGACATGGGAGGGGTGTATATAGTTATCTGTTGCGGACAGTTGGCTAAATTTGTCGAACTGTGGCCAGGAGATTATGTGCCGCGTGTCCATAGACATGATAGAGACAAGATCTTAAATAGCGCGGAGGAAGATCAAGTAGGGAGAGAGGGAAGGATGGGAGATTCTCTTACTCTTTGCTCACCAAAGAGAATCCTTCTTCTACCATATCCCTGGCCTGGTCCAAGCGTCTGACCTTATACCCTGCATCGTCGACCGGACCTGACAAAATACTAATGCAGCAATAATGCACAAGGATACGCAAGAATATGTTATGTCGCTTAACCATGTTAACGACGGCACGCACTTCCCAAATACAATAATGCAGCAGATGCGTACCGTAGCTTCATTCGAAATAGACGTGTCACTACATTGGAGCATGCAACCACGCCGGAGTCCACCTAGCTAACCCTCCCCTGTGTTTCATAGCCTCAGCCAGTAAGGTCTATAGAATTCTGAAATAAATGCCTATTTGTAGGGGAAACAAGCCAATTAGTGGTTTCTAACGGGAGGTGAAAAGTGTGAACCTGCTTACATTTGCTCACATAGGCGTAATTGTAAACAGGTTCGCGCTTTTAAACCTCTATAGAGTTTACATAGCGCCAGCAAACTTTTGTTAAACAATATTGCGCAGAGAGGGCGAACTGTTCCTGGCAGACGACAGCGGTCATGACTAAATCTTGATTTCGTACTCGCTCGTCGTGTGCTGTCTATGACTATGAATCATTTCAATGAACCGATTTAAAATGGTACAAGATCCATTATCATGATTATTAGCTTTGAACCTTATTAGAGTCATTAACGCCGTTTTAGGCCTACACATTATCCGATTATGCGTTTCCTCGAAAGAAAAGGACCAACTTGTTCTATGGGATCACTGTGCATAATAAACGCGTCTCGTAACTAATCATGTGCAGTTTCTTTTTATATGTTAGTTACAATTTGATTAAAATCAGTAGTAGTTAGCATTGTATATACAGTAGATATACTAATATACTCTCTACAACGGTTTTGAGTTATTCAGTATGACGGTACGTGGTCGAGGGCCAGGCACCATTCATAACTATTTAATAAATGGAGACTCTAGAACTTGAAGTTGAAATAATATAATAGGTATAGGCCTAACTTTGTTTACATATGATGCTTGATGTTGGTATTAGTTGTCTCGAAGAGACTTCTCACTTGGATATGCAGAATGGAGTTTAGAAAGGTATCCTAATGTGATTTAACTAAGGAAAGGGTATTCATACAGAAAACAACGCAGGACATATGATCGTATAGGCCTAGTCACAAGACTTGTATTACAGGATTCATAGAAATATGCAAATAAGCGTAAGGTGAAATCTCCAGCGATGGAAATAAGACCCGCCCGCCCGCCCATAGCGGGTAACTTTCGTGTCGGGCGGGTGAAGATGCAAAGGTACCCGTCCGACTGGCGGGTAACATTTTTGAAGCTCAAAGTGTATATAAATAACAGTAAGTTCAGGATCATTTCATCGTCAGACCGTGTGTCATGATGATAGAGGCGATCAGGTTGATAGGAGATTAAAGAATATTGGATTGAAGAACATGATGAATTACAGTTACAGTGGAACATCATACAATAAAGACAAAAACATGTAATTGTAGTTTAAAAGTATTCTTGTTCTTAATTGTTTGCTGCAAAATACTATGAAGGCACTAATCTTTCCGGTCGCAACATATGGAGCTGAAACATGGTCAGTCGGAATAGCAGATTCAAAGAAAATATCAGCTTTTGAAATGTGGTGTTGGCGCAAGATGCTAGGAATATCATGGAAAGAGCATAAGACAAATGAATTTGTCAGAAGCCAGATTGGGAACCAAACTTCTCTGTATAAAAAGATCATGCGCAACAAGCTACAATACTTTGGACATATTGCTAGACGAGAGGGTGACAATCTAGAAAAGGTGATATTACAAGGAGCTATCGAAGGAAGACGTAAACGTGGCAGACCAAAGCTGCGTTGGACTGATGGCATTTAACACTTTCCACGCGGCAGGCGTCTGCAGATGACATTCAAAAATTTCACAAAATGTTTATAACATTTCAAAATTATTAAATTTTGTTGCCATATTTGGAATCACCATGAGAAATGCGATGAAATAAGTACAAACACGCCTAGTATTGGTTCAGTAATCCTTGAGATAGACCTTGAAAGTTAGGAAAGGTTTCTGAACAATCTGTTTTGTATAATGGTAAAACCGTTAGCCGCGTGGAAAGTGTTAAGAAACAACTGGTCTATCTCTTATCTCTGCGCATCGCATGTCACAAAATAGACTCAGCCATGATCCCATAGAACCACGACGACGACGATTATGAAAAAACCTTGGGCTGGTGGAATTTTTGTCGGGCAGGTAAATTCTGTGAGTTACCTGCCCGACTGGCTAGTTGGAAAAAATCTGAAGTTCCACCGCTGGAAATCTCCACCCGAATTATGTACAACTTAAACCATTAACATCTGTTTTTGTCTACCAACAACCATTTAACCATGTTAACTAAAGAAGTAATTGAACGAACCAGTTAGATAATTATAATTAAAGTATTCATCCCTGAGACGAGCTTAGGGAGTGTTCATAAATACTTTGGTGGGGGGGGGGGGGGGGGGGGGGGGGTTGGAAACAATTGAGCCATGGACATCTTTTTTTTTGGACCCCCCCCCCCCAAATAGGGTGGGTTTTTTTCTTGACCCCCCCTTTCAAGAACCTTTTTTTTTTTTACCCCCCCCCCCCCCCCCGTCAAAATGCTGCTTTGTCAAAAATACCAACCTTTTTTTTGGACCCCCCCCCCCCTATACAAGCACTTTTTTCCCTGACCCCCCCCCCTTTTAAGAACCTTTTTTTTGGTTGGCCCCCCACTCATATTTTCCAACCCCCCCCCCCCCCACCAAAGTATTTATGAACACTCCCTTATCTCTAGCTTAACAACGTCATCGGTGAAGTCACTGACAAGCATAATGCACTTTGGTATAGTCCATAGTGGTTGTAGTGCACAGTTCGTTACAGTCCCCTGAAATGAAGTTGTTTCTTCATTCTAAATTGGGTTAACATTTGAACTGGGTAACATATAATGAGATATATAGTGGATATGCAATAAAAACATGTATTTATAAACATGCAATATCATTCACTTGGTAAAATCAGTAGGGTATTAGGGACCGTTCAATATTTATGCTGGAGGGGGGGGGGGGGGGGTAAACTATGTAACTTTCATATGTTGAAATAGGGAGGTGGCTATGTAAATTGTTTATTCTTAAACAGGGGGGGGGGTTGTGTAACTTTTTTAAATATGAAGATGGTGGTGATTGGGGTGATGTTAGAGGCTAGTTTGAAGTGTAAATGCCATTTTTTTCTGCGCTTCACGCAAATTTCCTTAAAACATATCAACTTCTAAAACATTTACTATAAGACGACTTCCGGACAGCAAATCTGTTATGTGCCCGGACGATCTGTTGGAAAAACAGTGGCGTGCATAGGATATTGTGAGTGGGGGAAGGGGGGGGGGGGGGTGGGGTACACCTGGCAATAAATAAAATTCTCCCGACTCAGATTCTTCTCAATTCCCCCGACGTACCAACAAAATATAGTAAAAGGTAGAAGGCAGACCCAATTTTCTTTGCAAGTGTGTGTGGGGGAGGGGGGGGGGGGGGGGGGGGGGGGCGGGGGGGGGGGGGGGGGGGGGAGGTCGTTTAAAAAATCCGCACGGTCAAAACAAATCGCACAGTCAAAAAATAGCACAGTCAAAAACTCAGCACAGTCAACAACTAATGGCCAATCCTCAAGGTTTTCATCAGCTCTATAACATTTTCATAAAGACTCACAAAAACCACCCAAAATGTATAATAATAATAATAATAAAGGTCTAAATTTTATTGTCATCGCAGCCAACTGGCTGAATTGTAACAACATTACAAATCATCAAATACATTAATAAACAATGCAACGTCCAGGCAGCAGCAGTATAAATAGCCTATGACAGATTTCCCGCCTCGCTACGCTCGCCATTATTCACACAACAAAAGAAGGATCTTCATAAAATTGGCCATTCAGATATGGCACAAACAAAATGTGCCAACTTACCCATCATGAACCAAATTCCAAAGGGAAAATCAACTTGTTACATATGATTTTTTCGGGGAGGGGTTGGGGGTGTAAAAAGCTACTGGTTAGGTTAGCAGGGGGGGGGGGGGGGTCATGAAATTTCAGTTTCAGCTGTAGGAGGGGGAGGTTATGTAGTTTTGACATAACATACGAGTGTAGAATTTGTCTCAACCCCCTCCACCACAAATAATGAACGATCCCTTAGTTATGGCTAGATACAAAAATGGTAATTTGAGAGAATCCCTGCATGAAGATGAAATGTTCAATAAAGTGAGGACATTCTCAAAGTAATCTGTGATGTCAGTCTTTGTTGCATCATTTTGTTGTCTTGGATTGTCATTCACCAATTCAACATTTTGGCTTATACCAAAGGATAATGTTATAAGCCTCCCAGACTATACCGGTGTTCTCAATTGGTATATGTTCTCAATTGAATATGTCCTTGGCGAAAATTGAGAAAAACAAATACTGTCATGCTGTATGTGTAGCTTGATACAATTTCACAGAACCCAAGTTGGTGACGTATAGTGTTCATTAGAGCGTTGCTTCCAGGCATGTTTGCAGGCATGTTAGTTACATGTCTCACTCTCAGAAGTTCTTGGAATATACTTACTTGAAGAAGCTTTTTCTTGAAATGTATCAGGAATTAATAATAGTTTCTTTCTCTGGAACATAATGCATTTAATATGTAAATCCGTTGGTGGTAGAACAATAATGTAAGTTCGTATCTGCATTGTTAAAAGTGTGTCTCGTTGTATAAAATAAAAGTTGTTTCTTGAGAAGTGCACTTTAACCAGAGAGTGTCAAGAACACCTCCCTGTAATAAAAACCGGGCCACTTTGTAGAATGTTGTTTGTTGTGCACTCATATTGACGGTAGATGATATTAACATTGAAAACAATCTGACACTTTTAACATAAGTAAGGTATTACAATGTTAATGATGCCAGCAAGAATAGCATGTACGTGTACGTCACTATGAAATGGAAACATTCTCCATTTCGTATTGATTAATAAAATGGGATCAAAACATTATTCAGTTTGTATGATTGATGACAGTTATTAGCCTAGCTAGGTCTAGTGTTTCTAGAAAGTGCATTAAAGATAAATATGGGATTGCTAAATAATAGGGGAAATCTTGGGTCAAGCCGTTTGGTGACCCCAGTTTTCTGAACCCAGTTTTCTGACCCCACCTGAACCCACTTTTTTATTTGAGTTATGGTATGGGGCAACAAGTACAACTAATATACCTGAATATTTCGGCGAAATAACAAGTAAAACCCTATTTTTAAAGCATTTTATGCCCAGCCTCGTTCGTGCATTGTGTGAAATAATGTCAGTGTAGCTCAGGAAATGCTACAGTACGTAATCACGCAAGGGCCTCCCATATACGCAACACACTCACATGTAATCGGACACGACTCGAGCAACGATTCCATAATATGAACCACGTGCAATTGAACGCATTACTTTGTGGGTGATCTTGCAGAGGGTGATTTATATAGGATGAAGACACACTCATTATTATAAATGGATAAATAAATGAATGAATACATAAACAACTAAATTATTCACTGAGTAAATGAGTTACTTATAAATAAATAACAAATAAATAAAATAAATATCTTTATTAACAAGAATGAAACATTTCATTAAGTGAATTGAATTGTTAATTAAACCAAACAAATGATAGCTGGGGCTGTGCATGGCTGTGTGATGCTAAACCAACCCCCGGTGAGATTTTAATACAAATTAGTGTTTTATATAATTTAATACATGCACAGTGTAGCCCCCACCCCCGTGTGCATCCGATATTGGGAAAGAGAGTGAAGATCAGAATCCTTGACCATATTCAGGGGCGGACTGGCCACTGTGGCGTTGTGGCGATTTCCACATGGGCCGCTTGGTTTTGGGCCTCTCAGGGCCGGTTACTCAAATTTTGTGGCCGTGCGAATTTTTTTGACCGTGCGAATTTTGTTGACCCTACACACCCGCCCCCCCCCCCCCCCCCCCCCCCCCCCCCCCACCGGGACGACATACTTCTCCCTGACATGGTCAAAAAGGGCCGCTTTAATAATTTTGCCACGGCCGCTTTCAGGTCCCAGTCCGCCCCTGACCATATTGACAAGTAGAAACAGGTGGCTTCTTAAACTTTGGTATAGAGATAATATTTGGTGGTCGAGTCAAGGCTGTTTTCTATACAACGACCGAATTAGAGACTATACGCACGTGGCTCGATATCATGTTTTTAATTTATTAAGAAAAACTGTTTTTCTCCTACATAAATGATACAGATTTAAACCATAATTCAAAGTATGTTCTTTATTATTATTTACTACATATTCAACAAATAAAAAAGTGGGTTCAGGTGGGGTCAGAAAAGTGGGTTCAGAAAAGTCGGGTCAGTAAACGGCCGGACCCGGAAATCTTGGCCCGAGAGTAGAGCTAGACACTTCAAGAAAATTTACCCAAGATCAATGAATGCAGGTCAATGTATCTTTCATTGGGACTATTAGTCATTACATTTACATTTAGGGCATGGGATACAAAAATATCAACTCAATTCTCCTATCAAAAATGTCACTACCCTGTAATTAATTCTTTCATTTGATAATATAAGTAATCGAAGAGAGAGAATTTATTACCGCGCTACAGTACATGTGCCGTCAGTACCATAACCTGAGGGCAAAACAACCTTGCAACCTTGTAACACAATACAGATTGCTGTATTAACAAAAGGTAGTCTTTTATGTTTGGTTGTAAACAGGTTGATACACAAAGTGCTCAAGCGCTATAATACCTTTAACTGACAAAGGAAATACAAATATTATTAACAGAGAGTGATTCCACACATATCATGTATCCCTATCAAACACGTTTATGGTTATGATGGTGTACGTATCATTCACCGATGGCGGCGTTATCATCCGAGTAAATAGTAAATAACAGTGCGTGAATACCTAGAGGCGTGTTCACTCGACTAGGACGAAACATGTTGCACAAGGTTGTTTCATTGTCCTGACATGTTGCGTTAACTACACACCTTGTTTGAAAGGAAATCTATTCAAGCAAGGTGTATGTAACGTTGCATTTGAAAAGAATTTCATTGTGACACAACATGACTTGGCTTGAAGTATTGTAACGGTCAACATGTCACATTTGCATAATTCGGCTATAATTTTCACGAGGGATAGGTCCCACTCGTTCTTTCATTTTAAAATACAAACATACCATCCCCGGAGAAACAAATTGCTCAGGACGAAAACCTCACATTACAAGCCTAGTCTTCGTGCGTTTCCGGAACAACTAAAGAATTACAGAACTAAATTTATAGGTGCTGAAATTGGATCAACCGATATTTGTTATTACACCAGCGAGCAGTAGCGTATCTCCCGGGGGATCAGGGGGCAGATTGCCTCCCAGACGGCTTTGACCGGGAAGGCCAGCTCAAACTACCGGGCCATAAAAAAACGAATAGAAGGGAAAAAGAGAGGGAAGAGAGAAAGAGAAAAAGGGAAATGAAAAGTATAAAGGGGAAGGAAAGGGAAAGAAAGGAAAGAGGGGGAGAAAGAGAGAAGGAAACTAAAGGAAAAGAAAAGAAAGGGAGAAGAGGAAGATAAAAGGGAAAAGAGAAAATATAAGGGATTTACTTAATTCACGTCTAAATGACAACTTTGTTCCTTGCCCGGTTTGATGATGGGCAATTTAGTATACAAATGTTAAATTTTCTCATCATTATAGAAGCCCGTTTGAAAGAAAAATGTACCTTAATAAGGCCAAAAAAATTGTTATGTTGTCCTCCACAACTTTCAGAGAGGAGGGGCGGACGGGCGGATTTTATTCTTATCTTTTCTTTTACCAGCGAAGTTGAAACTAGAGATACATTGTGATCATAGATCACGGATATTAGTCGAGGGCGTGTTGACCTTTGACCTGCTGATGACAGTATGCTCTTATTTGAATGGAACCTTGAGACCATTTTTGCCAATCATCAAGCATTTCCTCTCAGACAAGTAGCATTTTGAGTGAATGGAGTGAACATTTACATTTTGTGACCTTTTCCCCTAACTTTATGATTGACTTTATGATTGACTTTTGTTCTTGTCTCATCAATGCACACAAATGCCCACAAAATAAAACAAATTCGGTCAAAATCGGAGCATGTCTTACATTTTCCCCCTGTTTAGGTCAAAGACCCCTAGTGACCCCATTTGACATGTCACTTTTAATCGCTGAACACCCTATATGAACATGGATCCAAGGAATCTTTTGACTAATTCTGACAATCATAGGTCATTTCCTCTCGGACAAGTAGCACTTTGAGTGAATGGAGTGAAAATTTACATTTTGACCCTAGTGACCTTTTCTTGACCTTTCCCTCACATGCTCTTGATCTCTTTTCTGACATCCTTGATCTCTATCTGGAAGTAACAAGAAGAACGGGAAAAAACGAGTCAGCATGGAAAAGAAGTGTCCGGGAACGATATGTTGACTTTTGTTCTTGTCTCATCAATACCTACAAAATGAGATATGATCGGTCAATATCGGAGCATGTCTTACATTTTATCCCTGTTTAGGTCAATGACCTCTAGTGACCCCATTTGACATGTCACTTTTAATCGCTGAACAACCTATATGAACATTGATCCAAGGAATCTTTTGACTAATTCTGAGTATAATCAGTTATTTTCCCTCGGACAAGTAGGGTTTTGAGTGAATGGAGTAACAATTTACATTTTGACCCCTAGTGACCCCAAATATTTTTTGATTTTAAAAACCGAACTATTATACATGCGTACGGTCAAAAGGAATATGTTGACCAATTCTGACGATCCTAGGTCATTTCACTAAATTGCAAATGTGTTTTTAGTGAAAATCACGTTTTGACCCCTAATGACCCCTGTTTAACATTTTACCCCCAAGGTCATGATTGACTTTTTTTCTTTTCTTGTCAATGCGCACAAAATGTCCGAGTTTGAGCAAAATCGGAGCATGTTGAATCACGTTTTGACCCCTAGTGACCTCTGTGTGACCTTTGACCCCTTATGCTTTACAACCTGAGTAGTGGTGCACATAAGGGTTCTTATGACCAAATATGGTCAAAATCGGGTTAATGGTTACGGAGCTATAGGTCCCATGACAGAAGAAGAAGAAGGAAACAGGACGAATACAATATATTAGTCGTTTCTCGACTAATATAATCACTCTAAGAGTCGCACTTATATATATGTTGTAAACACTTTATTTAATATTCAATGCCATTTAAACTGTTAGAAAAAATAATGTGAACAAAAAACTGGAACAAAAAAGAAATCTGATTTTTTTTTATAAAAAAATTTAAAAAAAGAAGAACAAATCTGAGCGGCCCTAAATCTGACTAGCGGGCGGTCGAGGACAACATAATTTATTTTTTTGCCTAATGCCCAGATGGGTCTGATGCACTTTCTTTACTGCCCCTTTCTGGATCATATCCAACAATTTCCTGTGAAAAAGTTTTCTCTTTCATTTTAAACTGACATGGTAGTTTGATCCGGGTTGGTACCCTGCCCTCGAAGAATTCGATCCTTTATCCCGTTATCGTTTGTTAAATCCATGGGTCGAATGTTAACTCCCGCCAAGGTGGAAGGAAAGCCTTTATGCGTCCTGCATATGGCGTCTGTACATGATAACTGGTTACCGGATCGAAACCTTCTGTCAGATCGTGACCTACTTCCCCCTTTACTAGTTTTTTTACTCAAAAGTCTTACCTTTTGGTTCTTTTTGAAACCTTTCCTGTTGAGGGTTTCGAAAGGAAGAACGCTTCTTATCGTACGTATCCTTGTCTTGGTATCTGTTGGATCCACTAGATCCGTAATATTGATTTGGTTTGTCCTTTTTATATTTTGGTACAAACTTACTACCTTGGCCCTGTTTTTTGTAAAAATCTCAACCTGTTCGGTCCATTTATCACCGAGTAGACATGTCATAGAAGGTGACCCTCCATTCAGAAAACCTTCCTTAAAGAAGGATTCTGCGTGACGCAGACGGTACATAGATAACCTCTGTACCACTGACCCCAAGAGGCTTCCTGCTGACGAAAGCAGTTTGCTATTCTCACCTTTGTTCTGCTGCTCTTCAATACTCTTCATCAGTGGAATTGCGGACTTAATAATATCATCTTGGATTGACCACAAGGAATTGTCATCTTTCCATGCCAACATTCTTATCTTTTTAAGCCAATTCCGGACTGACTCAGGAAGGTCCGGAGCCTTGAAGTGGGCAGCCATTGAAGCGTCTGGCTTCAGGGATTCAGGGATCATCTTATCCTTTTTCTCCTGAGACAAGTATTTGTTCTCTGGTTCTTACACCACTTCAGGACCACCTCCTCAAACAAAGCTCCTTTGGGAACGGCATGAGGGTCCTCTAGAGATTGAGCATCTCCCTGTATTGGGGGTCTATCGGATGTGGGGGAGCTTGCCTTATCTACCTGACCATCGGCATTAATTTCCGGTTGCTTATTATTGTCAAGCTCCCGGACATCCTGTGGATCTACATGAATGGATAGTCTTTCATCATCGTTGTCAGAGTGACCACTATGTTCCCCAACCGGAGTTGACGTATTAGAAGATGGTTGATCCTCTACATCAGAATCTGACCCAGATTCTGAACTATCCTGACTTTTAAGAACTCTCTTACTAGGCATAGCACAATGCACACACACAGAGTCTGCCACTGGGAGCATTACACCAGTGAACAACAACATATGAATAGCTGTGTTGCATAAAGCCCTACATCCACTTCTACCTGTTACTCATTTTGCATTATTGAATGGATGGCTATTCACGATGTGGAATGTGGTTTTGTATTGTTGCCTCAATTGGCGTGCATGGATGCACTAATCCAAGTCATGAAGACAGCCATACAATATTTGGATTAATTAATCATGCAAAATGAGTAACATGTTGGAGTGGTCTGTAAGCCCTTATGCAAAACAATCTTTTCATATAATGTATGCAGCTCCATTTTGAAAAACATCCCTATATAAAATTAATTATCCTCACAAGAGGCACTCCCTGTAGGGCAGTGAGCTTGCCATATATGGTAATCATGACCTTGGACTATATAACCTTGATCCAGGTATAAATACTTATCATCAGGTTTTTTAGTTATGACTGTTTTTACCAATTTTTGAAATTGGCTCTGAACTTGAATATATTGGGCCGATTTAAATAAACCTAACCTGATATATTGTACTAAACACTTTAATCAATTTAGTGATATGCTCAGTTTTTGCATCCTTTGAGTGCCTCGTGTGAGGAAAAGACTGAGAATTTGAATATGGGTATTTAAGAAATGGAAAAGCTTGTTTAATTTCTAAATCCATCAATATTTGTCAATCAAATTGGGTATACATGTTATATATCTATTACCGATCACTCTTATGATGGAAAAAAAATTGTCGGACATTGCTCATTTGCATATCAATGACTTGAATAGATAATTAGCTAATTTGCATATTTAATGAGCTTATGAAACTAAATTATAGTTTAAAAGATTGGGTATCGTACAATTAGCCATAATACCAAGTTTGATTGCAATACACCATTCACATCTGGATTTATAACATTTACGCATATTAATTAGCTGGACTTAGTCACATTTTTTTATTGCAGTCAGTAAAACTGGTCAAAATGACCAATTTCACTAGGTTATTTTAGCTTAATGCAATATAATTTTACCATATTTTTTAATTTAACATGGTATATAGATATTCAATTGTTAAAGAAATATGTGTAAATGGTGTTTTGAATGTTACATTATTAACAAATTGAGCTCTCTAAATCCTGATAAATTATATTTGTGGGCATTGTTACTGTTTTTGGCAGGTTTTCGGCCATTTTCGAGTATCTCAAAACACCGTACCACAAGAATGCATTGACCGATTGTCATAATTCTTTTTGGAAAATAAATCTTTCATTGCAATCTTTCATTTGAATCCAATTTTGTACATGTCTCAATCATTTGAATGTTATGTGTGCTATGCCTACTCTTACCTTGTCTAGCCTAGATACACTAGGAGACGAAGACCTCCGATCATGACTATCTCCCCTGCTTCGTTTACGGCTTTGCCGCCCCGGGGGTAGCGTCTGTGACAGCATTGGTTGAAACATGATCATTTGCTGGTCTTTCATTTTCTGTAAGATCTGCATTTGTATAGCAGAGAAATTGGTCGGCACCTGAGGGACATTAAGGCGACTAACAGGTGGCGGAGCAGGATCCCTATAGTACTCTCTTAGATCTGGGTTATAGCCTCTTGTCGAAACAAACCGTTGGTTACCCTCTCTAGGGTACTTGTCCTCAGTAGATATTTGAAAACAATCAAAATCCTGCCTTTCATCATATCTATAGGCATTGTGTGGAAGGGGTCTACCTTCATCCTCACGGCTCCTAGGTGGAAGGCGTACACTAGTATTATTATTGTGATGCTGATTATCATGGTCATTGAACTCACGTTCTGGACCCTCACGGCAGTTTAAAACTAGGCGTGAGTTATAACTTACAACATGTACAGGCTTACCAGCTACTTGTGATCCCCGGCTCATATCTTGCTGAAGGCAAGGATCAACCTGACGGTTAAGTTGAGGGTCAACTTTACTCTTAGTCTTACCGTCTGCTACCTGTTGCTGTTGAATTCGGCAACCATCGGTGACGTCGACTAACACAGACTCACCCGATTTAGACTTGTTATTGTCTACTACTGAGTCCTTAGAAGGACTGTTTATATTTACTGATTTCTCAGTTGACATAATGTAACTGTTTAACGAAAAAAAAACAATCTAAGATTACTAATAAACCTACCAAAAAAGGTTGCCACCTGACACTGATTGTTTCGATGTATTCGCGCCGCACGCAGAAAACTAAAGAGGAAGTATATCATGGAGGTCATGACCTCGTAGTAGTATGTAAATTTGAGGGTAAATAGGGTAAAAAAAGATTGCACGGTCACAAAATTTCGCACGGTCACAAAATTACGCAAGGTCACAAATTTCGTACGGTCACAAAATTTCGTACGGTCTAAAAAATAAAAAAAAATCGCACGGTCACAAATTGTTCACTGTTGTGCTTTTTGTACTGCGAATTTTTTTCTTTTTTTTTCCCTTTGTTCTTTTCTTTCTTCCCCCTTTTTTTCTCCTTTTCCTTTTTCTTTTTCCTCCCTTTTTCCTTTCTCTCACTCTTTTCTTTCCCTTTCCCCCTTCTTTTCCTCTTTTCCCTTCCCCCCATTTTTCCTGGTGGGTAGGTTTGAATTTCCTGCTGAGCACCTTCAGGGGGCACCGTGCCCCCCTGCCCCCCGGCTGTTACGCCACTGCTTTTAGGTGGAGCACTGAATTTAAGGGGTCAAGTTTGTGGACTGGGTACGGGGAACACTGTTCTTTAGTATCACAGACAATCTGATATTCCGAGTAGGCAAGTATTAGTACTATTCTCAACATAAGAATGATGATTACCGTATACATGTACGTAATCTGCATCTAGCTGGGTCTTGGGCTTGCTTTGTAGGTGGTTTCCTTAATTCAAGATGTCAAGTTTGTGGACAGGGAAGGGGTTGCTCACGAGCTTTCTTCCCTGGCAATCTGATATCCCAGGATAGGCCAGCATAGGCGGCTATGGGAGTTGTGATTGGGGGGATTAGATTGCCCACTTTCGCAAATGTCAGTAGATTTACCGAATATTGCATGGTAACAATGGGAGCGATAGACGTATAGTATTATATTAGGCAAAGTAAATTAACAATTATTAAAGGAATAATGTGATCATGCGAACATCAGGTACATTAAAAGTACTATAAGTGTATGGCAAACAAATTGTTTTGTCAAATGAGAAGGTGATTAATTATCCACCTTAAATGTAAATAAGTTAAACTAAATGTATGGCAAATAAAATGGTATGCCAAATGATAGGTGATAAAATGTCCACCTTAATAATGCAAATCAGTGAATTTAAGTGTATGGTAAACAAAATGTTATATCAAATCAGAAGGTGATAAAATGTCTACCTTTATGCAAATCAGTGAAATTAAGTGTATGGTATACAAAATCAGTTAAATGAAATGTACAGGTATGCCAAACAAATATTATGGTAAAGGATAAGGTGTTAAAGGTGCTAAATATATGGGAGCAGCAATCATCCGCCGTACCGACATGCGGGTGAGTCATGTAGATACAGACTACAATTGACGAATCTCGATACACCATTATAATACACCTATCAGTTGTAAGACGCACTATGCGACCCCCGGGAGATGTGCGTCATGAGAGTTTCGTTTACCACCACATTCCTGACAGAGGGTACGTCAGTGGCAGCCTTTGGTCCGTCAAAAAATTGACGAAGGGTGCGTCAAGGTCTGTCACTTCACATTTACCTTTAAATATATGCTATACTATATATACCAGCAACCAGGCTCTACTTTAATACCGCAAAGATCAATATTTTATACCGCATGTTCTAAAATGCCTGAAATCACTCGATTGCCATTGCAAGTGTGCAAGAGTTTGGCAAACGAAGAAAAAAACAAGGAACCGACGGGACGGCAGACCGAGAACCTTTCATTTTGAGAGTAGTGTCACGTATGATAGGGGATCAGTTCACTGTTCAAAGTATGGTGCTAAGTACTGTTTTCCGCGCTAGCGCAGACAGGGGTTGTCTGTGGGGATGCGCTTTTCCTCTGGTAATAGGCCTAAGTCCGAAATACGTGATAAAGTAACTTAACGACCCCTCGAAGTAGTGGGCCATACACTCAGTCGTATTTGATACAGAAAAAAATAATATTGTAATTATCATTAAAAATCAGTTTGGGTGCCAAAAATATACTACGCACTGTTAAAAACAGCTGCATATTGTTAGTATACCATGGGGGAAAACGGAGTAATAATACATTTAGTTGCTATACCGTAAAAGGATTGGGCGAAAACATGCCAAACATTTTGCCCAACGTTGTTGACATAGTAACTCTTACAAACTGTTGGGTAAATTTTCACCAACACCGTTGGACTCATGATTTTGCCCAAACGTTGGTCATAGCTACATATTCAACAAATAGGACAATTTCATTATCTATTATGTGGGTATGTGGGTATTTACCATACGTTGGGCATTTTTGTAAACCAATGTTGGTTGGTACAATTGGTCGACTTATAATGTTGGGTGTTTTTATGAGCCAACTGTTGTTCGACATATGAACCAACTGCTGGTAGATTTGTAAAATTATTGGGCATTTTATTGGGTGATTTTTAACACAACCACTTTCAAAAGTAACATTTTGGGTTTCTAGTTCAAACTGGATATTATACAAGAGCCTTGGGCCATGCTTGGGAGAGCGAGGGTAGGGTAGCAGGTGGTGTGAAATTAATCCGAGAAATGGAGGGGGAAGATTTATTACACCGATAAGCTTGCAAATCGGGGGTTAGGAAAGTTTCAGAATTTTGAGGGGTGGTTTCTTTGGCAAGATTATGCCCTCTGAGAACCAGATCGCGCCAACCATAAGTTTACTCCTCCCTAGCTAGAGCACCCTGCAAAAGGCATATCTAACTTTCATAAGAACCAAGTGATTTTCAATGTATCGGACTAAATTAAGGAATTACAAGTCTCCCAAAGAGATTTTCTATCATTTACTACCTGATTGACTATTCTGAAGGTAGCACAGAATGAAAACTCATAAAGTGACTTTTATGTTGAAGATTTAACGTCGATGCATCACTGTGGCTTGAGTTGTAACAACGAAAATTATACTGATTATCAGTATCCCAGTGTGCCAAAGGCATAGCAATATATTTGAGTTGATATTACACTATTTGCGAGCCTATAAGAGTAAATATTGCTTACAATCTCATTCATACATGATAATACCATACTTTTATCAGATATCATTCATTGATTTCCATTTTCAGTATTAAAATCATGCTATTATATCAAACCATATAATACGGAAAGCATTTGATACTTTCATGGCATCCAAAATGGCCTCCCAAATTGGTCAAATCTCATAAATGACATATAGCAATCAAAATGTATGGTGAAAGTACAGTTTTAATAATGAGATGTAGGCCTATGCACCAGACCACCAGACACTCATTTTCAGAAGTTTCACCTAAATCCAAGATGGTCGTCAAAATGGCATTTTTATATAAACCAACATATATGATCAAAGTATACTTTTTAACAATGGGATGTATGTATTAGACCTCTAGAAGCTCATATCTAGTATTTTTGCTTTGTTAACATACTTAAAACCAAAATGGCCGCCAAATAAATGGTCAAAAGTGGTAAAATATTAATGAGCTTAAATCAAAATATGAAGAAGGAAAAAAAAAAAAAAAAAAAAAAAAAAAAAATCGAAATTCTTTTAACGTTCTTAATTACAACATGTAACCATTAGGTCCTATCTAAATTCCAAAAGCATATTTGAATTCCTTGTGAGATTACCATTCTGAAAATATATATATACTTTTTATGGGGTAGAACAAGTATTTATTGCGATATTCTGGACTTGAAACGGTAAGGGTGGCGAGTTCAAAACACACGGCCATATACATGAGCAAATTTCTTCTCCGTCGCGTAGTTAGGTATCTCATTCATAAAAATCGAGTGGATAGTTTTAAAGTTATCTATGGGATATCATTGCTTTGAATTAGTGTGTAATTACTGTACAGACTCCCCTTCGATACCTGTTATCCATTCATCCAAATACTTGACTGGTTCAGATAGCACACAGTCAAGACTGTGGACAATACAAATCAATGGTATCCCATATGAAACTAATTATAGTGCAACTCTTTTTGTCGGTAGTCGTGATCGTTGTTAGTGAAACAATCATAACTTCAAATCTATCCACTCAATGTTATGAATGAGGTATCAAACTTCGGAGACGTTCATATTTTTGGTACCGATTATTGATTTCGGATTAGCCAACATCAAAACACCTGGTCAGGGACCTTTTGTATTAGATGTATTTATGCTGGGCATACAGGCTGCTTTCGTGATTTTAGAAGTGGCAACCGCAAAAATGACCATTGTTAATGTTCATCTTGAGTTCTGATGTAAAATAATTTTTGTTTAATCTTTTATTGTTTATTACTATCATAACTTTCACCATTCACTAGTTTCATTGTATTATCGTTACATGTATAACACATAATTTTCACATTTTACATAGTTTCATCATGTTTACATTTCATATCATATGCTTTTCATCATGTTTACATCATTGCATAACATTACGTATATCATGTATAGCACATTTTCATATGCTTTTCAGCAAGTTTATACATTTTCATGCATTTTTGGCATATCATTACATAACATTTTCATATGTTTTTCAGCCTGTTTACATTGCAAATCATATAAGCAAATTGTCATATGCTTTTCAGCATATTTACACATTTTCATTTGCTTTTCAGCATGTTTACATTCACATGATTTTCATGGTTACATTTCATATCATTGTATATGATTATGCTTTACGTATGTTTACACATTTTCATATGCTTTTCGGCATGTTTACATTCATGTTCACATACATGTATATACTTTTCATGGTTACATTTTATATCAATTACATGTATAACACATTTGTGATGCGATCTGAGAAAACCCGTCGGATGTCGCAAAATGTGAACTAGGGATTATGGGTAAAATAGAAAAATGAAAAATGAAAAAATAAAAAAAACTTTTTTCTTTTTTTTAGATTTTTTTAAAGAAAATTAGTTTCCAGTACTTTGTGTCATCATCTTTCATGAAATTTCACCTTGACAAACGTACTTAAGTCACTTTTATTATTAACCTTATAATGTTATTATATTGAATTATGTATCTTTTTTGGCCTGTTTTCATGATTTCTTGTTTTGTAGCTTTTGGTGACATCACAATCATCATTCACTCATAACTTTTTTTGTAGTGATCGTAGAAAAATGATCGAAACAGTTCTGTAATCAGCACAGTTTTAGCTTTCTTATGATATAAATATCTCCAATATGAAAAATGCCACCATGTGGCGGGTTTTCACAGATCGCATCACATTTTCATATGCTTTTCATCATGTTTACATTGCATATCATTACATAACACGTTTTTATATTGTTTTCATTCATTACATGTTCACATGTATTTTTTTTTTTACATTTCATTGCTTTTCAATACATTTTCATATGCTTTTCAGCATGTTTATTTCAGAGTTTTCTAATTTTAAGTTCATTATAAACACATACGAGAGGTATTCATGCTAATGCTGAATAATAAGTTATCATGTTTTCAAATTGTATAGTAATATGACTACAAGCTACTTAATTCCAACATTTATGTCAGTCGTCTAACTCTGAGCTCATGTAATAATAACGCAACTACATTTGGATGCTTTCCGTATTTAAACTTGCTAATGCACATTTTGGCCACAGAAATAATCGTATTGCTTACATTATTACATTTCTTGTTATCCTTAAAATAACCAAAAAGAATATCTGTCACAGACACTTATACTTTTTTTCCTGTTACGTCAGAGAGTATTGTATTAATTTCTAACCATACTTTTCTTACATTCTTGCAAAAATGTTCCAGATACTCCTTTTCGTTACATGTTTCACATAAATCATTGTTAGCTTTACCCATTTTAAGTAGTAATATTCTAGTCGGATAAATATTGCAAAGTATTTTCCAATTCATGGTTACAAGTTTGGCTTCTTTTATTGAACATGTTACATTTCTCCATATATCACTCCACTGAAAAACATAGTTGGGGAATTTTGTCTCCCAAAAACGTTCACTTATTGGTCTAACTGTTATTTTTTAACTGTTATTTTCAATATGTTACGCACAGTTTTAGAATTACATTTTTCTATTGGCAGGAAAGCAGAATTAATCATAAGACCAATCGTCTGTTTAACAGTTTTATTTGGCTTGATTCTTTTTTCCCAGTTTTTTGGGACTGCTGATTTTATTGTTATATATTGTAGCATAATTCCTCCAGGCCTTTTAATTCTCTTACTTATTTCTGACATGGATAGAAATGCATCATTTTCATATAAGCTTGACATACTGACAAACCCAGCTTTAATCCAATCTGTAAAATACAGTGTGTTTCCAGAGCATTGAACACACGCATTGTTCCATACAATTTCTTGACTCGGATAATCTATTTCATCTACATTCATAGCTGACTTTGTTCTCAGCCATACTACTATTAGGTTGTGATAGAATGTTGACATATTATTAAGTTGTGCTATACATCTTTCATTTAAATTGCTATAGCTACTATTACACTTTAGAATATTTAATTTCAAATCATTCATATGAAATTCATGTAAAGGTATATTTTTCCAAGTTGCTATAGAGTCATTTGTAACCGTTTAATCCACGAAAAGTTCTGATGTAAATATTATAAATAAATAATTCTTCAACACTACTGGATTAATTATTTTACACAACTATAACAGTTTCCGATAGGCGTATAAAAAACAAAAGTTTGTTTCCGGTAAGACGCGAGCATTTCGTTTTGGCGATGTAAATTACCGCATTTCATTTTTTATTCCCATTTTTGAAAAAATAAAATCGCAATAGCAATCTAAATACAAATTACAGTGGAAAAGATTAATATTTTGCACAAATAATTGAATCTGAATGCTCTGGCTGGGTTACTCTGTGAAGCCCAGTAACAATGTAATGGGGCACAGTATAGGATACTAGCTACTGTAAATATTTGTTTATACACGGACTCTATTAGACACCAGCCGAAAAATACTTCTCACCCCCCCACAGAGATCTCAGAGGACATTCAGACAAACTATTTGTCAGGCGTAGCAGAACTCAGTTGGCAGGTCATTTCTATTCAAATAGAGTGGTATTAAAATACCTGGAATAAATTGCCTGAAAATCTGGTTTCTGCACCTACTGTGGCCTCCTTCAAGAATAGACTGAGAGTCCTTCCCATTGGAAAAGAGGACTAATCAACTAAGTATACCAAGTAAGTAAGTAAGTAAGTAAGTAAGTAAGTAAGTGTACTCTCTACAGGGTTCGCGGAGATATGGTAAATTGTAAAAAGTGCCTTTGAAAAGTCATCCCACCGCACTCCCAGTCTCCCCCTTGAAAAATATAAAAATATAAAAATAAAAATAGGGACAGCGGTCCCAAATAGGTCGTCCGTTTATATGGGTAGTTTGGTTGTAATTGTACTTCATCTGTTTTAATGTAATCAATTTTACATATGCAGCCAATTTTACATCTTGACCTCAGATAACCTTTGACCTTGGTATGTGACCTTTGACCTCATTAACATATGAAGGTTTCCATATTGCATCTATGACCCAAGTTTGGTTGCAATTGGTCATTGTATGGAAAAGAAATGGACAATACAAAAAGCGGGTACTAAATTTTACATCTTGACCTCAGATGACCTTTGACCTTGGTATATGACCTTTGACCTCATTAACATATAAAGATTTCCATGTTGCATCTATGACCAAGGTTTGGTTGCAATTGGTCATTGTATGGAAAAGAAATGGACAATACAAAAAGCGTGTACTAAATTTTACATCTTGACCTCATATGACCTTTGACCTTGGTATGTGACCTTTGACCTCATTAACATATGAAGGTTTCCATGTTGCATCTATGACCGAAGTTTGGTTGCAATTGGTCATTGTATGGAAAAGAAATGGACAATACAAAAAGTGTATACTAAATTTTACATCTTGACCTCAGATGACCTTTGACCTTGGTATGTGACCTTTGACCTCATTAAGATATGAAGGTTTCCATGTTGCATCTATGACCGATGTTTGATTGCACTTGGTCATTGTATGGAAAAGAAATGGACAAAACAAAAAGTGTATACCAAATTGTTGACAGACAGACTACACACACACCCCCGCCCCCCCCCCCCCCCCCCCCAACACAGACTACATGTACACACACGAATGATACTGCCATACGGTCTCTTCCTACGGACGACCTAAAAAACCGCATCTCGCATCTTGGTTTTCAGACCACCACCGGAAACAAATTTGGTGGTTTCATTGCCATATTTGTGGGTATATTATGAAGAGGTCAAGTTCAACACCCACGTCGTATTGTCTCTATAATGTATTCAATGCGAATACAAAGTCATCTGGAACTCGTAGTTGTATAGTATCCTTTCTAGGAAGCTGTGTTAAAATCATACGTTGCTTGCTCTGTTTATCACCAGGGTTCATCATCCTAGTCCGGTAAGAACATTGCCCAATCAGAATTTAATGGACACTTAGAGATGTGTTGGAGGCTGCGCCCTCAATTTTGATAAAAACTTGGATTGGTATATTTTTACATTTGTATTACATGTATGAACTTACATCTATTAGGATTAAGAAAAATCAGCCCTCTTTGTACAACAAAACGTCGATTCAAAAATGTTAATCGACCCGCGATCAGCATTTTACTGTAGTCAGTGTCCCTCTGCAGCACGCGTGATAAATAACGCGAACCATTTTTACATAGAGGCCGTTTTTAAGAAAAGGTTCAATAAATAGCGATGATATTGTTTTAATCAAGTTTTGCAGTCTTTTTGTAATTATAATGGTAATTTTCAATGTTCATCTTGAATTCTGAAGTGTTTTTTTAATCTTCAACACTACTTCGTGTCCCTATAGGTATTCCGTGTTCACTTCGATATACGGATTTCGTCATGCTTGATTTTGAAGTCAATCTGCTGTAAAATATAATTATCAAATAGTGTAAATATCGGTACTATCTAAACATTTAATAACCTCATATTTACTATTATTTATTTCACTTGCTGTGATATATTAGTTGATTTATTACTATTACAGCACCAGTCGATCGATTGCTAATCACGATATCATTCACTCTCTGGACATTGTTTACAATAAGACTGGTATGTGAGAGCATGGTGAGAGGTTGTCTAGATTTAGTTATGTTATCAAAGTGACAGACAAATTCCAGATACAAGTTGTCCAAAAGTAATGTGTTATATACAGTCATCACAATAAGTAACTGACCAGGTAATAAACATGCTGATAATTATAAGAGTATAACTCCTACATAAACATATTTAATTTTAAAGTTGTTGAGAAATTTCTCTCCATAAATTTGAGATATTACACGCTAAGAGTGGTTGATTAATGAGGAAGTTACGATCCCAAACGTTAGGGCAATTCTGATTTTCATTTTAACATTTTCTTTTCAACACGGGGAGAGTATTACAAGTAAAGTGTGTGTGCCGTATTGATCAACCGTAACAATGACACCGGCCGACTATCTAATAACCAGGCCATCGACGGGTGAATTGGCACTACCACTACCATTAATCAATAATTTGCCGGTCTGAGTCCCCGTGTTCAAAATGAAAATGTGAAAATTAAAATCAGACTTGACAGCACAATTGGGATTGTAACTCCCTTAAAGTGATCTTTTCCAGGGAATGCCCTCAATCCTCGAAAAAAAACTGAAAGCAGATTTTCTTGCAGATTTACATTTCTGATCATAAATCGTACATACGTTCCAAGTTACAGGGCGATACGATTCTTAATTACTTACTTTTTACTCTAAATTCACTTTAAAACCATGATTTTGAGGTAATAAGGAATCGTATCGCTCTGGAACTTCGAATATATTCATGATTTATGATCCGAAATGTAAATCTGCAAGAAAATCTACTTTCTAAAAAAAATCATGAATAGAGGGCGCTCCCTGGAAAAGATCACATAATATGCCTTTAATAAGCAGCCATTCTTAGCGTGTAATATATCAAATTCAAGAAGAGAAATTTCTCAACATGATAATTTAATATGTTTATATATGTAGGAGTTATACTCTTAGAATTATCATCACATTTATTACCTGGTCAGATACTTATTGTGATGACTGTAGAACAATATCAAGACGACGCGATGGGTTATATCACAGATAGTCAAAACCAGGGATAGATTTCTCCTATATCCTCCCATGTATTAATATAGGGCCAGAAAATTCAGCCCAATCCTTGTTTCGCCGATGACAGATCCCAGCATGATCTCAGCGTGGGATTTCTGTGGTTTGGCATCTGAACATGTGTGCCCTTGATAGTAATTGAGCCAATCATAACGCTTGTTGCATCACATGATCAGTGTCAACCAATCAAAGCACGCGCAAGGTCACTGAATTTGATGTTTACAAACAAAACACATGTGCTATTCTGTGGAAAATTACCAATTTGCATTTTCAATGAGATGCCATGACCTCATCTTTCATCGGAATAAAGTGGATCCACTTGAGGGTGGTACATCAGGACCTGTTCTTTCGATCTACCTTTGCAAATTGAGATTTCACCGTTGCTTTTTTCTATAATAAAAGGATCCGATATAGTGTCAACCAGTGCTGTACTATGATGACATTTTAGGAATTTCCTACCAATCTCCGTCAGAAAACAACTTTGAAGCCATTGTTTTGAATGTTTTACAGTAAGTTATCCATCTGTGAATATGATGAATTTGTAATATCAGGCAAATGCAAATAACAATCGATGATCTTTAATCATAGTATTTGGGTGGGAATCCTTATAGTATACATGTATGCTGCTAAGCATGCTTGTGCACTGGCTTGTGGCAGTACAACTCAATCGGCACCACATGTTGAGCAAGGGGCGACCTTGTTGCGAAACAAGCATAGCTTCAAGCTTTACCGACAGAAATCTATCCCTGGTTTTGACTATAACCTATTATGCCCCAGTGAGGTCCTATGCACCTGCCAGTTGTATAACGCACTATACGACCCCGGGAGAGGTGCGTCCTTTGAATTTTGCGTTCCCTTTCTTTGGGGACTATTTTAATTTCCTTCTCAGAAGTTCTCACCCTTGATAATCATACTTATGATATGTGCCTGCTCCCACAAAACCAGACATATTTCGCCAAAACACTGCTCAATAAAGGTGTCATGAATTAATAGAAAACAAAGACATTTTCAAGAGAAATATTGATTTTTCATAGACAAAAGTTTGACCAATTATGACAAGTGATACATCATTTTAAAGCTCGTAATGTCAGCATGGTCAACAAATCAGAAAAAAACACTTATGGTGGAGCAAATCACATGTTACTCCTACATGCAAATACTGTGGTAGGATGGTACAAATGATCGGCAGCTTCAAAAATTTCGCGATAAACTGATGTATGCTGTATTACATGTACTATAGCAGCTATTGAGACTTACCGGCCGACAACCACAGTACATCGCAGCTGCTATATTGTAACGAGTAGGCTTAATAATACAGTCACTGATATAATCCATGTCGTATTGCCTTGAATTCCATTTCCTGCGCGAAACAATGATCATTTTCCTACAATTAATGTTCTACTTCATTTTATTCCATCTCAATTTCCTACGTGATGTCAGCATTTATTCATTTGAAAGACGCACCTACTCGCCAAAGTCAAAATTCGTCTTTAATATTGTGCTACAGTGCAACTTTGCCAGTTTTACCCATTCACTTTTGATGACAATGACAATACCACTTTTCCTTATCATGTATACATGCATGATACATCCACGATAGTCATCAACAAAAGTAACTATACAGGTAATTAATGGGCTTCTCTAAAAATGTGTATCCTACATAAAAATATTAATTTATAAAGTTGTTGATACATTTATCTTCTTTAATATGAGATATGCCTATTACACGCTATAGGAATGGGTGATTATTGAGGAATTGACACTCCTAAATGTAAGGTAAAGTCCAATTTGCATTTTCTCATTTTTCTTTTCTACACTTGAACTATGTCATACTCTCCCCCGTGTTGAAAAGTAAAAATGTGAAAATGAAATTGTGACTTTACCTTACATTTTAGATTGCAACCTGTTCAATATTCAAACTATCATAGCGTGCAATATCTCATATTAAAGAAGACATATTTTTCAACAACTTTATATTTAATATCTTTAGGTAGGATATATATTTAAGAGTTAAAAGCCCATGTATTACCTGTATAGTTACTTTTTGATGACTGTATATAGTTTGTTTTCTTTTCTGGCCTGTTTCAGGATCGAAGTTATATTGATTTATTCGGGAAACAATTTACTACCTCTCCCGAAGTGTGGACTGGCCCAAAACTTTTAATGAGGTGACACATTTGCTGAAACCGATTATAGGAATGTTTGTACTTATTGTAATTCATTTCTCATGGTGATTCTAAATATGGTAATGAAATTCAACAATTTTGGAAAGTAATAAGTGGCCATTATGAATGGAAGCAACTGGATAATAGATCACCTTTGTTTGCGGTTTTTTCAACATCTTGAGCATATGGTCCTTGTCCAAAGTCTGTGCTCGCAGCCACTTCAAAGGTGTATACTGTATTTGCCTTGAGGTAATGAAACTGTATCTCAGTCATTTCCGTTATGCTCGGTTCAATAATATCAACAGTTGACGTCAGTTTGTAGTAATACATAATGTCACCATGTCGAGTTCCACATGGAATTTGATCCCAACTGAACTTCAATGATGAAGATGTTACATTGACGGATTTCAAATTGGGAGGTGCTTGAGCAGGAGCTGATGTGATACCAATAAAAATGCATGTTAACTACAAAGATATAAAATAATCCATGCTTTACTTTCGTTTACACATGTTTTTGTTTGCAACACAACTTTTACCAAGGAGGTGGATGTTAAAACCTCCCTCCTTGATTTTTTAAAATTATTAAACGCCTTATGCCCGGGGCGCAATATTATTTACCGTTATCAACATGTGTATATAAGGAGACACTAATGTATAATATAGTGTGCGTAATACCTCTCCTACTAGCATAGTACATGTAACCGAATAAAAGGGTGTAGACAAAATTGCAGCATAAACCATTTTTGTTGTAATTATAAATACTCTTCCGAACATATCGTCACCTTAATAAAATAATTGCCTAAGTCGTTTCTTTATTACATTGTTCCTATGTCAGTTTTCAACTCTAAATTGCGCTACGAATCCAAATACCGTTAAACTTCATCTATAAGCCCACATTGACTAATAGTTAATAAGCTGAAAATAGATAAAAAGGTATGAGCGCCCTCTTTTGATCTAGAGAAATTAGCACGAATGAGTTTAGTGTATTCGATATTTAATACTATAAAGTTGTATTAACATCTAAATAATTTCATGGACAGACGAATTGCTCAATTGGTAAAGCGCCCGGTAAAGCGTCAACTTCAGTATCACGAGGTTGGTGGATCAATTCTCAACTACACCCTTTGCAATTTCTTTTGAAATCCAAGTGATATAGAAATTAATGCAAACTTTAATGTAAAATGATTACTCAATTATACTAGCTTTATTGTTATTTTTCAAAAAACAAGCGCATAAATAATTTGATTGTATAAAGTAATGATCTTAATAGTCCAACCTTTTTATAAGCTAAAACTCATTTATACTACAAAATTATGATGATGCATATTAGGTTGGTAGATCAAGTTAAGCAACAAAATGAAAGTAACTATGCAAACCACTATAATCCTAGTCTCACAATGAATGAACGAATGAATGAATGGCTTTCAAATCAATTTATTTCCAATAATTAGATAGAGGGCCGTCCATTTATACCGACCCATCAATCATACATGTAGTTATAAAACAGTATCTGACATAGCAGTCTCGTTTAGCTCAATTGGTTAAGCCGACAGTTTGGGCTAGGGCGAATGTGATCGCAGGTTCCAGATGACAATACCTGGTTCGAATCTCACTTCAAGACTTCTTCTTTTGGAAAGTTTAGAAATATTTACGGTGTATATCAAATATATTAAAGGTATATTATGTGATCTTTTTCAATCCTCGAAAACAAATTGAAAGCAGATTTTCTTGCAGATTTACATTTCTGATCAAACATCGTACATACATTCTAAGTTACAGGACGATACGATTCTTATAATTACTTCAAAATCAACTTATTTTTTACTCTAAATTCACTCTAAAACCATGATTTTGAGGTTATTAGGAATCATATTCCTCTGTAACTTTGAATATATTCATGATTTATGATCAGTAATAAAGGGTGGTTTAAAAATGTCCTGGAAAGCCATAAAATTTCAATCGTATATTTTGTACATTACTATACTTTTGCACAAACAAAATGTCCTGAAATGTCCTGAAAAGGATCAGATATGGCGACACAAGTGGGCGCTGCACACCTTTTCTGGGACCCATGACTGAAAATGTTGGTATTTCATGTTGGGATAGGTCAAATGGAATTTAACAAAATCGTCCCCTAGGCAAAACTAAAAATGTATAGCCCACTCCTAATGTTAAGCATAGACACCAGATAATGGGAAAATAACATAAATTAAATGACGTTGTTTGAACATACCTGTTTTGTCGTTATTTGAACATACCTGTTTCTGTCGTTGTATTAGAGACACTCTCTATTATACCATACCCATACCTATTTCTAGGCGTAACATAGACAGTGTATGTGGAATAGGGATTCAAATCGAAAATTACAATCTGTGTCGAAATCACTTTTCCATACAAAATCCGGCTCGGCTTTTCAAAGTGCTGACATTGGTCTATGTTATTCACTTCATACTCGACACGATAATCATCTGCATCTACAGAGCAGGCAGTTGGTGCGTCCCAAAACACAAACATTTCGTATAGCGTTGCTGTTTCACTGGCGATATCTTTAACTTTCCCAGGAACTGTAGTTTTGAAAATAAATAAACATCATTATCTTTTTGCACATTTTAACAAAATAATGATTTTAAAAAAAAATTAACAATTGTTTTGATTTTTTCGATACTTTTTAATGATCAATGTTTTGAAAATAAACATTGCCTTTTTTGCAAATATCATTTTATTTAATATGTAATTTCTTTTGAAAATTACGAACATTGCTAAAAAAATCCCCAACATTTCCCGACAGGGGCGTACTGTCGGTTATCGAGCTCCTCCATTTCTTGTGCCCAAACACTAGACTGGGTCCCCGCGTCCCTCTATATGGCCGCCATCTTTAAAAATGGCGGACCAAATACAGGGACTGGGAAAATTGTACGCCCAAAAAGTGTGCATCTACTCGTGGAATTCCACGAGTATTTTGCATATATGAAGATTCATACCAATACCGAGCATGCGCATTTGCACACAGCAACAACAGAAATAGCATCTGATTGGTCCAATTCAAAGGCAGTGCATCGAACGATCGTCACGCTGCGTCCCGCGGGAGGCAAACGTGCGCCCTATCGCGCCACGCTGTGTACAACGCCGCGTGAAACTACCGGCCACTGGTGCGTGAATAAGCTCATGTTTATCGACCAAAATATCCCCCCCGATCCCCCCCCCCCCGATCCCCCCGATCCCCCCCGATCCCCCCCCCCCGATCCCCCCCGATCCCCCCCCCCCCCCGACCCCCCCCCCCGATCCCCCCCCCGATCCCCCCAGACTGTATGTATTGGGTCCATTTTTTCATCAAAAAACTTCCACGCCGGGTGGTACCAACGTGCCCAGTCGTGGTATTTTGGGGTATATGGTAGTGTTAGGGTTATATTAACGAAACTTATTTGGAGAAAAAAAAAATTTCAAAAAAAATTGCTCGTTAACCCTAACACTTCCCCCCACTTTTTTCAGAATTTTTTCTTCAACGCGGAAAATCGACCAAAATATCCCCCCGATCCCCCCGGGATTTGATCCAGGGACCTCTCGCACCACAAGCGAGGGATTCCACACTTCACCACGGCTCTGGCACACAGTTCTGGGCAGTGTATAGCCCAGACTGTATGTATTGGGTCCATTTTTTCATCAAAAAACTTCCACGCCGGGTGGTACCAACGTGCCCAGTCGTGGTATTTTGGGGTATATGGTAGTGTTAGGGTTAATGAGTAATTCCATCCCAAAGTTTGACTGAAATTCCTGTGTAATTGAATGGGGAATGTCCCAAGTCTACCAACAGAGGACGCTATTTTCTCAATTGACTCTTATAGTTTTAGTATACCAGTACCATGATTTTAAACGGAAAACATGTTTTATAGCACAGATTCCAATAGAATCATATGTTATATATTATGTTACAAGACTTTTGATAAAATATAATAGTTTCATACCTAATTGTATTAAGAGGCAACATTAAAGCCAACTATATGGTTTAGTTTTATTGGGCATATCAAGACACAGAGATACAATACATCAGATAAAATATACAAATCTTAAAAACTTATAAAATTAACACAACATATTAATACAAGAAAACATATAATGCCAAGGATAGCCCAAGAAAGCTCTAAAAAGGGCTTATTTCCATTGGGGTCCTTATTAAAACAGCACATTATAAAAACATCATATATATTTGCACACAAAATAATATTGCACTTTTTTGAAACAACTGCATATAAAAATGGATGAAAAATCAAGATAGAAAGTGACTCTTTACTGCCTTTTTGAACTGCCCGTGGGTTTTGGATGTTTTAACCTGAGTTGGTAGCAAGTTCCATTCCCGAATACCAGTAAAGAAAAATGTATTGCACTGCTGACCTTTAGCATTGGGAACCAGAAAATTTGTTGCACTGCCCCTGGTATTGTATCTGTGAGTGTTGGACAATTTGGTAAATTGAGAATTCAAGTACTCAGGTGCTATTTCATTATATATTTTAAAAACATGATTGAGTTTAAGTTGTTTAACTCTATCTTCAACTTTCAGCATTCCCAGCTTCTTAAATTCTACATCACCAATGTGGGACCTGGGCTCCAGCTTCAAAATAAAGCGAATCAACTTATTTTGCACAACTTGCAGCTTATTTTTCAACTTAACAGAAAGTGAAGAAAACCATGAAGAGCAACAATAATCAAAATGGCATTGTATAAGGGCATTGCAAAGGGTCTTACGAGATCTTTCGTTCAAAAAATGACCTTGTCTGTATAAGAAACTTAATCTACCACAAGATTTTTTGACAACTGATTTTGCAACAGTTTCACCACTGAGATTTTCATCGAGAGTAATCCCAAGGTATTTGACAGAGTTGGTAGGATTTATAATTTTTCCATCACAAGAAACTTCAAACTTGTCCACCCTGCTCAGTCTAGGTTTAGATCCAAAAAGAATAGACTCTGTTTTGCCAAGGTGCAATGACAATTTGTTGTCGATCAGCCATTGTCTACACGACTCTTTACTTTTGGGTCTTTATCTGATGTGAAAAGGGCACTATCGTCAGCATATAACAAAAGATTACAGTTAACGCTTGATGACATATCGTTAACATAACACAAGAAGAGCAGGGGCCCTAAAATACTACCCTGTGGAACGCCACATGATATATTCATGGGTTTGGATTCAACCTGATTTACATTAACAATCTGTTTTCTGTCAGATAAGTATGATTTGAACCATTTAACAGAGTCAATGTGAATACCCATAGCTTGCAATTTGTTACAAAGTATGTCATGGTCTACTGTATCGAATGCCTTCTGTAAATCTAAGAGCACCATACCTGTGTATTTACCAGCAGCCATCTGGGATCTAATATAATCGGTGAGGTAAATAAGGCATGTATCAGTAGAGTATGAGCCTCTGAAACCAGATTGCAAGCTATAAATTAAATTATTATCAGAGAGGTACATTTCAAGTTGGTTATACACTGCTTTTTCAAGAATTTTTGAGACAATGGACAATATGCTAACCGGTCTATAATTGCCAACATCGGATCTACTGTTCTTCTTGAATAAAGGCTTTACTCTAGCAAATTTCATATCAGTTGGAACGGTGTTGCTGGTGATAGACAAGTTAACGATAAAAGCCATGTGATCTTTAATTACCGCTGCACCGTCTTTTAAGAATTTCGCTGGTATACGATCTAGACCGGTACTTTTATTGGGCTTCAACTTGAGTAGCTCTTTGTACACAAAGTCAATGTGTACACAAAGTCAATATGGTCTGTGTATATAATAGCTTACAACTGTAACACAACACATTGTTGGGATATTGGTTTCTATGTCTATTGCAACCTTAGAGTTTCCGGTAGCCTTTTGTTTCCCATTTAAACAATAACTTTGTTTTCATTTTACATGACTATTATTCTTAGTTTTTAAATATCTCTCCTTCTCCATAACTTCTGCATATGTACATGAATATATAGTAGGAACCCCAGAGCTCTAAATTTGGCTTGAAATAAAATGGTTGGACCCCTGACCTGCGAACATTCTCCAAAAGGAATACTTTCATGACATATCCATGACAACAAATTGTCCTGTGTCACGTGCAAGATGTAATGAGCACAGTGTGGCATGTTAACTAGGCTGTTATGTTGAATTCGTATTCAAGAAGATAAAAAGACAAGTAAATACATTTCACAATTTATTTATCATGATTATATTTCATGAACTAATAATGACAATAACAGTAATATATACAATAACAATACACAATGATTCATATGACCAGATTAATCATACATACAGTAAGCCCCATGTATGAGTATGATTAATGTTCTTAGCAAATAGATCAAATAAATACACCCAGTTATACAATAATGTTTCCCAATCAATTATACACCCAGAGCTCTTGCGCACGCGTTTGTATACTCCGTTGTGTTGCATACATGTAAACTCACGGTACCGTCTTCATCAAGTTCGCGAAAGTTCTATTTGTTATGTTGTTCCTCCTTATTGTTGGACATCCTACCTCTAGTTGTTGAGTGTTGTTATTACTGTGGGGTTATTGCCAACAGTCGCTCCAACAGTTAATTGTTACAGTTCTAGTTGTTAGATAAACCATTATCTTTAAAAAACGGCTGTATAGAAATCATACAGTGAATTTTATGAGTACCAGTCCTAATTATATGTGAGAGTTATGTAGCATATATCAAATAACTCATTTTAAAACATTACTCAATTATATTGAACGAACACAATTAATGATAACAAGTTATGAAACACACAAGACTAGATAACTTATGATCCTAGTAAATTGACTATCACTGGTTGAATTGTGTATCATAAAATGCATTACACAATGATTATAAATAAACAATGTTGAGGAACCTTACATGTTGTGTATCATCAAATGCATTACACAGTTATAAATAAACAATGTTGAGGAACCTTTCATGTTGTGTATTATCAAATGCATTACACAGTTATAAATAAACAATGTTGAGGAACCTTTCATGTTGTGTATCATCAAATGCATTACACAGTTATAAACCAACATTAATGAATTTTGAGTATCATTGAATGCATTACATACAGAAGTTAATAAACACTGGTTGATGCAACTCTGGTTGTGTATCATTAAATGCATTACACGATTAAAAACAACGTACATAATTGAAAACACAAATCATATTTGGTTTCTTATCAAAATCGATATTGCATTAAATAAACAAATCTCTGTTTCTTCCAATGTACAAAAACAACATAATTGAAAACACAAATCATATTTTGTTTCATATCAAAAATTTTATCACATTGAATGCAAAATCTCTGCTTCATTGAATACAAAATATTATACAATAAGAATTTACTTACACATGAATCCTTTGTAAATATTCTTTACATTATTCTCTCTGGCAGTGGCATATTAACACAAACTCCAGACTAAATCACCATAGATTTATTTAGTTGCATTCTATCTCATCTGTAACATTGTATCACTTTAAATCAATCTGCATTATTAATTTCCCGCAGTGTAGTAACAGAATGAGGAACTACCAAAACCAAAAGTCTTTTAAACCTCTTGATGGTCAGAAGATGACTGCATACTGCACCAAATATCATGTCATTAGAATAAAAAATGATATCATAGCCATATTGCGATTGGCTGAAACTCAAATCAAAATATGATGTGATTGGATAAACTAGAGTTACTTAAAAACAAATTGGTAGAATTAACACATCACAATAATGTTGACTGTTTAGCGTGCATTGTTGGTTATGGTATCTACCCTTGAAGTCCTTAAAATAGATAAGTATAGGACACTACACATGTATAACCTTTTATATGCGACATCCTGCTCTTATGATTCTCTTGCGAATTCATGCAATACCTGTACCCCTATATATTTGCACATAGACATAGAAATCCTACAGCTCCGCTTATCTATGTGGAATTATGAAAATACTGCCCTCTTTTGGCAAACTTAAGACATTCCCCATTCAATCATACAGGGTTTTCAGTCACACTTTGTGATGGAAGTACGTATTAACGTGCAACCTGCGAATGTGGGATAAGATGAATTTGTCTTTAAGGATGTCAGCAGCCCTTGTCCTATAGTCTAATATTATTAAGCTTGGAATATCGAGTTTGATGAATTACATAAAATGACATTGCGAAACCAGAGGATAACAGACTTTTGGAGGTAATGGGGGTAGGTGGCGTGTGCCTATATGCATTATGATACATTACCTATCGGTGAGGAGGTGATGCCTTCGTATAACTCTGAAAATGGTCCTTTACCGGCACTGTTAAACGCTCTGGCCTTAAAATTGTACTTCGTACACGCTTCCAAATGATCAATTGTTACAGACGATGTCGTCGTGATGTCTGCGTTGACTACTTTCCCTTCGTCATCAAATAATACAAAATCGAACGAGTTGTGTCCTCCTCTGTGGCCACATGGTATGTCAGGCCATTGAAACGTCAGTGCTGTGGTTGTTGCCTGCAACACGTTTACATTTATGGGAGACGATGACGGTGCTGAAATTAGATATTTTAAAGAAACAGTTGCTGTTAATAAGTTTCTTTTCTTCTCATATTTCTGAGTAGACCTAACATGGAATAAAACTAAATATTCTGATGGTAGTTTGGTATAAAGACTTGTGAAATATTGCGAAATAGCCCAATAAATAATATCATAATATCTGGACAAGGCCATGCAACGAAAGCTGTTAATTCTTATAGCTGTTTCTTTTATTTACAATTTAAACTTCCAATTTATTATATTATTATAAACTAATTATAGATTATATCATATTTGTTGACATTTGGGACGCCCTCTGTTGGTTTGTAAGACAAAACAAAACCAACCCTGGTAAGCAATCTTCCTATAGTTTACATCGGCCGTGTCACATCAAGGTATCATCAAAAATTTCTGTAAACCTGCTTAAAAATACTATAGGGTTAAAGGTCGAAGCGCTAGAAAAATTCGTGATCTATAATCACAAGTAGCTTATCTCTATCTCTTTCTCTCTCTCTTGTTGCGGTGGTTAATTTTATTGCTACTGATGCTCTGTGACCAGGTGACACTTCTTACCAGTAACTTCCGTCGTAGCACTTTTACTTGTTTCTGTAGATCCAACAGTGTTTCTGGCCGATATAAATACCATGTAGGTAGAATATGGATGCAAACCAGTAATAGTAACGGTCGTATCGGTTACATCCATAAAGTAAGTCTTTTTACCAAGGGTGTCATCGCACTGATCATGATTTGTGATCTGGTAATCAACTATGTATTTATCAGCAGCACATGGTGAGTTTGGTGGATCCCAATCAACCTGTAAAGACTCAGGATCAGATGGAAGTGGATGCACAGTAAACGATGTCACTACTCCAGGCTCTGATGGTTGACATAAAAACAAATACAAAACAGCTTATTTAGTCATGAGAGTAGACATATCGATATGGTATCTAAATTTTGGCGAGTTTGTCTGTCTGTCTGTCCAATGACTTCGAGTGTAGATTCATGCCCATCTGTCCGTGCAATCGCTACGCGCATGGATCTTCGCCCAACGTAGCCACCAGTGCCACGTAGCCAGTGCCACGCAAGTGTCACGAAAGTGTCACGCACGGCCCGCTACTGAAATTTTGATTTTCTTTAACCCGGATAGCTACTATTTGGACTCCAATTGTGGCTTAAGGAGTGACTGATGACATGTGGTCTTCACCCAAAATATTTTCATTAAGGACATAGCTACATTCCTGTATATGTGGCTGTTTGTTATCCTTAAAGATCGCATTGCAATAAGCATTTATATAAACTTTGTATACATAATAGCTCGTTCGTCTGGTATCCATGTAAGCACAGTCCCTGTAGCCTAGTGGAGTAACCAATCGCCGCGATAGCGAGAGGGACCGGGTTCGAGGCTGTGTATTTTTAAGGTCTTTGTTAATTTAATTCTCGCCAGTTTGTCCGAGTCTATATATTATTTATTCATTTCAATTACTCGGCTGGTATCATTTGCTTGATCCTCGCGTTTATTTAATTAAGTTTCGCTCGTCATAGATTCTGCTAGAATCATGCTTATAGGCCATCATCAATTGTTATTATTTACTCATGTATTTCGGCTGCTAGAGGCTTTCAACAAAAGACTTTGTATACATAATAGCTCGTTCGTCTGGTATCCATGTAAGCACAGTCCCTGTAGCCTAGTGGAGTAACCAATCGCCGCGATAGCGAGAGGGACCGGGTTCGAGGCTGTGTATTTTTTAGGTCTTTGTTAATTTAATTCTCGCCAGTTTGTCCGAGTCTATATATTATTTATTCATTTCAATTACTCGGCTGGTATCATTTGCTTGATCCTCGCGTTTATTTAATTAAGTTTCGCTCGTCATAGATTCTGCTAGAATCATGCTTATAGGCCATCATCAATTGTTATTATTTACTCATGTATTTCGGCTGCTAGAGGCTTTCAACAAAAGACTTTGTATACATAATAGCTCGTTCGTCTGGTATCCATGTAAGCACAGTCCCTGTAGCCTAGTGGAGTAACCAATCGCCGCGATAGCGAGAGGGACCGGGTTCGAGGCTGTGTATTTTTAAGGTCTTTGTTAATTTAATTCTCGCCAGTTTGTCCGAGTCTATATATTATTTATTTATATAAACTGCTCACAAAAAGTATCGAAACACTTAGAAATGATCCAATATATAACGGCTCGAAAGGGTATGCATTAATCGAAGCAAATAACCAAGTGCATAATTTTGTTCTGCGTATTTTGACACCTCGATCGATGAGATACGATGTTGCGGAGCGGAGTTATTGTCATTTCAATGGTCGTGGGTCCAGTTTCTAAAGTGGCAATCACCCTATAGAAAGAGGTTTGCATTACTGTTTAGAATGATCAGATTCGTGATTTTCAATAGGGATGAGTGTCACCTTGGAAACTGGACCCACGATCATTGAAATGACAATAACTCCGCTCCGCAACATCGTATCTCAACGATCGAGGTGTCAAAATACGCAGAACAAAATTATGCACTTGGTTATTTGCTTCGATTAATGCATACCTTTTCAAACCGTTATATATTGGATCATTTCTAAGTGTTTCGATACTTTTTGTGAGCAGTTTAGTATAATACAACCGACAAATACTAAATATTTTACGAACTTTTCTATAAGTAAACAAACTCTTATACTGTTGCTGCGCGCTCGTGCATACATAAAACATGGCGCACCATGCGCCTACCGGCGCACGCGTAATGGCGCAGACCGTAAGATGCGTACGCGTTCGTGGCGCAAGTTGTATTTTTGTTATTGGGCGCCAAGGAGGCAGTCCGTAGCTCCGCAGTGCAAACCTACAGTAGGTCTACAAACAGGATAACGGCGCACGAGGAGACGAGAACAGAAAGTCAATCAGCATACAGCCAGGATACAAGGACTCCTTACTCCTTAACCCGGGCGTGTTTGTATGAGTTAAACTATGCATATGACCAGGAGGTAACAAAGGGGTCAATACTCAATCGGGGGTGGGGGGGGGGGGGGGGGGGGGGAGGTCAGTCTCTGCATGCGCCGGGAATCAAACCCAAATTGTGTGCGTGCAAGTGTGTAATGTTTTGGCGGGTTAGGGTTAAGGAACTGGGAGCTTATTAAAACCGTGTAAAAAATGTTATAGTGATTGCAGGTAGTTGATGTCAGTGCCCGACATTCCAATCCCGGACCTTCCACAACGCGCGCGGCAACAACGAGCCTATATTACTATAGCAATTCGGATAGGCCCTAGGCCAATCATAGAATGTATTTATACAATGGGAATGTTAAATATAAAGGGACGATGAGAGCAAACATGCGTGATTGAAAAACATACGTTTGACATACATATGTCTACTAGATTAATGTCAATAGGCCGAAAAATATTACTATAGAACCCCGACCCTAGAGGCCTATACTGAATTACATGGATTAGTCACGTACATGTAGACCTACATAGCCTACCTGAATGTAAGGGAACATGGGGTTCCTGCATTCTGGTGTATCAGGAATATTAAGGGCACCCGTGGTTATTGGATTTTAAGAGTATTGATCCCATTAACCCCAACGCGAGAACCGCCCAACCCATGGACCGCGAATTCTAGTATCAATATAACACATCCACACTTCTACAAATCTCTGAACCCTATCTACTCGGCAGGCAACTGCAGACGACATTCCAAATGTTCACAAAATGTTTCAAAAATGTCAAATCATTGAATTCCGTCACCATATTTAGAATCACCTTGAGAAATGCATTCCTAGTGTTAGTTCAGTAACTCTTTGAATAGACTTTGAAAGTTGGGAAAGGTTTCTGAAAAATAATCTGTTTTGTGTAAAAATAATTGCCGCGTGGAAAGTATGTTAATATTCAAGTTCCAGATTGCCTGAGACTTACTGTCATTCTCTGTTGTGTCTGTATCTCTAGCTAGGCCTCCATCTCCCGCTGAATTTGAAGCTCTTACAGTAAACATATAGGATGTACATGGATCCAATCCGTCCAATATTATAGATGTACTTGGCGTTGACTGTGGGCGTGATGAATCCAAAGTATATGTGTAAGATATGTATCCTCCTCTGAATCCGCAGGGTATTTCATCCCAGGTGTATGTCAAAGATGTCGTCGTACGGGAAGATAGGGTCAATTGTCCAGGAATAGCACTTGGAGCTACAAATGGTTATACGACACAACTATTGGGTTATTACGATGGCATATTGCGGCCATGCGCAAGCCTCTGCAGAAAATTTGGTGATAATCAACAAGCGCTGTCATGATTTGTATGTAGGCCCTATAAACTTCTCTTAAACATGTTAAAATTAGATGTAACAGATCAGTATTTGTATTTCCACAAGCACCATGACGCAAATCCCGATTAAAAGTCCCCTAATTATAGGTTTTCCCGTTCATTTTAAAACATTTTTTAAACAAGTTAGTCACAGCAGCTTACAAATTGGTCCTAAATATTATTGATGTGCATTTCTCAACTTCCATGACATAAATTGCCCGCTTAGGAGCGCTATTAATTCGGTCTAGTAAACCTATTGTTATCAATTACTACGAGAGGATACCTGGTTGTATATTTAATTCGAGCAGTACTTCTTGCTAACTGCATGGGTGAGTTTCCATAGTGTTGCAAATTACATCCATGCTCAAGCGTTTAAATTACTCAATGGGCATTGCAATACAGCCGGTTGGTTGCACACGAGAATTATGTCATTTATAGCAACCAGCTTTGATGGAAGGCGAATATTTAAATTTGTTGCCGGTTTTTAGGGCAACAATTTATAGCGCTGCTAAGCGGGCCTTGTAGCGTAATGAATTTAGTCTTATCTATATTCACTTTCAATCGGCCGAGTGCACCAATGACGGGTAGCTGAAGAATAGTGCTACCTCGCTAGTAACTGAGTCGTAACCCAAAATCGTGAGAGCGCCAATGCGGGGTAAGCTACTAGGCTAGAAACTGGCGGGTAATTTACGCTAAATGTTATTCCTGACCGGACCCAAGAGTAAGTTGGGGCATAACGTTTTATGCCACAAGTTAGTCGATTCTAGCAGTAGCGTAAATTTGTTATAAACATTGGAGGGGATGATTCGCAGATGTTGAAGGACCAATTGCGATTGCATGCCCAGGGGCAGGGGATGTCTATTTGAAGTGGAATGTGACCCCTCATAAGCTGAAAGATTTTTTTTGTTTTGAAAATCCATTCATGCTTGTTTTTGTCAAAATTTAGATCAACTCCTTTTGCCCATTCAAACACTAATCGCACCGACTTTGGTCATATTTTGACCTAAATGTACTAATTGTCCAAGGATCTTAAATAATGACTAGATAAATAATCTTATTATTGTTTTTATTAATTAAAAACTGATAAAGCCAAGTTTCAACATTATTGCGAGTGTAAGGGTAGAACGAAGACAAAAGAAGCATATCGTGCCGTGCGTGGTCTGGGGATCGAACCATGGTTCTGCGGTTAACAAGCGAAGGACAAGGTATCCACGCCACGGAAGTATTTGTGTTAAGAGATGTGTTATAATTGTATATAATTTTTTCCATGGTTCTGCGGTTAACAAGCGAAGGACAAGGTATCCACGCCACGGAAGTATTTGTGTTAAGAGATGTGTTATAATTGTATATAATTTTTTCCATCGGGTGCTTGTGTTTGTCATTAAAATTGTGCTTTTTGTTGCAATGTTTGTATGTGCCCCTCGCCCAAAATATGTTTGTAATGTCATGATAGTCCTTATTTTTGAAAAAGCGGTAAACGAACTTCGAAATTTTTGGCCATGAAATGGCTTCATTTTTTCCTGATCGCAGGCCGACTCAACGTGATGCTTGATTTACACTCACCTATGACCTAGCGAGTGACGACACGTTTTTAATATTACGGAGGACTATTCACGTCAGAATTTTACAGTAAACTTATATAGGTTAACACTTGGCATATGCGAGAAATAATTTTGTAAGGGGACGATGCTGATTAATCACATAGATTACGTTCTTATGTTTTTACTATACTTATACGCACTGCCCTCAATAGTCGAGAAATGGTAATAATGTTGCCGTTGATTGCCACATCCGGGTAATTTGAGTGTAACGCTATGGAAAAACATACAATTTCTTGGTGGCTTTTTTATGAAAAAATGCCGGACATTTCATCCATAAAATGAATAACACTTTGAAGAGTGGGACTAAGGCTACCGGCTGGCATACTTTGGGGATAGCATACATTTTAAAAGGCCAGTCAGTAAGGTGGGGAACACCGATGTCATGCGAAATACGTGAAACTTCGTACTTGCGGATGGCATTTCTCAAAGAGAGTAGTTTTAATCACAGAATAAGCCATTGTAGCTGATAAAATGTGTTTCAAGCTTTCCATTGATATCAAATATGTGGTATTTACCAGCCAAATAATGGGTTAAAAAAGGAAAACAAGGTAAAGCTTTAGATTTGACCTTTAGCAAGGGATGTACAGCAATGTACAGTCTCATAGTAATCTTATAGGTACATGTACTTTTCCATGCATTCTTTCTTTACTACATTATAATATGGCAATGCCATAATGGCATGTACCATAGGAATAGTAGATACAGAAGGGATATCAATGATCCATGATAAAAGAGGCACTTAGAGATGTTGGAGACTGCGCCCTTAATTATGATAAAAACAGGGATTAGTATATTCTTATAATTGTATTACATGTATGAACTTACACCTATAAGGATTAAGAAAAATCAGCCCTCTTTGTACAAGAAAACGTCGAATCAAAAATGCTCGTAGAGCCGCGACGAGCATTTTACGTCCGACAGTATTCCCCTGCAGTACGCGTGATACATAACGCGAATCATATTTGCATAGAGGGCGTATTTCAATAAATAGCGATGATATTGTTTTAATCAAGTTTTGCTGTGTTTTTGTTAGTAGATACAACAATAATGGCAATTTTTAATGTTCATCTTGAATTCTGAAGTAACTTTTTAAACATTTAAAGTTTTCAACACCACTTAATGTCCCTTTAAAGCACTAATCACATCGTCGATCTTTAACATGATTGTTATTTAAATCCTATTATAGAGACCAGTCGCCTATTGCTTTACACGTTATGCATAAGTCTGTTGAATTTCGCGGGTTCGTTTTATTTGTCCTCCACAAACTTTGTTCACTCTGTGTATGAACATTGGTACGTGACCTTACTAAAGTAACATAGGGCACAATGACATAATTGTATGTGGTCAATGCCCTGATTGTGCTAAACAAATGTTGTGGAGGAATAAATTCAACTAACTATGTCCTTGGTGTTAATGGTCCTTTTGTCCACTAACGGGCACAACCCGAAATCGATCGCGCAATATTATTTCCTTTTCGCCTTTCGTCACAATATTATCCACAGTTCATTGTGGTGGTTATATGTAGAGTGGGAGTAAATCCTTCCCGTATTCACTATTTACCCACGTTCTGTTTTAAACCTATTAAATATCGGCGATATATAGGGATGTGGATCCAGTTTAGCTGTCCACCTGCAAACAGTTGTGTTTTTAATGTATCGGGCTAATTTATTGTCCTGAGTTGTGATCTAGGAGGCATCAGTCAGTAGTCAAGCACGCAAAAAGGGGCTTGTTTTGTTTTCCCGCACACAGGAGCTCACAGACACTTTGCCACAGTTTTATTAAAAATAGGTGTTTTGTTTTTTTCGATTTTTACCATATTTCGTTATCCAATTAGGCCGTGTTTGGTATCATTTTGAAGGAGAGGGTCTATTTTAATAACATCTGAATTTAAATTTATAAAAATAATTTAGCATCAGAAAGTATTTTATAACTGAAAAAACTCCGAAATTATGTACTTTACGAAGCACTTATTTACCAATAAATTTTCATTGCAGATTGATAAAAAGTAGTGTAGCAGGCACTTAATAATATGAACATTATGAAAACCAATGTTTTTGTTCTAAAATGACCGTAAGTGAGTCAAGAACACGGAGTTTGTACAATTTTCACATTACCAGACCCCCCCTACTCTGCTTCCACTCTTGCACGCGCAGTCTACGTATGTGTCTCTGCGTGCACAAACACACGGCGTCCCCCATGTCCAACTGTGTACGTCTCACAGCGTTGGTATAACAGTCACGCCACTTAATTAGCATTTCAAAAGAGGCGCGTCTAGACAAACAAGTACATTGTATGCACCGTAGACTATTACAGACGAGACTGGGTCAATAAAGCTGATATATATAATATTGCAAGTAATATTCTTGGTACGATAGAGTCACTGCACATCTCCCATTTTTTGATAGTAGGAGGATATACCGTTGATCCTTACAATACAAGGCTATACTGTTTATTTTCTTCTATAAGTGGGTCAAGAACACGGACTTTGGTAAGCCTCTTTTCCAGAATGAACAGAAAACATGTACGGCTAAAATAGCATTTCAAAGCAGAAATGTACCTGCGAACATGACTTTAGCATATCAAATAATTGAGTAATATCTTATTATTCCCCCTTCGTGAAGATCCACTGTCACATGACATTAAACTTGATTTAAATGTATATTTTGTTGGCATTGTATAAGGCTGACATTTGCCATATGAATTGCACGTGATTGACATCCTCTTTACCAGGGAAAACAAAATCGCGTCGTCAACAATAGACTCACTCAACGTTGGCAGCTGACTGGCATATATCGCTGTGCTTTAGGAAACATTTATGGCAACACAATGAGGGGATTAACAGGGACATACTTGGTTTGAATGCAGCCAAACAACCTTCTATAGGCGATCTAAGTTTAGTATTTGAAGAGGTATTTTGCAAAAGGGCATACATCCACTTTGGCTCTTATTGAGGAAAAGTCAAAAAACTGTTTCTAAATATTCAAGTTGAGCAATTGAAAAACTGAATGGATTATGAAAGAGGTACACTACATACTAATTGAAATTGATATAAATTTTAAATGTGCTAGTTTTAATTTTTTTTAAAATCATGTTTACATTTTTTGAAAATTTGGATGTAGGCCCTTTTGCAACAAAACTCCACCTGTTTGTACATAAAGAAAAAATACCACACACAAAAAAATCATTTATTTTAATCATTGAAAATAAATAAGTTTGATATTGAAATGTATAGGTCACAATCATATGTTTCAAGGAAATAAAGTCATTTTTTTCAAAAATACCTACATCTCATTGTAAACAGCCATTGTTTTGTTGCAAAAGGGCCTGTATCCCGATATAATTCTGGATACAGGCCCTTTCGCAACAAAACAACAATTTCAATGGCTGTTTACAATGAGATGTAGGTCTTTTTGAAAAAAATGACTTTGTTCCCTTGAAACATATGATTTTTCCCTATACATTTCTATATCAAACTCATTTTTTGAAAAAATGCACCATAGCCCTTTTGCAAAATACCTCTTCATTTACAGAATCTTACTGAATCAATATTTTCTGTGCGCAACTCATTAACATAGAGGTGAACTCTGGCTGACATTCGTTTTTATGTCGTTGGTAAGTAGTTATATAACCTTGGGGTCAATCCAATTTCTTGGATACATCCAGAAAACAAATTGTGGGTGATAGAGGGCATGGGTCACAACTTATACTTCTAATGTATGTGTAATGTGGATATTTACCTCGCTAGTTGCTATTTTGGTGTTACTCGCCAGTTATCATGGTTATGCCCTACTGAATTACATCAGTTACAGTTAGTAAGTTACGCTACAGTTAGAGCATACCTACTGGGGAGGTAGCTTTCCTCCCTATTAAGTTACCCGTCATTGGTGCACTCGGCCGAATATCTCACAAAAGTATATGGTTAATTTAACACTGTTATAATAGTCAAAAATCATTGAATTTAGTCTCGCCTGTCATGTATGTACTGCGGATGACAGTTTCTAAACCAATTTGGTCTTATTTCAAACAAGTCAATTGTTTTCCAAATCAAATCCATCTGTTTAGAATTCGATTCGATTCAAATGTTTTCTATTTGTTTGAGCAGCAGGCCTACCACGCTGTATTGCCAGACAAATAGATGAAGGACTTAACTTTAATCATGTTGATAGATTGTATAAATTTGAATATACAATGTGAATATATCATTCCTTGAAAACGAGATCCAATTATATGCATAATATATAAACACTTCAAAAGAAGTAAGTTCCCCTTTAGAGTTTCCCTTATATTTTCAAAAATATACATTGGGTTGAAATGCGTTTTCTGTCAAATTGTTATGAGGTTCATACCAATACTTGACCAAAATTTCAAATCAACAGGTTCTGTCATGCTTGAGTGAGCTTGTATTGAATGACAGAATGTCCCATTTCAAAAGTTGTTAAAATAATGTTTAGTAGTGTAGTGTGTGTATCCACCACGTTGGTGTATCAATTGACGACATCGATTTCTCATAGTGTTGATGAGGCGCGCTACTCGATATGGATCAGTTAAAGTGGGCCGTGGATCATAGTGGATGATCACACTAATCTTGCGAACTTACGTCTTCTGGTACATCAAGAGTGGGATGCCATCCCACAGCATCGAGTGGCGCGCCTCATCAACACTATGAGACGTCGATGTCGGCAAGTCATACAACAACGCGGTGGATACACCTAAACATTTTTTTAGGAACTTTTGAAATTAAACATTATTTTAGCAACTTTTGAAATTAAACGTTATTTTAGCAACTTTTGAAATGGGACATTCCGTCATTCAATACGTGCTCACTCGAGCATGACAGAACCTGTTGATTTGAAATTTTGATCAAGTATTGGTATGAAGCCCATAATCATTTGACTGAAAACCCCATTTCATTCCAATGTATTGTTTTGGAAATATAAGGGAAACCCTAAAGGGGAACTTACTTCTTTTGAAGTGTTTATAAAGTGCTCAACAAAAGAAATTTAGTCATACACTTTGTTTAGGTCCTTTAGAGTAACTTCTGATCTTTTTATGATTAAACAGACTAGATAGACATTTGGATGAATTTTTCCGGCACAATTTGATACCAAAGTTGCCACCTAACAACAAAGATAAACCATGATTAGCACCATTTGAAGAAAATTAGTCACTTTTCAAAAGTCACATTTTCAACGCACGCAAGCCGCGCGAAAATGCTATGCGTGGCACTTGAATGGCCGGGAATGAAATGGATATTGATCACGTCGTGCCTGAGCGAGCGGGCTATTTGATTATGAACAGGTAAAATGTGGTCTTTTCTTCCCGCGTAGTGTATTAAAAATGTGACTTTTGAAAAGTGACTACTTTTCTTTGAATGGTGCTAATCAATGCGGACTGGCCACTGTGGCGTTTTGGCGATCGCCACATGGGCCGCTTGTTTCTGGGCCTCTCAGGGCCGGTTGGGCCTCTCAGGGCCGGTTACGCGAAATGTTGTGACCGTGCGAAATGTTTTGACTGTGCGAAATTTTGTGACCGTGCGAAATTTTGTGCGGTACGCGCCTGGGCCGCTTTAATCATTTTGCCACGGCCGCTTTCAGGTCCCAGTCCGCCCCTGCTAATCATTGTTTATCTTTGTTGTTAGGTGGCAATGTTGGTATCAAATTGTGCTGGAAAGATTCATCCAAATGTCTATCGAGTTTGTTTGGTCAAAAAATAATCGGAAGTTACTTTAAAGGACCTAAACAAAGTGTATGACTTTCTTTTGTTGAGCACTTTATATATATATAGTGGACCTGTTGTTAATTTAAATCTGCAATAATGGCAAAAGTCATTGGCAGTTCTTTTTAATTTATATATGCTGAAAGTGCTGAAAAGTCATCAGTATTCACCACGCTTATCTCTATGATAATACATTGACAAAATAATAATTTTGAACTGTAAAAGACTAATTTGATTTTCACAATTGTCGACTGAACACTTTGTTGGACCAAATCAAACTAGCATGACGAAAAACAGCGCTAAAATGTTTAATTTGTTTGAATTTTGTTTTAAAGTGAATATTGATCAGACTAAAGTGATTGTCACTAAGACTAAATTGAAGTTGAGAAATGTACGTCACAAATATTAAGAACTAATGTGTAAGCTGCTGCTGCTTTGTTTAAAAATGTTTTAAAATGAACGGGAAAACCTATAGTATTCTCAAAGACCAATGTCAATGTTTTAAGTCTTAACCTAAAGGGTAATTGTGTAGTAATGATGTTGAGGAAAGGTTTTACTTGACTTGTATTTTATTAAAACAAATTTACTGCTCTTAAATGTTGATTATACATGTACATATCCACATGCTGGGGAATTATAATTTTAATCCAACAAAATGTATGCCAATCAATCTAATTTTCAAAAATACTAAATGGCTTATTATAATTATACCTTTGATTTAAATACCTTAATTTGCTATCTTACCGGTTACTGCCGTTAAAGCAATTTTACTCTTTTCTGTAGAACCAAAAGTGTTAGTCGAAGATACAAACACCGTGTAAGTTGAATAGGGTTCCAAACCAGTAACATGGGTAGTTGTGTCGGTTAATTCCTTAAACTTAGTCTTTGTACCAGGCGTGTCTTCACATTGATCCCGATAAGTGATCTGATAATGAACCACGTATTTATCAACGGGGCATGGAGTGATAGGAGGTTCCCAGTCAACTAGTAGAGACTCGGGATTAGATGGAACTGTATTCACATTTAACGATCTCACTGCTCCTGGTTCTGAAATAGTCATAATTGTAAATGTATTTTACGGGCAAATGAAGTGACATTAATGGGAAACTGGAATGAATGGACCATACAACAGATTAAGTAAAAAACATACATACTTTTACTTTGAGTAAATTTTTTCTTAACTCCACACAATATAAATTATAGTATGGCAGTGTACATTTTTCACATGTCCTCTTGGACCGCTTACCACATGTCCCTTTGGACCACTTACCACATGTCCCTTTGGACCACTTACCACATGTCCCTTTAGACCGCTTACCCCACAGATGTTCACAGATAAGGAAATTATTACACCCTACACTTGTTTATCTTTTGGTGGTTATACTTCGGCATGTAGAAGGTATAAGGAAATGTGTCAAGTTTGAAAATAATAATAGTGTTCAAAAGAAGGCAGTTTGCCTGTACCATTCATTTTAGACTTGTAGGTTGGTTCAAACCCTGAGGATTCAATAGGTATAGGAGTTTGCGTACAGCCCATTTACAAATTGAGTCCGATATACTGACCGCCACCTGTAGCTCCTGAAACACTGCCCTCACCGCTATCACCCGCTGAATTTGAAGCTCTCACTTTGAACACATAGCTGGTACAAGAGTCTAAACCAGTCAGAGTTATATCTGTATTAGTAGTTGTGCCAGACTGTGGTGGTGTTGAATCTAAGGTGTATATGAAGGTTATACTACCTCCTCTAGACCCACAAGGTATAGCATCCCATATGTATTCAAGAGATGTCGTCGTACGGGATCCAATTCGTATTCCCGAAACATCATCAGGTGCTATATTGTCATTTGTTAACAAAATCAAGAGAGAAAAGTTAAAAATAGGGACATACAGCTCAGGTCGTACGTTATTAAGGGTGAATCCTGAAGTCAATGATGTTATCAAGATCCAGTGAATTGGAAGGAAAAGATTATTAGAATGATCTTGAATTAAAATTAAAAAGGCTCGTTACCATGGCAACAGAGAGTTGCTGAATTTTAATACCATATCTTTACATAACTACTAAATGTCTTTCACTCCCAGACGTTAGGCAAAATATAAGAAATGGCGTGTCCTCGAGTATGTCAACCTAGACACAATTATCAGCGCGTAACACTGGAATTTATAACAATCATAACAATTGTTATGACATAACCCTAAACATTGACAATGAATAAAAAGGGAGATCGGCTATTGCACGTCACCCCGTTAACACATGTTGGCGTTCAGGTTGCAGCTATGCAGCAAGTTTGTTGGCAATTTGACTTGATTCCAATCCGTCTCTGTATTTTTGGATATTTTCAGTTTATTCTACAACTTGACCTTAATATGTGACATTTGACCTCATTGAAGTATAAGTAATGTTACCATCTTGTAAGCATGATCCAAATTTGGTTACAATGATCTTTGTATGAAAAAGAAATAGGTATTTTTGGATTTGTCTCAGTGTATTTTACATCTTAACCTCAGATGACCTTTGACCTTGATACAATGGGACCTCTGACCTTAATATAATGTGACCTTTGACCTTATTGACATATATGAAGGTTCCCATGATGCACCAAGCTAGATCGCTGTATGTCACAATCACATTAACTAGGACACAATTGTTTTCATTTGACGAATAATGACTTTCATTTTGTTTCGAATAATTATTCTTTGAGTTATCTGTTTAACTAATGGATAAGGCATTTTGGGCATACCAACCCAATTACTTACGTGATTCGCCTGTGCTGCCAATCTGGGTATTCATTATAGCACACAGAATGCTGATTGGTGTGACATACACCTTGTAAATGGAATAGGACTTCAACCCTGCTATTATATAATAATGGTTACTTGTAGGACTGAGCGCTACACGATTTCCGACTTCATTTTTGCAATTATCTTCATTTATTAGTAGATAGTCAACTTGGAATTGAGAAACGCTTCCTCTTGATGTCCAAGACACACTTAATGACGTTGGTGATGACGATGAAGGAGTCACAGATATGCTAGGGATGTCATTACCGCACACTTATGACCATTGGATACATTCCGGTAAGCAACATCGTTGATGAATGCAAGAAAGTAAATTGTTATTAAAGGCATATTATGTGATCTTTTCCAGAGAGCGCCCTCAATTCATGATTTTTTTTAGAAAGTAGATTTTCTTGCAGATTTACATTTCTGATCATAAATCGTACATACATTCCAAGTGACAGAGCGATACGATTCCTAATTACCTCAAAATCAAGGTTTTAGAGTGAATTTAGAGTAAAAATATAAACTGTCGTGTTATCACGACAGTTTATTTTCACTCTAAAACCATGATTTTGAAGTAATTAAGAATCGTATCGCCCTGTAACTTGGAATGTATGTACGATTTATGATCAGAAATGTAAATCTGCAAGAAAATCTACTTTCAATTTTTGTTTCGATGTTGAGGGCGTTCCCTTGAAAGATCACATAATATACCTTTAATGTCTTGAGTAATGATAATGTATTCATAACGTTAGTTTCTAAAGAAACAATCAGCACAAAAAATACAAATAAACTGATATTGTTTAAACTATCTAATGGTACGACACGACGTAGGCCTACTCCTAGTACTGCATCCGGATAAAATGGATGCGTCCGCATCACCTTGGTTGATATTTTCATCATGAGGGTATGCTTGGCTAATGTTCTAACGGACAAGTTAATTGGTTTTTATATATTTATATTTTTAAAGCTTCCAATATGTATGGTTAAAGATGTAGACGGGGATGGTAATCTTCCGCTATGGATGCGCAGAACAAGGACATTGGCTGCGGCAAATCGACACGTCATGATAGAAGCTCCTGCATGTATGGACCGCAGTAGTCATGTCATGATCAACTTCCGCCACCCGCTAACCTCACATTCTAGGGCAAGATATTTATGGGACTATGCCAACACCAACATTGTACCCTAACCTATTCATCTGTTGCAGCCATTTGTCGATTTTGTAATGTATAACCTATTGAAATATCGTTTTCTTTAATTCATTTTACAAACTCCCAAAAGCCAAAAATTGAAAGACTTGTTTTGGTGTAAAAAAGCTTATACAAATCTTGTTTTAACATAGTGACGTATATTATGCTTTGTAACATAGTGACATGTATTATACATCATTATGTAATACCACCGACGATACGTAAACTGAACTTTATTCTGTAAATTACCTTGACAATTATCACCTGACCAATCATCTTCACACCCACCGCTGCCACACACTCCAGTATCTACCTCACATACTGAGTCCCCAGATGCACAGTGACATGTTTGCTTGCAATCTGCCCCAAACTTTCCGTGTGAGCAGGCTGTATTGCGAATGAATCAGTGACAGTTAATTAATCAAACAAATGACGCATATGCAATTTCGAGCGGAAATTCGGAATACTTAACATTTTCCATGCGGCAGGCGTCAGCAGACGACACTCCGAAATTTCACAAAATGTTTCAAAAATGTCAAAATTATTATATTTCATTATCATATTTGGAATAAACATGAGAATTGCAATACAATTAGTACAAACATGCCTAGTATTGGTTCAGTAATTCTTGAGAATGACTTTCAAAATTGGGAAAGGTTTTTGAAATATTTGTTTGTATATAGTAAAACTAACAGCAGCGTGGAAAGTGTTTAACACTTGACTATCACATTCTGTCATATGTATGTTAATTGATCTGAAAATTGATCTGGAAGGTAGACCCCACTATAAGCTTTACTTGAATTAATTAATACGCGAGTGCCACACTTTGCTCTCGGAATTGCAGTTTTGTAAGAGACTCAACATTAAATATCAAGGATAAGTTATGTTTTGAGGACCAGCATGCAGATCATTGTTGATGGAAGAATTGTTGCCGAACAAACATCTGATCAATATGAGTTACGCCTTCTGTGGCGTTCAGTTTTGAACGCATTTGAAAGGATAACTATATAAATAAGTCTCTAAAACGATCTGATCACTAAAACTGTTTCATGTGTAAAACAAAAGAGTTCTATTCAAACCACTACTATAACTAAATTGTTTAATTCTAATATTATTTGGATTTGGAAAATCTTTCAAGTATAAAAACATCATTTTAATGTTTGTATGGTAGGTCCAAAGCCAGATATTAACACGATGTTTTAATAATATCAGCATACTACTGCCACTCAAAAAAATTCATATTATTCCAATATAACCTCATCCATTTTTCCTACACTTTCGGGGGAATTTCATACCTGTGTGACAGTCTCTTCCTGTGTATCCGGCAGCGCAGGAACATCCATATGGATCAGGAAGACAGAACAGATTACTTCTACATCCTACACTTGGATTCGAAGAAGAGCATATCAATGCGCCATCTTGTCCAAAGTGGTTGCGCCCATGAACTGTAAATACATTATACATGTACATAGGTTGTTGTATAAAGTTCATCAGGTTTGTTTCAATCAACGATTGCAGGTGCCCTCGTACCGGTTCATCAAGTTGCTCTTGCCTCTCTTTTTGATTCATATCGATTCCTCGATCCACCATTTTACACGACCAGCGACCTTCCTTCCTCCGGGACGAGGGCACCTATATGTTGAGCGATCTCTACAATCCAGTTCTGAAGATTACAAGAGAATCTCTTTTCTCGCATTTCGGGAATCGATGATTCCCATGGTTCCGGATAACAAATCTGTTGAAATCTGACTGACCAAGTTATAATGACACGTTATTGTCTAATTGTTCACCTTAATCACTGGTTTTGATATTAACACGATGTGACTCCGTGGGTTTGGTTGTAACACCCCTTGACATTGATGTGTCATTGAACCGTTGAAATATTGTGTTTTTTATTTATTATATAACGTATCGAATTTACTTCATCTTCGAAAACATAAAGAAATCGACAAAAAGTCCAAAACGACATGTTTTGTAAGCCGACCCCCTTTGTTTCACATCACACAGTAACAATGGTTGTAATAAGATGACTGATATCATCGTTGTAATTTTCAAAATATTCCTGGGATGAGCAACACATCTCCTGATACCAAGGTGATAAAATCCGGGACTGGCTGAACCTGAATACTAAAATCGCCTGTTACAGACCGGGAATGCAATATATTGTATGAATAAATAATCTTATTTTAATACAGGGTGTATCAAAGAAATTAGGAATCATGACGATGTAATTCTTATTATATTCATTGGACCATGACCAGTTTAGTCTCAATGTAAAGCGCAATTAATTATTATGATATCCTGAAAATATAAGATCAATCCGATGCAAAATAAGAAAACTAGCGTACTTTGCGTAAACCATGTCATTTACTGGTTTGTACAATGGGATCTACATATAAGACCAGTAAATAACAATGGTTTACGTTTCAATACGTTATAATAATTGTCAACATAGTAAATAATCTATCAGTCAATAGCAAAGTTTAGTTTGGTAATCCATTTAATTCTGGCACAAATCAATACTGGCTAAAAAAATCCGCAGAACTATTCTGTGCAAATTAAAAAGTTGTGTTAAACAGTTCTCGAACCCACCGTGGATGGTTCATTGAGTTACAAATCGAGCACTTTCATCATGTAAAACTCGACTGTTACTGTGTGCATTCCCATTGTACAAACCAGTAAATGACATGGTTTACACAAAGTACGCTAGTTTTCTTATTTTTCATCGGATTGATCTCATATTTTCAGGATATAATAATTAATTTGGCTTTACGTTGAGACTAAATTTGTCATGGTCCAATGATTATAATAAGAATTACACCGTCATGAAACAGAGTCCTATTTTGTTTTGATACACCCTGTATGCCGTTATCATTGTAAATTACAGATACAATGATACATATTGCTAGTGAAGTTTCACTCCATATTATCTTCTATCCAGTAACATTGTCTTAATTGTGTTATATATCCCTTGATAAATGGGGTCACATTTGCTTATATCTTAGGGATCACGTCAAAACTCGACCGCCAGGCAACCGCCGGTTACGGCCGGTTCCGCCCGGTTCTCACAAAACGTGTCGTCTGTTATAATATACACACATAATGAGGTCAAATAGTTACACTCTGGTGAACACGACCGGTTGATCATGTTGATAGTGCCTCGTCACACGCGTGAGCAATAACATCTTGAAGTAATGGGCTCAGTTGACAACCAGTACAATACAGCTATTGATTTTCGCTGGGGTTGGCTTTTTCAATCTGTTTATAGCTCATTCAACTTTTTAAAATCATTACCGACAGTCTATGAATGTTTTTTTTGTATAGAACGATTATAGAGAGAGCTATTATGACCGCAGAGTAACAGATTGATAGTGTAAATTGGTCCGGTTACAGCATTAAGTCAACCGGCGGTTGTTCAGTGTTGCATGCGCGAATATTCATATACCAGTAAAACATTTGACCTGAAAGAACCGGGCGGAACCGCCTGTAACCGGCGGTCAACGGGCGGTCGAGTTTTGACGTCTTCCCTTAGTCGATTTTCTTCATTTTTTCTGCAGATGAAGTCATGATGAAGATATGATGACCCACATGGATGCTCAAATTAACATGATTATTAATCGACAACCTGACAGTTTGATGACAAAAGAAATTGCCCCTTTTAATCTCAACGCACGACCTATAGATTACCAGTGATGCTTTATTTGTAGCATATGCTTTATATCATAGTATGTAAGTCGTACCTGCCGTGCACACACGTTTCGTGCACAATTGACAATATCTACTTTAGGGTAAACCCAAATTTATAAACAAAAGAAGGCAGATAAAAATGTGATTTTTTTTTCTTCTTCACTTTATAAAAAAGTATTCATTTACAGAACCAGTTTTCAGCTCAGTTGATGAAAGAGGCGCTGATCACTATATTCTACTTACGAATCTGGCAGTAAGTTCCGCTAAATCCAGGAGCACAAATACAATGTCCTAATACGTCATCACAAATAGCGCCATTATAACATACAGGACAGTCGCCGAGGCACGATGGTGGTCCCCATGAGTCTTTGCCACATTCTTTTAAATTTGAAGCATAAAAATAAATTTAGAATTTACAACATTTCTCTACTGTGACACATGAATCTTGTTTATGCATGCTTTAGTGCTTGATTGCTTGAGTGCTTATAATTTCTTGATTGCTTATAATCGCGTGATTGATTGATTGATTGATTGATTGATTGATTGATTGATTGATTGATTGATTGATTGATTGATTGATTGATTGATTGATTGATTGATTGTATTCAATATACTGCCAAAACATCGTGCATGATCGATAGGAGATAGGATCATCAGTGCGCAAACTCGATAACCATTTTTCTTGAATATGTGTAGTAGACATCGTCCCTGGACCCTCAATCAGCCCAGTAGAGTCAAGTACAGTCCTCACAAAAAGTAACTGACCAGGTAATAAATATACTCCTACCTCCAAAACTATAGCTCCTATGAGACATTGTTCATGAATATCGGTTAATAATTTAATTGAAGGATAGAACAAAGTGAAGTTGACATTTTCACACTTGGGTTTTGAACACGCATGACCGTGTGACAGGTATGTGTTTGGGCTGCATTGATCAATGTAAGCATCGCCAATCCTCATCTTACTATTAACCCGTGAGTTATCACTACCAGCTAATCAATAATCTGCCTGTTGCTAGTCCGAGGCTGCGTGTCGACGAAGAGAATGTTAAAATGAAAAACTGACTTTGTTTTGGTTTTGGGCACATAACTGGGTTAATATTCATTCAATCTTCACGTGTAATGTCTCAAATTGAAGAAAATAGATTTCCTTTCAACTTTATAATATGTTTACTATAGTTTTGGAGTTGAGAGCATATTAATTACCTGGTCAGTTACTTATTTTGAGGACTGTGTATGTTGGTATAGAACAGTTTCACGCATCACTTCCATATGCATGTCTATGGTGGCCGGACTATCGCTCCTTTCAAATCTGATTTCATCAGATTTGGTTAACCAATAGGCCTACCTCTAACAATTAATCGCATGATGGCGTGTTGTTGGTTGCTCCTGTCTCCCGTATTATAGCATTCGTAAACACCTTCATGACCATGGTTCACGTTTGTGATTGGCAGAGTCAGGGTATTGCCAAGAATGGTTCCCGTGTCGCCATCTTTAATCCACAAAGGGCTGGTCCCGTTGCCAGTGGCTGTCAACACGACATCTTCGCCAATATTAACCATTACTGTTACGCTCTTTGGAATAAGTACAGCTGTAATAAAAACGAGAGAGGTAGAATCTATATAATAATACGCTACTCTCTGTCTGTTTGTTTGTCGGTCTGTTTATCTGTGCGCGCTTTTTCGTCGCCTTCCCGGGGTCGGGCGGCGTTCAAACTCGGTGGGTGGGTGCAGCTCGGTCCCCGCAAGACCAAGTTTGCATTCGCTAGAGCATACGAGGTCAAAGGTCATCTAGGGGTCAACTTTTTGAAGTTGGTCGGATCGTTCTTAAACTCGGTGATCACAATGCTCGATGCGAGGCGAGCGTGGCGAAAATAAAACGGGTTGGCGTTTGTCGGGTCTTCCGGGGTCAAAGGTCGTCTAGGGGTAGAATTTTCAAAGTTTGTCCAATCGGGCTTAAACTCGGTGACGGGAAGCCCGGGTACGAGTCGAGCGTGGAAAAAATAGAGCATACGAGGTCAAAGGTCATCTAGGGGTCAACTTTTTGAAGTTGGTCGGATCGTGCTTAAACTCGGTGATCACAATTATGCTCGATGCGAGGCGAGCGTGGCAAAAATAAAACGGGTTAGCGTTTGTCGGGTCTTCCGGGGTCAAAGGTCGTCTAGGGGTCGAATTTTCAAAGTTTGTCCGATCGGGCTTAAACTCGGTGACGGGAAGCCCGAATACGAGTCGAGCGTGGAAAAAATAAAACGGCTTTGCTTTTCTTGGGTCGTCCGGGGTCAAAGGTCGTCTAAGGGTCGAATTTTCAAAGTTTGTCCGATCGGGCTTAAACTCGGGGACGGGAAGCCCGAATGCGAGTCGAGCGTGGACAAAATAAAACGCCTTTGCTTTTCTTGGGTCGTCCGGGGTCAAAGGTCATCTAGGGGTCGAATTTTTAAGTTCTGTCGATTGTAAGTGTGGTGGAACAGCAAAAGTGCAGTAATTTATCATCCACAATCCCCATCCATCCAGGGAAGTAGCTACAAACCCGAGAACCGCCCAACCCGGGTGACCGCCTAGTACGATATAATACTGCACTGCGATGACAACGCAATGATAGTGCAATGATAGTGCAATGATAGTGCAATAATAACATTGCACTGACAATGGCACTGTCATTGCACTGACATTGCGATGCCATTACACAATAACTGACATTGCAATGGCATTGCACATACATTGCACTAAAATTGCACTGACATTACACTGACATTACACTGACATTGCACTGACATTGCACTGACATTGCACTGACATTGTATATTCTAACCTAAGTTGTAATACCAATGGGACAATACAAAGACATTGTATATTCTAACCTAAGTTGTAATACCAATGGGACAATACAAATTCCTGCCTATTTTATTAGATCCACCGGTCCTAGCCTACCCTCGGATGCGCACTGGATCGGGCCGTAGTCAGATTAATCAAGGCATTGGTCAGATTCGTATAAACAAAACACCAAAAGTAAGTCCCTCCTCTCAAAATCTCGTCATAACATCGTAAGGTATAATATTTTACCACTAAAACTTAGTAAGAAATAATCCTATGACTGTTTCCTATGTTGTCAGAAAATGAAAGATGTCCATTAATTCATGGCGCTGAATGAGCTCAAATGGAAGACAAAAACTGCCCTTTTCAAAGGTCACAACTCACTGTGCTAACATCTGAGCCAAGAAGGGATTTACATGGCTGAATGATCATGAATTGATTACACATTACAGTAATATTCGCTCAACCACAGGTGTTTTTTCATTAGTAAGAAGCAATTCATAAACTTTTGTAGCTTTTGAGAAGGGCAGTTTTTGTCTTCCATTTGAGCTCATTCAGCCATGAAGTCATGGACATCTTTCATTTTCAAACAACACGTAGGAAACAGTCATAGGATTATTGCTAACTAAGTTTTATTGGTAAAATGTTTTACCTTACGATGTTGTGACGACATTTTGAGAGGGGGACTTACTTTTGGTGTTGTCTTTAGTATCAACATGGAAGGGGTATCAAAGAGGACGTGTTTACCGCTGATATGGTTTGTCACAGCTGGCACTTGATGTATCAAAGATGAGCTGTCCGTCCCTTCACAATTAAATACTCCTATTCTTGCTAAACCGCCAACCTCAGGCATGACGAGTAATCTCGCGGAGACATCTGGATTATTGTGATTTTTTTGATAATGACCCGCTGGTAGCGCTGTTCCCAAACCAGTATCCACAGCACGGCTGAAATCCACATGTGCATTGATATCCGCACCACTCTTGTAGCCGCCGATATGTGCGTTATCATCACCAGTGCCACTTAGTAATGGGTTTGCATTTAAACAGGTGATATCAAACCCAGCTCCTGCAAATGAAAAAAGAACAACCCCAAAACATCAGGTACAAATACATAACCGAATAGGAACCGAATCGGAACCGAATCAGAACCGAATCGGAACCGAATCGGAACCGAATCGGAACCGAATCGGAACCGAATCGAAACCGAATCGGAACGAGTGTCTAGATTGGACCATGATTGGACACATCCAAAGGACAACGAACGGGACCCTAGTATTTCTTCATATATTAGGAAGTGTTCAGAAATACTTTGAAGGTAGCTGGGCAACTTGCAATTTTCGCGATCCGCCCATGATCTGACCATGGAGGAGAAAGCTACCATGCACCCCCCATGTAATGCATATGTTTATGATTGACTAATAATTGACCTATTTTAATGCCAAATTTGTTATTTAAATGGTTAAGGGCCACGGGAGTGTCTACATTTTGACAAAAAGTATTAACAAAATTGCACGAATCCAGTAATACACTACATTTATTTAAATCTCATCAGTAAATGACTCAATTTTGTACTTTTGTTTGGTAATGTTATCATTTGAACTGAAGTTGTTGGGCAAGGGGGTAGAGCCCATGGGAAATCAAAAGTATTTAGTTATATTATCCATTTGGCCTTCTTGCTCCCCCCACTCCTTAAGTACCCACAACTTGTTGGTCCCCCCTTTCGCCAACTTCAAACTGTTTTGCACTCCCCTCAATTTGCCCAGCCCCCCATCCAGTGGTGTAGATAGAGGGGGTCACTGAACGGGCGGTAGCCCCTCCGTGTGGGTCTCGATTGGCACTGTAAGTTATCGAATGCTCGATGATTTTCGCGCCGGTTTGGGGATGCGAACACCACGTCGCCCCTCCACATGCTCTCAAGTTTCTGACTCGGCGGCAATTCTCCACATTTGACTTTCTGGTAAAGTCGTTGTAGGTTCCCTTTCATTGTTTGCTGCCCCTTATCAAAACCCTAGCTATGCCACTACCCCACCAAAGTATTTCTGAACACTCCCTTATTAAAGGGAAGTTGCAGGAAATGAACCACCATCAGGATATCCGAAGGTATACTGAGGGACGAGCACAAATCGAGGGTTAAGCGCCAGAGGGCCTTAACTCAAAAAATACTATTTTGAGATAATCAACTTTCAAATATTAGGGACTCATTACAATACACGTACACTGTACTGTAGCACCTAACCTAACTCTAATTTTAGTCAAATTAAGAGTTTTTATGAGTTTATCTCTTTATGGTTCTGAAAATCTAGGATGGATTATTGTTGTACCAAAATATCAATTTGCCTAAACATAAAGTTATTGCCTTCTGGCGCTCAACCCTCGAAATGTTAAATAGTATAATAGAAGAACTCATTCCAACTGAAAGTGCGAAATAAAAACATGATGAATGTCCCAACTCGGCGCTGGACTCGAATCCAGGTTCTCCCGTTTTCTGGAGCAGTCGGCAAACCATTCGGCCCATTCGGCCACCGGTAACATGCTGATATTACAGCACTTTGAATAGGGGTCAAGTGATATACGGTATAATCGGCGCTTTTACACGAACATTGTTATCGTTTTCATAAAGCGAATCTATAACTTACTTTATCTCCTGAATTTTAAGTTAAATATGTCCTTTAAAGAAACAACAACCATGTCATCGTTCAACGCTATCATACATATAAAGGTTCTATCGTGCATTTTTTATAACGGGTCCCAGTACAGTATCCCCATAAACCTAACCCTACCATATACCCCAAAATACCTGACTGAGAAAGTTTGTTCCATCCGGCGTGGAAGTTTGTCGATGAAAAACTGGACCCAACTCATATACTTGGCATTGTGGGGAATCACAAGCCGCTGGTGTTGGAGGTCCGTGGTTCAAATCCCTGCCTGGGGGATCGGTGGATATTTTGGGTCACTTTTCGACGTTGAAAAAACCTGTAAAAAGGTGGGGGGGGGGGGGGGGGGGGTAGAGTTAGAGTTAAGACGCGCTTTTTCTTTTCTTTTCTTTTCTTTTCTTCAAAGAATTTCGAAGTATGTTTTATATAATCCTAACCCTACCGTATACCCCCCAAAATACTACGACTGAGAAAGTTTGTTTTACCCGGCATGGAAGTTTGTCAATGAAAGAATGAACCCAGCCAATATACTTGGCGCATACTGCGCCAAGTAGCCTTGACACCAGTGATGTAGTCTGGAATCACAAGCCGCTCTGGTGCTGATGGTCCGTGGTTCAAATCCCGGAGGGAGCGGTGGATATTTTTTGATAAAAGTGGGGGTAGAGCTATCAATGGCTATAGGGTTAAGCACTGTGAGGATGAGGATTCAATTACCATCCATGCACGATAAACCAACAATGAATTTGTAGTGTGACAAAATCCTTAACTTGTTACGTAGTCATGTTAGTTTTATCAAATCGAAGCTTATTGTATTTTGGGGTTAAGGCAATCACGGTACAGCGTTATATCCAGTTTCGCTCTTTCGATATGGTAGTTGGGGTAGATATTTGTTGGTGGGTGGTATCGGTCTAGACTTCAAAGATTTGGCAGGCATATCCATACTTTGCTACTGTTTGCAGTTTCCATTGTTGCACCCTATACCCATGAAAACAGTAAATCTTAAGTGTACCACTTCTTTCTCTCCATACACAATTTCTGGAGTTTCTATATAACTGAGGTTCGTCGATTTGGAGTTACTAGGGAGGTTGCACGGAAATGGAGAGACAAGTCGAGGGCTCATAAACACAAGGCCTCATCTTGATTTTGGTATCAAAATGTTCAGAAGGAAATTCTCTTTCCCGTAAAACACAGGTTATTTCCATACCACAACCCTTTCAAAGTTATAGCCAGTATCACAAAGCCTCATCTCCTCATGCCGCGGTGCTTCCTTCGCTTTGAGAAAGATCGGTAACATTCGTCGTTACCTGGATAAATCAACCACAGAACAGTTAATTCATGCTTTTGTTTCCTCCAGACTGGACAATTATAACATTCTTCTCACTGGTTTGCCTTTAAAGGACATTTCAAAACTTCAAAGAATTTAAAATTCCGCTGCCAGACTAGTTACTTTCACCACCAAAAGGCGTAAACACATTACACCAATTCTCCGAGACCTCCATTGGTTGCCAGTTCTTGACAGGATCATTTTCAAAATTCTTCTCTCACATATAAAGTTCGTCATAACATGGCACCAATGTATTTATGTGAACTTCTCCATCCATATGTTCCAACCAGAACACTACGTTCTTCAAGTCAAGATCTGCTGCAAACTCCATCATGTCAAAAACTTACAGCGAAAGAGCATTTTCCATCATCGCTCCGAAACTCTGGAATGATCTGCCATAGGAAATTCGTCATGCGCCATCCATCAATCAATTCAAGAACTCTCTCAAAACTCATGTTCCATTTGTGTAAATCGTAGTTTATGTATAATTGCTTTATGATGTTGTTTATTATGCTCTGTTTCAGCGCATTGGGGGGTGTTTTCAAATATTTTTGCGCTTTATAAGAACTGCTTATTATTAGTAGTATTATCTCCCCAATGTGTTTACAAATCTTCAATGGAAAATTGTCAAAATGGAGATAAGGCCTTGTGTTTCTAAGCCCTCGAAGTGTTGGCTTACAGACATCATAAATGATACTGGTCATTGTAAAGAATGAGTCTCACACCAGTACTGTAGATACAGGTGTTGGACACAATTAATTGACGATGTGAGATGTTCGAATTACGATTGTCTTTTCATGGAGAGAAAGAAGAGGTACACTTTAGATTTACTGTTTTGTTTTACGCTCTTTTCATGGGTATATAGGGGCCACTACTACATGGGGCTTCATAGGGATATGTACAAAAACACTGATATAAAACTCTGTTTTAGAATACTTACAATGTCCAATTTCGCAATTAAAATTGCGAAATTGGACATTATAGAGTGATTTTGTTGATCTTAAGATTATCACATTTTCTCACCAAAAAGTGAAATATTTAGGTGAGTCTGCTCGATTTTCGAAAAAATACCCATCAGGCCCGTAGGAAGGGGGGGGGCGATGGTGGCGATCGCCCCCCCTTTGAAAATCTTCCCCGGAAAATTTGTACACAGATGAAAAAATTTCGCGCGCTACGCGCGCATTTGTCTTCCCAAAATGCAATATTCTTTGCTACAATCTTGTTTAGAGCCAAAATGTACCTCGATCGTGCAAAAAATAGGTGCAAATTCGAAAAATTTCGCGCGCTACGCGCGCATATTTCACTCAAACAAATCTTCCGTGATTTTTTTTGGAAAACGCCACCCCCTTGGAAAAAAGTGTCTTACGGCCCTGCCCATGGAGTGGACTACCTCTCTGACGAGCATGGAAATGTTGTCGTAACGTAATCGCCAATGTTTCCAGTAAAAAGCACAAAATTGAAACAGAGATGATATTCACAGTTTATAGTCATGGTGCATATAGGGGATGTCCCATTAATCAAAAATCATAGGTATTTACGCACTTGTATTACTGTCAAGTTTTCTTTAATTGAGGATTCTGTGATGCCTACTTTTCGATGCTATGTTTAAACACCGTCCTTAAGGGTAGGGGATACCCCATTTAGTGTAGTGCATCCGTAAGAAATTGATATTGTGCTGAATGTGCTTGAAATGTACTGGAATAGTTACCTTGAATCATATGGAACATTGTATGGCCATTTCAATGATATTTACATGATGTTATAAATTTTTTTAGAGTGGAAATTGTCATGCATAGATACCTGCTATCTACTGAAGATAGCAAAATTAGCATAGCAATATTACATTTTGTGAGGACAGCAACCATCATTTTAAAATAAATACTTGTCAGGACAGCAGTCATCCTTTTGAAAGAAATTATTGTTGAATTGAATGTCTAGGTATTTTTTTTACTGAGTACATGCACTGTGGCCTACCCCATCCATCATTCATGCATGGGCAATATCATGTTTGGCTTACCGGTTCTTGACGTCATACTGAATCAACACCATAACATTTCACAGCTTATTCCGTTGGCGTGTACCATTACGGGGCACGAAACATGATATTGCTCATGGAATTAAAGTAAACTTATTTACAAGCTAACTTCATAGATTGTTTCAAAGTATATGATCATATCGAAACTAAGGTGCTGAATTCGGAAGTTATGCTATCGTTTACTCACGGACTTTCGCGGCAAATCTCAACCCGGAAGTGCCGTTATTTGTTTAGTTTGGCATGAACAGTCAGCTGTAGAACGGGGCCCCGTTTCAATTGAGGGCGCTCTATTTAGTGACGCACTGCCGTCATTTTTTACACGGCGATTCATTAAGTGACGGAAGTTCGTCGCCCGCCGGAATGCAAACAAAAAACACTTTTCAATAGAGGGCGGGCTTGAGAACGGGACTGCGTTAGCAAGGGAACGGCCTCACGTCACAGTAATTTTAAAAATTCATAAATAGCCGATTCTGCCGATTTTAAACAACGAAATAACTCTCTTATCAGAGAGATAACCGTTACAAAGGCATCACTTCTAAATACTACGAGGCTTATATTTAATGTAAAATTATCACTCTTACACTAAAAATTCTATAAAATGGTGTAATCTCGTCTAGAAAATGGTAGTCTGATCGCAGCAAACCGTTCAAAAAAGGCATAATTAAAGCTTGTGTCGTGTGATGTTGCGGTTAAAGGTTGAATTAAATCATCTAACTGGATGTCGCAAGGAGTTCTGATACCTTATGCTGCCCTCAACTCGATGGATAGTTACTTTGTATGCAGATAATTGGGTGTAAAAGGGGAAAATTCAATCATTGCGCAAATTGACGGGTGTGCGTTACCTTGGTTACGTACACTCGTCGTTTTAGAGCGCCCTCAATTGAAACGGGCTCCCGTTCTACAGCTGACTGATGAAGGCGATGTCGGAATTGTATGACAAGTTGGATTTGATGATTATCTTTAAGTTATTTACTCATTTAGTCATATCGATACATCTCTCAATGCCCCTTTAATTAGACTTAAATACGGGGTCAAGGGTCAAAATATGGCCGAATTCCTTTAAGGGGTCACACTACTAAATAGGGCTCCATAGGGATATGTACAAAAACACTGATATAAAAATCTATTTAAGACCACTAAATTGCAAAATTGGACCTTGTAGAGTACGGTGATTTTTTTCTGAAAGATTAGGTGAGCCTCTTCGATTTTCCTAAATATGCCCATGGAGTCGACTACCTCTCTGACGAGCATGGAATTATCACCGTAATCGCCAATGTTTCCAGTAAAAAGCACAAATTTGAAATATCTCTCAAAATTTATCTAGATGATATTCACAGTTTATAGTCAGGGTGCATAGGTAATGTCCCATTAATCATAATTAATCAAAAATCTTAGGCATTTACGCAATTGTATTACTGTCAAGTCTTTTTAAATGAGGATTTTGTGATGCATATTTTCTGAGTCTAGTTTTAAACACCGTCATTAAGGATAGGGGATACCCCATTTAGCGTAGTGCACCCTATATAGGGATAAGTGCAACAATGGAAACTGCATCAACTTGTATTCAAATGGCCACTGCTTCATCAATAGTCGGGTGCTATTGTGACAAATGAGGTGTCAAAATGCGAGGGAGGAAATGCCTGTGCCTTCCAAGATGGACGCCACAGAACAATATGATTTGATCAAATCAGATAACATAGTGCGGAAAATCTAATTGTCACACCGACTACGTGACTAGCATCAACCCGAATCCATTGTTATACCATTTAGTGCATACACGCTATCTTGTGCCAAAGTTCGTGATCTATAATAAACCCTGGACCTGTGACAGTGATTAATTAATGATTTTAATAACTTGTTTTGACGCTGCTTGTGACCTAGTGATAGATAACATTCAGCGCAAAAAGCGAATAAGAGAATATTTTTTTCTTATTCCTCTGGCTGATTTGATTTGGTTTGAGGGTTAAATTACCCACAATAGCCCCTCCAGACGGATTTGACCGGGAAGAACAGCTCAAACTACCCAGCTAAAAAGGTGGAATGTATTTTTTAATTTTCTGTAAATACAGTGTGTGTGTGGGGTGGGATGGGGTGGTAGCTATGCCCCAATTTACTCTCTTAAATCAAAAGATTGAAAAGTCAATCTTAAGAGGGAAGGATCTTAAACAAATGAAAGTGGTCAATGGTTGCTGACTTGGCGGCTCAGTGGCGGCAATCCTTAATCTGGTAAAGTTAAAAGTCCACCGGGAAAAATACAATTTGCGCCCTCCCACAAGTGACCTTCATAGATGGGTAGAGGGAGGGGAACCCTTACGAAAATGCAATCACCAAAATGTGGTTGCAGCAAGGTGGTACCAAGTTGCGCAATGGTTGCTGACTTGGCGGCTCAGTGGCGGCAATCCTTAATCTGGTAAAGTTAAAAGTCCACCGGGAAATATACAATTTGCGCCCTCCCACAAGTGACCTTCATAGATGGGCAGAGGGAGGGGAACCCTTACGAAAATGCAATCACCAATATGTGGTTGCAGCAAGGTGGTACCAAGTTGCGCAAGGTTGTTGCAAGGTTGCACAAGTTTGTCGCACAAGGTTGCGCAAGGTTGTGGATGATTGCTGCAAGGTTGCGCAACCTTCTCAGAAGTACCAAACTGGTTGCGCAAGCTCCCGCAACCTCTTCAGACACCAAACTTTGTTGCGCAAGGTTTCTTCTTATGTTCAAAGGTCAGGTCAATAGGTCAAACATGTGAAATAAACATATTGCTGTCATTGTAACTTATTAAAATTGTAGTGACTTTCATGATTAATTGTACCCATACTTTGTAATCAATTTCATAATGAAAATAAGGTATGCTAGAAAAATAAGTTGTGAATCATATTCTAATCTTAGGAAACTAGAAAATAAGGAAACTGATGTTGCAGATAAAAATGATGAAAAATAGTAAGTTTAAAACAAATAAGCTTATTTTGGTATTGGTTCTGAATTTTGACCCCATTTTGACGCACGTTTTGTGGTGGTTGCTAGCTGGTTGCAAACAGGTTGCGCAAGCTTTAGATGTTTCTGCATGCAAGGTTGCGCAAGGTTATATTTTCCAATTTAACCAGTTGCTTGCGCAACCTTGTGCAAGGTTGCGCAAGGTTGTATTTTTCTAAATTTAACCATTGCGCAAGGTTGCATTTTTCCAAATTCAACAATTTAGCAATGTTGCAGAATTGGTTGCGATTTTCATAAGGGGAGGGAGCAGACCTATTTGTGTGAATATTATAAATTTTCTCTCAACATGCCGATGCTAAGTGTATTTCAAACACTTCTCGTAGGAATTCGTAGTTCCTTTTTCTTAATTCTTACCATGCTTACCTTGAACATGAGCAATGAAGATAATAAAGCACACCGCATAAAATCCTGACCCTATCGTAACCGTCATGATGCGCCTAGTCAGCAGTCACAAAGGTGAAGCGAAACGATTGTGACGATATCCTAATGGCATAGTAATAGTAATGGCAATCACGCCTGGAACATCATGTAGGGTGGATAAGTGCGCGGTATAAAAATCGAATTGTAAGCGTCGATGATAAATTGCATTACTAAGGTCCTCGTCGTAAGTAGAGGCCTGCACTGCAAGATGTGATTGTACCTGTGCGTTTAGGCATATATCAATTTTATGTTCGAACCAAAACTACTGATACCATGAATACTGTAGGGGAATCCCCTCATGAATTGAGCAAACTGTTATTTACATCATTAGATATTGATTGATAATAATGCAATTTATCATTAGTATTTACATTAGGGAGTTTAGGGACCGTTCATATTATTATGTCCATTAATTGTGTTGTTTAACTTCGTTGACTTACATGACTCAGTACAACGGTCAAGCGGGGGAAGACTTTCCCACTCCTGAATGTTATGCCGCTGATTTACATCTTTTATTCTATAGCTTAATACAATATGGGGTATAATTTGTCGCAACATGTCAATTTGTAGGCTATAATTATGTAAATCAATGGCAACAGGCGATTTGGTTTTTTCTCAGGTTGGCCATATGGGACATGCATACTTGTAAGCCTAGGCCCACGTTTATGAACAAATAGGGGATGTGGGGTAATTCTAAACACCACGATAACCGTAAGCAAGCGATAAAGGGCTTAATGTAACTGTACAATAGAATAAAGGACAATTCATTGTATTACACCATAGACTTGGTGCAGGGCTGGTACCTTACACTAATTACATTTGTACACGTTTGTATGTATTGCTGAAGTGTGTACAGGTATAATAACACATGTTCTTTTTTCAAATTTGATGTTGTCAAAATGCATTTTTAAATGATAGCACGTACTACATCATGCAGAAACGGCAAAATATATATCAATCGTTTGAAATCGAGTATGGGGTAAATACGGCCAGAAAAGGTCCAACTTGGCTGGTATTCACTCCTGTTTTACTGGCAGAAATAGAACTGTAAAAAGATGCATTATGGGGTTAAAATTACGGCAGAGGGCGCCATGTTGAACACCGTCTTGAAAAGCCGCACATTTCTCTAAGGGAGCAATCACTATTTACGCCAGGGGAGGGGTGGGGGTGGGTTGGGTGGAGGATATTTTATTTTTTGTGCAATATTTTCATCACCCCCTTCTTGAACACAGATCAATTTCACCACCCCCCCAAGTATTAAAACAAATATCCTGAAGAAGTGAACATTATTATTAGAAAAACATCAACATAATGAAGCTTCACGATAACACCTCAGCCAGCAGGGAGGTCACGCTGCGTGTCAGATTTTGTTATACGCAAGAAAACAAAGGAGTTCAGTGACTGCAATATTTGCTAGAAATAGCTTCGGAAAATGGTCTATTTGGGCATCTCAAAAACTGAGAAACGTGTTAAAAATCATGTAGAATTTTAGAGGAGGGTCATTAGCATCTGCAGAACGGTAAAATGTATAGTATTAAACACGTTTTGTGACAACATTTATGTCGTAAAATGTTGGAAAATTCACGTTTTGAAAATCTGTGGTCTTCGAAATTACAGGAATCCTAACTCATTCTAAACCTCACCAAATCATGAAATGAACCCTCGTCTACAAAAAAAGTCCATGTACGTATTGCTCTATCTGCTTGGAGATAGCGAAGACCACGCAAACATCATAGCTTCATACAACGGAATGAAATCCGCCATAGAGATTACATAGCGAAAATCGTAGGGATTTGCACTGCAGTCCTCTGTGTAGGGAGTGTTAACAAAAGCAAGGTCGTTTGGCTACTGTGTTTGTGCATGTTTGTGACGACTGACCCGTTTAACAATCTTCATAGCTTTCATATAGGGCTTGGGTGACCTAACTATTGACTGACCTTGCTTTTATTATAGTACAGAAACATCACAGTGCCATCCTACTTGACCATATTGACAAAACAACTTACCTACCTGCAGGTATATTTGAAACGTGCATGGGCTGCACGTACCGCTATTATTAGCTCTCAATGATTCTTTTTGCCATTTGTAATTTTGTAAATTGTTTGTATATAATTTTATCTCTGTTTTTCATATCTATTCATGACCTCATACGATGTGATCGTCGCGATCCAGCGTCTTTCCCCAACTGATCTATAAATTACAATATTCGTAAAATGCAAATAACGCCATGCCCCTCCTGTCAGACGAAGCCATCCACAATTTAAAATTCGTATTTTGTTCCACGTACAACTTAATTTCAAATAACCTGAATTGAGTGAATTCTGAATGTTTCGTGTCATATAAGAACCAAATTCTGCTACCATCAAAGCAAATAAGTTTTATTCTAAATCACAATCAGCTTTTATTTTACCATTGTACTATTTCTGTGCCACAAATCATGTTTTGAGCCGATAAAATCCACCACGTCTCAGGTCGTCTGGTTTGCTACGACCATGATAGTGCGCCCCCTCTAAAAAAAACCGTCCTCCGTCAATCTAAGGGGAGACTGAAGATGAAAATGTGATTTTCTTAAGTACTAAACCCACATACTCCAAATTTGGTGTGATGAAGTGTCTGCCCAAAACTTTTCATTTTACGCGAAAAAAAAGGTCGTTTCGGACACCGTTGCCATGGCAACGGCGGCCATCTTGGATTTAAACAGCACAATTTGCGCGCAGCTTTTTACGATAACGGTTCGTTAAAAAAAAATTAAATGCGGTATATGGGTTGGCAGTAAGTGTATCTTGAATTACTCAGAGCGATTTTTTATTAAATTGCGAATTGATTACGAAACGGTTCGATAAAAGTCGCATTATCCCAAATTTTTGCGAAAAAAGTATGAAACGTCACATTTTTCAAGGTTAAATTTGTTTTCTTCAAATTTCGCTATGAGTAATTCAAGATATAAATATCATTATCCCATGTACCAAGTTTCAGAACAATTGGACATACCGTTACCGAGAAAAGCTGCGCGCTTGATTTTAGCACGCGTCAAATCGCTTAAAGCAGAAATCGACATTTTAAGTTTAGAAACACTGAATATGTAAATTAAGCAGCAATTATGCAAATTAGATGCTCCAAAATCTTATTTTCATTTATAATTTTAATCGCTGGGTAATGTTGACGGTGTGTGGTTTATGTACCTTATCGCCATTTCCTTGCAATTGAAGTCGGCACGCTTGAATGATAGAGGCAAGCTGTCGTGAAAGACTACGGTCAAGGACTGCATGGAAAGGGGAAAAAGCAAGCTTATTTTGCAATTCAAAACGTACGTACGTTCCTGTGTCGTTCTACCAACATACATGTAGAACCAAGAGACAATTCAGTGGATGTTCAAATGAACTTTAACTAATAAGTCAAAACAGATATTTTCACAAAGATATATATCATCAAGCAACTGAATTCACAGAGTGCCCGGGGGGACAGAATGTCCACGTTTATTGCGAGGAGGATGAATCGATTTCTACCTTTTACTTGTTTGTATTGCACGAGATATTTCCACTCAATAGACAGACGTAAAAGACACGTCAGAAGACATATTGAAAGACGCAGTATAAAGAATCAGAGTAAGAACACACAAGGAGATGATGGGACAGATGCTAAAGACACTATAGACAGATCGAATAAGTGTTCTTATTGTCTGAAATATTTCCATTGTAAGAGTGCCCTAACAACCCATGTTCGAATTCACACGAAGGAAAAACCATATCAATGTGAGTATTGTCAGAAATTCTTTACGCAGAAGATTCACCTGACAGAACACACTCGTATTCACACAAAGGAAAAACCGTATCAATGTGAGTATTGTCAGAAGTGCTTTACACGGAAGAGTCACCTGACAGGGCACACTCGTATTCACACAGGCCCGCACACAGGGCCAGGGGACAGAAAATACCAGTGTCAATATTGTAAGAAACGATTTACACAGAGGGGTCACCTGACACCCCATATTCGAATTCACACAAAGGAAAAGCCGTATAAATGTGAATATTGTCAGAAGTGCTTTGCACGGAACGGTCACCTGACAGAACATATTGTTATTCACACAAAGGATAAACGGCATCAATGTGAATATTGTCAGAAATACTTTACACTGAAGAGAAATCTGACAAGACACACTCGAATTCACTCGAAGGAAAAAACATTTTAATTTTTTTTCTCCTTTTGAATTCGAGTGCACTTAAAAGTTAAAAGTGTGAACATTGTAAGAAATGCTTTAAGCAGAAGAGTCACCTGACCTGACAGAACACATTCGTATTCACACAATGGAAATCCGTATAAATATGAGTACAGGTATTGTGAGAAATACTTTTACACGGACGGGTGACCTGACATAACACAAAGGAAAAACCGCATCAATGTGACTTTCGCAGAAGTGCTTAACACGGAAGAGTAACCGCACAGAACACATTCGTATTCACACAAAGGATAAACCATATGGGATGTGAATAAAAAATAAAATGATGCAAGGATTGACCCTGATGTGTCCATGAACCACGGTATTATTTTTGTTTTATGATGAAGCGTATCTATTTCTCTTCGAATGTGTCCAAACACGTCACGATTTCTCTTCGAATGTGTCAAAACACGTCACGGAATTTCTTTGTTAAAACATGTTTAACTACATTACAAGCTGCCAAAAGTCATTGGACAACACGTAGGCCTATGCTACACAATTACAGAAAACACTGGGAATCCATTGAACTAACTGTGTTAGCTTTTTGGTATTCTAGATTTGCAAATTGATGAAAAGTTCTTATAAGGGACCGTTCATTATTTATGCTGGGGGGCGGGGGTTGGGTAAAATATAGGGGGGGTCATGTAACTTTCATATGTTGAAATAGGGGGGGGGGGGGTTATGTAACTTTTTATTCTTAAACAGGGGGGGGGGTTGTGTAACTTTTTTAACTATAAAGATGGTGGTGATCGGGGTGATTTTAGAGGCTATTTGGAGTGTAAAGGCCATTTTTTTCTGCGCTTCGCGCACATTTTCTTACGACCTATCAACTTCAAAACATGTACTTATGATGACTTTCGGACAGCAAATCTTTTTTGTGCATGCCCTGCTCGGACGATCTGTTGAAAAAACACCTACCGGTATATAATCATCAACGGTTGAAAACATTAGAGCCATGGGGTACAAAAACATGTTAATTAGCCTAGGCCTATGTTCCAAAATCCAACATTATATGATTAAAAACGGTAATTTCTTGCATGCTTTTCACCTCGTCTCACTCTCAGCTCTGCACCTAAGCTCACAAAAGTAGAATGTTTCATACGTTTTTGTCAGGATGTTCTAACGTTTTTTCGGGTTATAAAGACTCACAAAACCACCCAAAATGTATAAATATATGACAAATTTTCCGCCTCGCTGCGCTCGCAATGTAGTCAGTATAATTTCTTTTTGGTGGGGTGGGGGTGTGGGGGGGGGGGGGGGTGGTTGTGTAAAAAGCTACTGGTTAGCAGGGGGGGGGTCATGTAATTTTCAGTTTCAGCCGTAGGGGGGGGGGGGGGGTTAGGTAATTTTGACATACGAGTCTCGAATTTGTCCCAACCCCCCCTCCACCATAAATAATGAACGGTCCCTAAATGTGTTTAAAATAAAGTTGAGATATTTTTGAGACATTATTAGTTACTATTAGTTTATAGTATATACATGTAGGAGTGGGCTATATATGGATTTTTTTACTTAAATGCGGTGTGATATACCAAACTGACTGTCCTGAGTGCCCAAAATCTTACGTGGGTGAAACCAGCAGAGCCCTTGCCACCAGGTTCAAAGAACACTCGAACCACAAAACAACTCCTCTCACAACTGTGGCAGAACACTCCAAAGACTTCAAGCACACAATCAAGCTTGATGACGTCCAAGCGATCGCCAGAGAAGACCAGTTTTGGAAGCGTAAGATCAGAGAGGCAATTGAAATCAGGATTCAGAAACCGACCCTCAACCGAGACACCGGCTACGACCTCCCCGCCATCTACGATGACCTGCTGTCATGTGATCGCCCAAAAGGTGGTCATGTGACAAACGGAGGGAAGTAAACACTACGCTGAATGAAGGGGTCGTGATGACCTCGAAAGCCACGGAGCTCAAACACAATGGTTCGAAAAAGGTATCTAAATTATTCCTAAAATCATGATCGAACCCAATATCAGTCTACATGCTTCTAGTGATAGAATGCTCACATTTCTTGAATAGGTCGAAATTATGATCATCTTCGTAGCTAGCTGTAAAAAAAGGAGGAAGAGGAGAAGGAGGAAGAGAAGAAGGAGAAGGAGGACGAGGAGAAGGACGAGGTGAAGACGAAGGAAGAGGAGAAGGAGGAAGCGAAGGAGGTAGGGGAGGCGGCGGAAGGGTAGGGTACGTCATAGGATTCCATTTTTTCGTGGCGAATATGACCATCTGGTGGCAGTAAGTCACAGGTGTTCCATCAGGAACTGGTTCAATTACACCGAGGCTGACGTCAATGTCCAATCCCGCTTTGACTTCATCTCGCCAATGGATGGGAACTGCTGGGATAGGAGTGTGGTGCGCCACTGGCATAGCATCTGGGTCGACCATTAAGCGCATCGGGAGTGGTGTGGGGGTCCGGGTGTGTGCAGGTGTTGAACGTTGATAAGGCATGTGCCACCTGATAAGGTTTACACGGCGGTTGAAAATCATTGTTGCTCAATACCATAGGAAGCACCCAGCTCACTTCAGTTGCTCCTTACCTCGGTCTCACATTCTCTACCGACTTGTCCTGGCAGAAGCACATAAGCAAAGTAACCAGAGCCAACAGCCAACAGGGATGTTAGGTCTGCTTCGCCGTAACCTAAGAGACTGCCCAAAAAGGATTCGCCAACAGGCATACATCGGCCCGTCTCAGAACTCACTTGGAGTACTGCAACATACAGGGTGAGTCAAAAAGACTGCAATAGTGGAAAGAAGCCATTTTGTTTTCAAAACCAAAATGAATTTTTAAACTTTTTAAACGTTGCAAGAATGATGTATTTAATCCTAACTTTATGTGAAAAAATGAAGTCGATCGCGTTTTTCGTTTGTCTTTGGTGACCCTCTTTGCTGCACAACTAAATGTACCTGTTTGTCCACGAGCACAGTGATTTTCATTTGAAATGGCACACATTGCACTTTCATATTTGAATATCCCGCCAACAAAAAAATGGAAAATGTCCGTTTTTTATTAACATTTAGAACATTATACGCTTTCATAGCATGGGTATGATTATAATTGATTATGCTAACTCACATGTAAACACGAAAGGATACATCAAATTCCAATAACATCACAAATGAACTCAAGTTTACAAATTTTAATGAGAGACACATTTTGCGATCTGATGCATATTTTGGGTATCTCGTGGACAAACGTGTGAAATCGGTGCACTGGTCAAAAGGTTCACCAAAGGCAAACGGAAAATGATATTGACTTCATTTTTTCGCACAAAGTTAGGATTAAATACATCATTCTTGCAACGTTTAAAATAAAAAGTTTTGAAATTCATTTTGGTTTTGAAAACAAAATGGCTTCTTTCCACTATTGCAGTCTTTTTGACTCACCCTGTACATGTAAGAAGGTCATCAAAGATGTCCTGGTCATATTACTTGGCTCACCCTGTCAAGTACTCGAGATGTGGGTCGTAGAGGGCCTCTCAGGTGTTACCTCTTGAAGATGGAACCAACCAATAGAAACTCATAGCTAGACCAAGGGGATGGCCTTAGGCCTATAGTAATATCCCTGAGAGTATGGTTCTAGAAAAGAGGTGGTTCCATCCAAAAGGGGCGGCGCCTGATAGGCCTAACAAAAACCCATGTTTCGAGAGAGAACGGGGTCAGTTTTACTGTCACCAATCTCCACGACACTCGTCATCAGAATATAGTGCTTCTCATCGTCTTAATAAATAGTCATCTAAAGTAATATTTGTGTGCCTACAAGTTTCTGTGTGTTTGTGCTTACTACGCTGCGGACCCGCCCATAAGATATCACTAATCTTATATACATATATATTCATCTTTTATTGTATCAAACCACCATACATACATCTATACAACCCTACATAACGCGCTTATTTAATGAAAGATCTAAACGCACAAAAAACCCAGAACAACCACAAACAAACAAAAATCATCCAACATTCAGCAGACAGCATATGAGAGGCACAGAGAAATAAATCAAAATAAGTGAGTCTTTAAACAACTTCTTAAAGTGGTTGACAGATGTGGCTTCACGGACACTCTGTGACAGGCGGTATCAGATGGAAGGACCAGCAACTGCAAAAGCTTTGTCACCGATGGATTTCTTGCAAGCAGGGATAACAAGGAGGGTTCTGTCCTGGGCAGATCTGGTAACAGGACCGCTGGAGAGAGTAGGTTTTTAGGCTAATTTCATTGATGAGATAGGTCGGGGCAGATTTATCATGTTTATTGAGGCATTTGTAGATGAGCAGGCAGAGTTTGAATTTTATCCAGTTTTGAATTTGGAGCCAATGAAGTTTGTTCATATGCAGCCGCGTAGCCAGCCCAGCCACTCCGAGGGGGCAAGATCCCCATAACGGTCCCTATTTCAAAGAAACCAGGTCAAAAAACGGCTGATTTAACATGATTTTCCGCCTTTCGTCCCCATTTTGCCAATTTCCCCCCGTCGCAGTCTGCCCCCCCACTCGCTACGCTACTGGGTACATGATTAGGCCTAGTTAGTTAGTCTAGGAACAGAGAAAATGAGTTTGGCAGCTTTGTTTTGGATGGATTGAAGGCGGCGAAGATCGTGAGATTTGAGGCCATAGGCCGCCTAGTAGGCTATTTGCATAGTCCAAGCATGAAAGTAACAGGTCCAAGCGAGATAACACCAAAGCACGGACATTCGGACAACATGATGTTTAGTGTCCTTGTCAAGATAACGCTGAATTCTTCTGATGTTACGAAGTTGGAGGTTAGCAGAGGATTATTGGCCATACGGGCAAGGACCCCTTTTCACGCGTTTCGGCCGCTCCTTAAGACCCTTTTTCATCCACTGGCAGTTCCATAAGACCCCCCGTTTTCATCCATTCTCTTAGACCCCAAATTCAACCAAAAATCATTAAATGTGTGAAAATCTTATGAATTTGAGTTATGTCGCCTCAAATTTGGCCTTAATTCAGTTCTTAAGGCAAAATGTTGCCTAAGTTCAGTTTAAGACACAATTTTGTATAAGAATTCAGTTCTCTAAGGGGGCTGGCATTTTCTTCGGAAGGGGGGGGGGGGGGTCCCAAAAATGTGGATAGACCCAGACAATTTTTTCATGACCCCCCCTATCCAAGAGCTGCATATTTTTATGACCCCCCCTACCAATACAGTCCATTATTTTGTGACCCCCCCACCCCAACACACATTTTAGAAAGCATGCTTTGATAAATTTGTGACCCCCCCATTTTCAATGAAATAATTTTATGACCCCCCTGTTTTCATGTCAAAAAAACTATGACCCCCCCCCAGTATATTTGGGACCCCCCCCCCTTCTGAAGAAAATGCCAGCCCCCTAAGACCCCAATTTCGGCGACCGTTCAGTTCGGTAAGCCCCTGTTTCGGTGCCCATTCAGTTCGGTAAGCCCCTGTTTTTTAGACTGCCCAGCCGCACACCCCTACCCTCTTCAAATTCGAAAATTCGAGTACCCCCCCCCCCCCCCCCCCCCCCCCCCCGGGCTGATTATTTCGCAGTACCGGTACACACATGTACGCAGGATTCAGGACCATCTCTCGCTATTTGATACATTTGCAGACCGCCCATCCCTTGATGACGAGCTAACTATAGCAGAGTTAGTTGAGGGGGCACACCACTAAATACCTCCCCCATTGAAATACACGCGTTTCGGCCCTTTTTCAAGACCGTATTTTTACCCCACGTAACAATGATGGAAGTTTTTATTTCGCATGAATGTATTAGATATGTGTTGAATTTTATTTTAAACTTGATTTTTCTTGACCCATCTAGATCAACTTTTCCGCTAAGAGCACCTAAACAGCGCCCTCACCATTTTAAGCCGATATTTTCGCTTCCTCACCGGTTCCGGCAACGATATCCTTCCGCAGCATAGACTCCCGTGCGTATTCGATTCCGACGATTTTTGACCACATTAGCAATGCTGAGGTTCTATTCTATCTTTTTCATAAAAAATAAGCAAGATTTACTTCTATTTGCTTCCCCTGGGACGATGATCAAGTTGATATAGGTACTATTTCTCCGAACCATACACCAAACGCGCAAGGATTTAGTGTAGTGCCCCCTTGAATTCGGCGAATACCAAAAACCACACGGACCAAAGAACATTAACAGGAGCTATATGGTTGCATTTCTATGAGGGAATATAAGGGTCATAATTCGAAGGTCGTACGCATGAAGGCCGTCCTCGAGCACGTCGTAATCAGACTCGTACGCATGAAGGCCGTCCTCGAGCACGTCGTAATCAGACTCGTACGCATGAAGGCCGTCCTCGAGCATGTCGTAATCAGACTCGTACACATGAAGGCCGTCCTCGAGCACCTCGTAATCAGACTCGTACGCATGAAGGCCGTCCTCGAGCACGTCGTAATCAGCCTCGTACGCATGAAGGTCGTAATCATGAAGGTTGAACACATGAAGGTCGTAATCAAGGTTGAACACATGAAGGTCGTAAGGTCGTAATCAAGGTTGAACATATGAACGTCGTAATCAAGGTTGAACATATGAAGGTCGTAATCAAGGTTGAACACATGAAGGTCGTGCTTATGACCCTCATGCTTATGGCCTTCATGCTTATGGCCTTCATGTTTATGGCCTTCATGCTTATGGCCTTCATGCTTATGGCCTTCATGCTTATGGCCTTCATGCTTATGGCCTTCATGCTTATGGCCTTCATGCTTATGGCCTTCATGCTTATGGCCTTCATGCTTATGGCCTTCATGCTTATGGCCTTCATGCTTATGGCCTTCATGCTTATGGCCTTCATGCTTATGGCCTTCATGCTTACGAGCTTCATGCTTACGAGCTTCATGCTTACGAGCTTCATGTTTACGAGCTTCATGCTTACGAGCTTCATGCTTACGAGCTTCATGCTTACGAGCTTCATGCTTACGAGCTTCATGCTTACGAGCTTCATGCTTACGAGCTTCATACCTACGAGCTTCATGCCTACGAGCTTCATGCTTACGAGCTTCATGCTTACGAGCTTCATGCTTACGAGCTTCATGCTTACGAGCTTCATGCTTACGAGCTTCATGCTTACGAGCTTCATGCTTACGAGCTTCATGCTTACGAGCTTCATGCTTACGAGCTTCATACCTACGAGCTTCATGCTTACGTCATATTGATTCGATGTATGATTAGCTACAACCGTTCGTCATATTGATTCGTTGTATGGTTAAATGAATGATTCTCATCTCTTACACATTCATACACGTATAATAAACAAGCTTGTACCAAACTAACTAAACTGCAATAAATGTAAACACAGACACGGCAGAGGAAGAGTTGGTCGCGCGGTTGCGAGAAAATTATTTCGCCAATGATCGTACCGTCTGCACTTGACAGCACCACGTTGGTTTAAATACATGTACACAAACTTTTAGGCTTAAACGAAAAATTACAGGATCGTGAAATGGCGGAAGAAATGGCTGGTTTGGTTCCCCAGATGAAGAAGAACATAGAACAGATTGAGAAAAAATAATATTATATTTCAATATGAAATGATGATCCGGTCGTTTCTTAAGTAATTATTAAAAGGAAACCCTCTGTGCCATTGTTCTAAGGTCATTTTTTATGCCATGGTAGAAATACCTCATTAATATTAGGCCCAAACGCAAAGTTAACGTTACTATTTTGGTATAGTGCTTAGTTTACACGCCTAGTAGCCGGTTTAAATTTTGTGTCTCCAATTTTTTAATTTATAACCTGGTTATCCCGTCCATCAATTGTTAATTTGTTACCCCCCCCTAAAATACAGGATTTGTTTTATTAGAATTTTGGATCGATCATGAAATAGGACTTATTTAACTGAGGTTACACTCTATTGTGTAAGGCAGGGGTTCTCAACCTGGGGGTCGTGACCCCATGGGGGTCGTTTGGGGTTTTCCAGGGGGTCATGAAGGCCCGGGAGGGGTACTCACGTATGTAAGGCATACGGGGACGTGCCGCTCCAGTGGGTCGTTTTTTCATGAGACATCCTTAGCCATGGGTAGGCTTTTCAACTGAAAAATCCTTAGACATGGGTCCTGTTTTTCTATTTTCGCGAAAATTTGCCAAAATTAGGTCTATTTTCGCAAAAATTTGGGTCTAAAATGAAGCAAACCCCCTAAAAATCACCCTTAGAAATGGGTAGGGGTTTTGAATCTCCAGCGGCACACCCCCGACCAAACCAAATCCGAGTACCCCCCCCCCCCCCGGGCATGAAGGGCTCATAAATATAGGTTTTGGGGGAATCGTGTTACATTTCGCTTTAAAAAAGCTTAGAAAAACCCAAAAGAAACGTTCAAATATTAAAAAAATCCTGCGCGCTACGCTCGCATCAAACTAAGCAGTTTCATTTATGATATCCGGCTGGTGGTTTTTGTTTTCCATTTTTGTTTTGGGGGTCACGGTACAGACCAGGAATGTCAAAAGGGGTCGTGGAGCAAAAAGGTTGAGAACCACTGGTGTAAGGGATATTGATTTTACCCTTTTGGCAAAGTGCAAACAAAATGTGTGCGTTAACCTTGTTTGATGTAAATATAAATATTCTCTCGTTACCGAACGAATATAACCTTTTGTTCACTAATCTTTCCATCTGTCATTAGTTACGGTTGTTCAAATCATTGGTTCTTTATTTCAGTTAAATTTGAAGGGTAAAACAATGTCGTTCACACACTTGAGTTATTTCTCCCTTTGTTTTAGATATTAATGCTTTGTTTCTATTTTACGCGTGTTTAGGCACTTTTGAATAGCTAACAAAGGAAGGCACTATCCCTGTGTCGAGGAGCTGAAAATTACCTTTGCCAACACATTCCATCAGTGTTGGATTTTCCCAAATGGGTTCTTTTTCCATTTGGGTGCTCCTTCCTACTCATCTCTATCCTTTATTCTCATCCTTTCTACAATCTATTCTACTAGCTTCTTTACCTCATTTCATTTTCACAACACAGTTGGCTAGGAAAGGTAAGCCAAGTTAGTTGGCTTGGTAGTTTGTTGAAATCTGGTTTGTCTGGGAGGAGGCTTTTAATCCCATGAGTAGGGTAGAGGCGCTTGAACCCCGCAATGGTCATGGTAATAGGTGATAGCACACTGGGGTACAGGACACAGATCCCCATTGTGCTGGTGACAGCGCATCGCCACACTGACATCAGGAGATGGGGGGATGTTGTCCACAAACGGATAATGACCTCCATCTTCTTTTGTCGGCTTACACTTGTGTGGATGCCAACCTGTGTTGTTACTTATCTTTAAAAATTTTCCTTCTAACCTATCATAGAGATTGAGTAGGTCTTTTTGTGGGTCCCTACCTCATAGCCATATCACTTCCATCACTGGCAAGATTGGTCGACAACAACATCTGTGAACCATCAGTAGGGTGGTGCTGAACATCCCACCATGGTCAAATCTCCATCAATGACTGGCATGTTCAAACTCCGCTTAGCTGCTCAGGGCCGATCACCCGTCCCAGCGTCCAGAGCGGAGCAAACAATATCTGGAGAACACTATGATTACAAAGGTAGTCCATTACCTTGGGCGGAAGAGAGGAGTAACCTCCAACGGCAAAAGGGCGCAACAATTATAAATATTATAAATGTTACCGGCCAATGGACTCAACAGGCAGTCTGGTTGTCTGAACAACTGGAATTTAAGATTGGAGTCTGGATCTCCAGAGTTAAGGGCGGAGAAGTTGTGAACTAGTTGAATCAGCTTAACGGTCACCAGAAAACCTGTGCTGTTCCACAGCACAAACTCCACTAGGCGTGGCGCACCAATGGAGTAAATCAGCCAAGAAAGAATAATGGAAGCAAATTATAGCACCAGGGTTAAAGCCCCTGCAACAACTTCCTCTGACAGGTCTGATCCGCAAGACGGAACATATGACGCGTCTGCCTTAAACCCTTCAGGGAGGGCAGGAGCTGAGAACAGACATGGACGAGGGAGAACTATTTCGAAATTCATGAGATGCAAAAAGTCAGTTAGTTTCGCGTCTTTCAACACCAGGACACTGAGACAACCGCACAACATGGGTGAATTGACGGAAGCAGCCAGCAAATTCAAAATCGATGTGATTTGCGTGCAAGAACACCGAATGGTACACGATGCTGACATAGATTATACAAAGGTATCTGAAAAGTACACCTTGGTAACATCCTCAGCAACAAGGAATAAGAGTGGAGCTGCTACTGGTGGGATAGGATTACTGATGAGCCACTACACCATGAAATGTCTTACTGAGGTCAAGAAACACTCTGATAGGATCATTACTGCCTCCTTCACAGGGAATCCAGCCACAACCATCATGTGCTGCTACAGCCCTACAAACTGCTCCAAAGAAGAGGATGTAATCGCCTTTTACAAGAACCTCTCAGATGCGATGAGAGACATCCCCGCACACAACATGGTTTTGATTGGTGGCGACTTCAATGCAAAACTTGGTACAGGCGAAGTTCTATTCTCTTACCATGATTCCACCAATCGGAATGGCATCCTTCTTCTAGATTTTGTCAACAGCTTCGATCTTGTTGTCACAAATACCAAGTTCAGGAAGCCGAACAGGAAGCTGTGGACATTCCAGTACCCAAACACCACAAAGGCACAACTGGACTTCATTCTGGTGAGGAAGAAATGGGTAAACTCTGTACAAAATGTAGAGGCATACAACACCTTTGTAACAGTGGGGTCTGACCACAGAATCATCACAGCGATGGTAAAGCTACGTCTGCGTGCTCCAAAGAAGAAGCCGCCTAATGCAGCACGGTCCTTGAACTTCAAAGCACTGTGTTTCAACAGAGACCTCCAGGATGAATATACCATCAAAGTATCCAACTTCTTTGATCCTTTGGCCCAAGAGAAGAGCACCATGCCATTCCAAGAGAAGTACGACCTCCTCCAATCTTCCTGCATCAAGGCAGCAGAGGAAATCTTGCCCAAGAAACCAAGGAATACTTTCAAGAGCATATCACAGACCCAGAAAGTAAAAGCGGCAAGAGAAGCCTACATCTCGTCAACCAAGGTGGATAAAAACATGGCCAAACAAAAGTTGACAGATGCGTACATAGCAGAGGAGAAAGCATTACTGGAGTCCAGCATCGAGCAGGTACAACAAGCTTCTCTCTCCAGCAAACACAGCACTGCTTGGAAAATTGTGGACGACATCAGTGGAAGAAAGGATAGCAAGCGATCTATGCTCTCAGGAACGCCAGATGACAGGAAAGGTTCATGGTTGAAGCATTTCTCTACTCTTCTTGGGAAACCACCAACAGTACCAGACAGAGACTTCACCATCTCCAAGGTGGTTGATGATACACTACCAATCTCAACCTCAGAGTTTACGTTAGCTGATCTGGAAGAAGCGCTTTCACAGTCAAAACCAGGAGGTGCCTTAGGACTGGACAGCATTCCACTTGAGCTCTGGAAGTCGGACACCTTTAAACCCCACCTTCTTCATCTGTGCAACAATCTTCTGCTACACCAAGAGAAACCTAAGCAATGGTCAACAGGTGGAATCATTCCCATCCCAAAGAAAGGGGACCTATCAAAACCAACCAACTACAGGGGCATCACCCTTACCAGTATTGCAGCCAAGCTCTTCAACAGGATGGTATTAAACAGGATAAGACCATTTGTTGACCCCTTGCTGCGTTGGAACCAGAATGGCTTCAGACAGCATAGATCAACCGTCTCTCAAATACTGGCTCTGAGACGTATCATTGAAGGCATGAAGACAAAGAATCTTCCTCTGGCAGTAGTATTCATAGATTACTCAAAAGCTTTCGATTCGATCCATCGTGAACGGATGTTCCAAATCCTACATGCGTATGGTATTCCAGGAGTCATCATTGATGCAATCAAGGCTATCTACACAGATTCATCTGCCTTAGTGATATCTGCAGACGGTGATACCGAACCTTTCGAGATTCTGGCTGGAGTTCTACAAGGAGACACCCTTGCTCCATTCCTCTTCATAGTGGTAGTAGATTACATCATGCGGCATGCCTTGAAGGACATCAACCAATCCACCGGGATCGTTCTTGAGAGAAGGAAGAGTAGACGTCATCCAGAGCTACGCCTTCATGATTTGGACTTCGCTGATGACATAGCACTCTTGTCTTCATCCATTGAGTCAGCTGAAATTCTGCTACAGCATATCGAAGAAGCTTCAAACTGTGTTGGCCTGCACCTTAATGTTGGAAAACCAAGACTCTGCTAGTCGGCATCCCATCCTCCACAAATGTCACAACTCTGAGTGGTGCCAAACTTGACAACATCAAGGAGTTTAAGTACCTAGGATCGTCAATGCCAGACTCTTTCCATGACTTCAAGTGCCGGAAAGCTCAAGCCTGGGTTGCATGCAACAAGCTGGAGAAGATATGGAAATCTAAACTTGATAGGCCAACTAAAATCAAGTTTTTCCGAGCTTGCGTGGAAAGTATTCTACTATATGGTTCAGAGACATGGACAGTTACAAAGACTTTTGAGGACAGAATAAATGGATGCTACACACAGTTGCTGAGGAGAGTCCTTAACATCAGTTGGAGAGACCACAAAACTAATGAAGAGGTGTATGGTGAAATTCCTCCGCTGGCTAACTCAGTAAGGAAGCGACGGCTCCAGTTTGCTGGACACTGCCTACGAGCATCCGATCAACCTGTCTCCCGAGTGCTTTTCTGGACTCCAAGTGAAGGCCATTCATCCCGTGGCAGGAGATCCACCACCTATCCTGACAGCATCTCAAAGGACCTTGATCTTGAACCCAATGAAGTTCAACAGCTTATGTTGGATAAACTTGCTTGGAGGAAATTTGTAACTGCTGCTTCCAATATTCCGTCCAAGGACGACCGATGATGATGATGAATAGCTAATGAAGTGGCATTTGGTGATTTGGTTATCACATAATCTATTTTACTTTTAATTTATCAAGTGCTGTAATTTTTGAACTATTAATAAAATGCATATAGGCCTAAAAGTATATATTATTGGAAAAGATATGGGTCAGAGAATCCATAATTAGCATCAACTTTGACCAAAAATGTTGATTCTTTTGAGAAAATCACAAAGAAAAATCACTTTTTTGACCCAACATTTTTGGGACAAGCTAACACAAATAATTGTGGGTAAAAAATGCCCAACATTGCTGGATTATAATGTTAAGACACTAATGTAGGGACTAAATTCTCATTTTTTTCTCCTTATTAACATTTTGACCAAAAAGGGCCAACAATTTCAAAAATAGAACTTTAGGTGACAAAATGAGAAATGTGTCCCTAGATTAGTGTCTTAACATAATAATCAAACAATTTTAAGCATTTTGTACTCAAAATTAATTTTGTTAGCTTGTCAAAAAGGAAAAAAATTGGGTAAAAAAAGTAACATCTTCGGTCAAAATTGATGTCAAATTTGGATTCTGTAACCCATAGTTCAATAATTACAGCACTCACAAAATTCAAAAAGAGACTTCCTTGAGTCCTTCCTTAATCACATAAAAACTTTGCTTACACCAATGAATGCGTATACTGTTGAGAAGTTGTCCATGTAGATTTAGATTAATGTACTTTTAAAATCAGCCTCAAAATTAGTCAAATAGAAACAAATCTTGAAATCACTCAAGTGTGAAGAACATTCATATCCTAAAAATTGACTTGAACTGAACCAATTATTAGTGATTTGAACAACCTTATCTGTAATAAATAAATGGTAAAAGGGGGATGGAAAAAAAATGTTAAAGTAGAAGAATGAATATCTTTTAAAAATACACATATTTTTTTTAACTTTGAGGAAAGGGTTAAATCACCGTCCCTTACACAATGGCGCATAATTTCATTTTGATATGTCCGATTTTAATGACTTCAAATTTAAAAGAAATGTTTACAATATTACAAAGTTAATTACAGAAGAACAAACTTGTTATCATTGGTCTTCATGATGAATAAAATAATCAAATTTGGCCAACAAAATTATCCCATTGAAATGTTGTTATGTTTATTCAAATTTCTCTTCATATTAAAGGCCTATTATGCTAGCCAGAGGATGTCCTCTATCCATGATTTTTTCTTCTTTAAAGCAGATTTTCTTGCAGATTTACTTCATGATCATTAATCGATCGTAATATATTCAGAGTTAGGGAGATTTTATTCCTAATTACTTCAAAATCGTGGTTTTAGAGTGAAAATATACTGTCACGCTGGCCCCCGTGTTATATTTACTCTAACTTCACTCTTTAACATGATTTTGAAGTAATTAGGAATCGAATCGCTCTGTAACTCAGACTATATTTACGATTTATGAACATCTGCTTTATAAAATCAAGGATAGAGGGCATCCCATGGAAAAGATCTCATTGAAAATATACAATATTGCAACATCATCTGCAAATATTCTTTAAAAATTGTGTTTTTTTAAAATAAAGTGGAATCTCATTGGCACCAAACACTGATAACAGCTTGGATAACACAAAGCTGTGGACAGAAAGAAAAAATTCCAAACATGGTCAAGGTTCTATGTGACTTGAAATGTATATTTATGGGATTATTATCTCATCACAATCAATAAAATCTTAATTTTCAGTTGTAAGAGCATAATTTATGTTAAGTATTTTTATTGCAACCATAATGTGCTGATGAGTTTTCAGTAGATCTAAGTTTATTAACATTACAAAATGTTGCATAATTATTTGCAATAAATGTAACGAAGCAACAAAATCTCAATTTTCTGGATTTTTCTTGCATAACTTGCACATGAGAACACAACTTTATTCCTCAAATCTAACCAATTCATAAGTTTAGCATTCAAGTGCAAACTTAAACATCTTTGCCAAGATTGAAATTATTTTAGGCAGAAATTGTTTATTTATATTTCTTGCAACTCTAGTTTCCACACATGTCTTTTGTTCTTCTCTGTTTTTTATTGCGCTAAAAAAAACCACAACATACAAATCACAATAAAGTTACAATAATTGGGGAAAAAGAGGAAAAAAATAACAAACATACAGTACACACCTGGGTTACATGAATACGTACATCAATAAGTATAAAGATATACAAATATTACTCTTCACAAATCTTTTCTAATTTTGTCCATTTATCAATGAATTTATACATTGTGTTGTTGCTGGTAGATCTGATCTGCTTGTCAAGTTTATAATGAAATTTAATGAAATAGTTAAATGCAGGAAATTAAGGTATTTGATTCTGCTATCGTAGATAACCTTCTTGATAAGTATTAGACATTAGTTAAACAATGAACAACAGTCTCCTCCTGTTCCTAAGCCAAACAGTATTTTCTTGTAATCAAGAACAATATTAAAATTCATGTTGATTTCAAACCATATATTGAATTCGTCCCAGAGTACAATCCTAAAAAATATTGCTTTAGTCTCGTGGAAGTTACTGCATACACTACAATTCACATTATCAACAATTTTCATCCTAAATAATCTACTATAGTCATTAAGCAATTCAAATGAATCTTGTATTGAAAATTCTTGTCCTAACATCATGACTTGGCTTAAACGGTATAAGGTAAATACGCAATGAAAATACGTCTCCATTCGTTATCAAACACATTGAGCTCATTTTTGTATTTCACCTGGGAAGTAGGAGGCTTCAGGCTTCTGAATTCTCTGGACTAGAATACGATAGATGATTTTTGATGTCATATTGTCAATGTGAGAATCATTATTCTCGTGCATCCATGTGAAACCCTTTTTTTCTTTTTCTTTTTTAATACATGTCATTTGCAGGTAAATAATCCAGTATCAGACATGCATGGCATCATCAATTCATCATTCATTTACACACAATTATGCGTAGGCCAATTAGTCACATTTTTTCCAAGAGTCAATAATGATGTCAAGCTTGCTTCAATAATTATCAGAGAATCTAGTTTTCCAAATCTTGAAGGTTGCCTTCCAAGCTTGCCATGTAGTACTAGACTGGTAGTTAAAGTTTTTCGAACTGGACATCCACTTCTGGTACCTGTAAGCAAAAAAGTGAAAGTGAAGAAAATATAATTAAGGACTGGG
>CM069459.1:5984455-6032866 GCA_035610835.1 Ophiura sarsii | reverse complement strand
CATTCTGTGTAATATTTCAGGTTTGTTTACGATCGCAATCTTTAAAATTCTCCGAGCTAGCGTAACGATTTTTTTTTACAAACATCGATCGAGTATCTCATTAATATTCAAACATTAGGAGTTGTTTCCAAGCAAATTTGTCTGATTCTCATCCATTGATTCTGTGGATCGCCTCACCGGTTCACAAATAAAAGTCACCATGAGCCCAATTAAGTATTTAAGATTTAAATCTTTTCGCTGCTGGTTTTGTATGCCCCTGCCACCCGATCTGTATTAATATAATGATGTTTGACAGTTCACGCAAACTGTCCTTGATAGAGTGTATACTATGCATAGTGACCATAGACTACTGTTCTACATTATAGCTCTGGCGAGCAGTGTTATGTGTTTATTCATGGTTTTTGTTGTGATTCCAGAAAGTGTCAACGTGTTCTTTTTCGCGCTACATTTATTTTTGCGCTTTTCGTGCTAAATCTCAGCAAACACGCAAATAAAGGCGCGCAAATATATTCATTGTGTATGTAGGTCTATGTAAGGAAGCTCAAAATCGCAAAAATAAAATAAAAACGAAATTGTTCAAAATGTGCCAAGCGCGAAAAATGTATACACGCAAAAATGTTCACCCCTATAGTATTAAACGTGGGTAAATTTACCTTCAAACCATAACATAAGATCCAGGGTAGAGGTAGAAGTTTAAGGAAAATAAATTTCTAGATTGGAGTGCAGAAGCGTAGCCAGAGTCACTTATTATCAGGGGGTGGTGGTGGTGGTGGTGGTGGTGGGGGGGGGGGGGGGGGGGGGGTGGGGGGTGGGGGGCGGCAAAGGGCAAAAGCTCAAATTCGTAAATTGTTCAAAGTGTGCAAATAATCGCGAAAAATTATACACGCGAAAATGTTCACTTTACGGTATTAAACTTTAGGAAATTTACCTCCAAACCATCATATGTACCATAACACGAGTTGGTGCGGGGAAGGGAAACGACATAGATTATGTTTAAAATCACGCATTTTCAAAGGGGTGCGAAAGAGAAGCGATGCTGGGAATGTGTAATTGAAAACATTTCAAAGGGGTGCGGGAAACGTGATCGACATAGATTATGTTTAAATCAGGCATTTTGAAAGGGGTGCGAGTACTGTTATGGCGCTATATTCCCATTTAGAGTGCGTTGCACTCTCGCCTATTTCAAAATATCATGTCTCAATAGTTGGGAGAAAGAATAGGGATGTTGAATGGTGTGTAACTTAAACATTTTCAAAGGGGTGCGGGTGATAAGAATGCGTTGTACATTGTTGATTTATGTCAAAAAATCACATCTCAAAAGTTTGCGAAAGAGAAGCGATGCTGGGAATGTGTAATTGAAACATTTTCAAAGGGGTGCGGGGAAGGGAAACGACATAGATTATGTTTAAATCACGCATTTTCAAAGGGGTGCGAGTACTGTTATGGCGCTATTTTCCCATTTAGAGTGCGTTGCACTCTCGCCTATTTCAAAATATCATGTCTCAAGAGTTGGGAGAAAGAATAGGGATGTTGAATGGTGTGTAACTTAAACATTTTCAAAGGGGTGCAGGTGATAAGAATGCGTTGCACATTGCTGATTTATGTCAAAAAATCACATCTCAAAAGTTTGCGAAAGAGAAGCGATGCTGGGAATGTATAATTGAAACATTTTCAAAGGGTGCGGGGAAGGGAAACGACATAGATTATGTTTAAATCACGCATTTTCAAAGGGGTGCGAGTATACTGTTATCATGGTTATGGCGCTATTTCCCATTTAGAGTGCGTTGCACTCTCGCCTATTTCAAAATATCATGTCTCAAGAGTTGGGAGAAAGAATAGGGATGTTGAATGGTGTGTAACTTAAACATTTTCAAAGGGGTGCGGGTGATAAGAATGCGTTGTACATTGTTGATTTATGTCAAAAAATCACATCTCAAAAGTTTGCGAAAGAGAAGCGATGCTGGGAATGTGTAATTGAAACATTTTCAAAGGGGTGCGGGAAAGGTGATCGACATAGATTATGTTTAAATCAGGCATTTTGAAAGGGGTGCGAGTACTGTTATGGCGCTATATTCCCATTTAGAGTGCGTTGCACTCTCGCCTATTTCAAAAGATCATGTCTCAAGAGTTGGGAGAAAGAATAGGGATGTTGAATGGTGTGTAACTTAAACATTTTCAAAGGGGTGCGGGTGATAAGAATGCGTTGCACAATGTTGATTTATGTCAAAAAATCACATCTCAAAAGTTTGCGAAAGAGAAGCGATGCTGGGAATGTGTAATTGAAACATTTTCAAAGGGGTGCGGGAAAGGTGATCGACATAGATTATGTTTAAATCAGGCATTTTGAAAGGGGTTCGAGTACTGTTATGGCGCTATATTCCCATTTAGAGTGCGTTGCACTCTCGCCTATTTCAAAAGATCATGTCTCAAGAGTTGGGAGAAAGAATAGGGATGTTGAATGGTGTGTAACTTAAACATTTTCAAAGGGGTGCGGGTGATAAGAATGCGTTGTACATTGTTGATTTATGTCAAAAAATCACATCTCAAAAATTTGCGAAAGAGAAGCGATGCTGGGAATGTGTAATTGAAACATTTTCAAAGGGGTGCGGGGAAGGGAAACGACATAGATTATGTTTAAATCACGCATTTTCAAAGGGGTGCGAGTACTGTTATGGCGCTATTTTCCCATTTAGAGTGCGTTGCACTCTCGCCTATTTCAAAATATCATGTCTCAAGAGTTGGGAGAAAGAATAGGGATGTTGAATGGTGTGTAACTTAAACATTTTCAAAGGGGTGCGGGTGATAAGAATGCGTTGCACATTGCTGATTTATGTCAATAAATCACATCTCAAAAGTTTGCGAAAGAGAAGCGATGCTGGGAATGTATAATTGAAACATTTTCAAAGGGTGCGGGGAAGGGAAACGACATAGATTATGTTTAAATCACGCATTTTCAAAGGGGTGCGAGTATGCTGTTATCATAGTTATGGCGCTATTTCCCATTTAGAGTGCGTTGCACTCTCGCCTATTTCAAAATGTCATGTCTCAAGAGATGGGAGAAAGAATAGGGATGTTGAATGATGTGTAATCTAAAAAATTTCAAAGGGGTGCGGTTGATAAGAATGCGTTGCACATTACTGTTGTATGTCCAAAAAAATCACATCTCAAAAGTTTGCGAAAGAGAAGCGATGCTGGGAATGTGTAATTGAAACATTTTCAAAGGGGTGCGGGGAAGGGAAACGACATAGATTATGTTTAAATCACGCATTTTCAAAGGGGTGCGAGTACTGTTATGGCGCTATTTTCCCATTTAGAGTGCGTTGCATTCTCACCTATTTCAAAAGATCATGTCTCAAGAGTTGGGAGAAAGAATAGGGATGTTGAATGGTGTGTAACTTAAACATTTTCAAAGGGGTGCGGGTGATAAGAATGCGTTGCACATTGCTGATTTATGTCAACAAATCACATCTCAAAAGTTTGCGAAAGAGAAGCGATGCTGGGAATGTATAATTGAAACATTTTCAAAGGGTGCGGGGAAGGGAAACGACATAGATTATGTTTAAATCACGCATTTTCAAAGGGGTGCGAGTATGCTGTTATCATGGTTATGGCGCTATTTCCCATTTAGAGTGCGTTGCACTCTCGCCTATTTCAAAATGTCATGTCTCAAGAGATGGGAGAAAGAATAGGGATGTTGAATGATGTGTAATTTAAACATTTTCAAAGGGGTGCGGTTGATAAGAATGCGTTGCACATTACTGTTGTATGTCAAAAAATCACATCTCAAAAGTTTGCGAAAGAGAAGCGATGCTGGGAATGTGTAATTGAAACCATTTCAAAGGGGTGCGGGAAAGGTGATCGACATAGATTGTGTTTAAATCAGGCATTTTGAAAGGGGTGCGAGTACTGTTATGGCGCTATTTTCCCATTTAGAGTGCGTTGTATTCTCACCTATTTCAAAATATCATGTCTCAAGAGTTGGGAGAAAGAATAGGGATGTTGAATGATGTGTAATTTAAACATTTTCAAAGGGGTGCGGGTGATAAGAATGCGTTGCACATTGCTGATTTATGTCAACAAATCACATCCCAAAAGTTTGCGAAAGAGAAGCGATGCTGGGAATGTGTAATTGAAACATTTTCAAAGGGGTGCGGGGAAGGGAAACGACATAGATTATGTTTAAATCACGCATTTTCAAAGGGGTGCGAGTATACTGTTATCATGGTTATGGCGCTATTTCCCATTTAGAGTGCGTACGATGTCATTATTGGGGGGGGGGGGGGATTTGGTGTGTACTTTGTTTGTAAATTTCATTTACAGCCGTACTTGATTTCATTTGGGGGGGGGGGGGGGCAAGCGGGGGGGGGGGGGGGGGCAAGGGTTCCCCCCGCTGGTTACGCCACTGTATTAAAGTGGTGCGGTTACTATAAGAGCGTGTTTCTGCTGGGACACTGCAAAAAGATTATTGCCGATTATTGCCGGGTTCTGCCTGTTTCAGCTGGGCAAACTTAGAGTTTATTAGCGGTTTCTTCCCCAGCAGAAACACGCTCTGTGTGAGCGTTGCACTTTCGCATAATGTCAATATATCTTACTTCGAAAGTTTGGAACAGAAGGGGATAATTTTTCACTCTCAAGTTCAATCCTAAATATTCAAGTAACTTTAAAATGTAACAATTGATCCATTCATCTTTATAAAATAAGATATTTTGATGGCATTTTATGCTTGATTTAACACCACGACTTTTGTATTCTGAATGGAAACCACCAAATGTATCTAAAGATTCTCAACGTCATCAACTTACCATAGGCCCACCCCACAGTTTTATTCAATTCATTTTAACTTTGGAATAACTTTCACTCTCAAGTTCAATCTAAAATTAACTTCAAAATATCAAAGAGAAAAACTGAAATCACTGAAATATTATTCTAAATGTTTTGCCCTTTACATTAATGTCTCCAGATATCTCAGTTTTTGACTTTAAGAAATGTTCATTAATTGTATAAACCTACTAAAAAGATAAGACAGAATGTTCTAAACGTTAAATTGCTAGTAGTAGTGTACTAGTATATTGTAATTTTTAAAACACTGGCTTTGCATTGACCGCAAACAGTCATGCCAGTACAAGGACACAAACATGTATACACTCTCCTGGGTATTGTCGCGTGTAGGCTATAATTGAGCCAATAAGTCTGCGTGTCTCTGGCCTGACAAATCATGGTCAAACCTGTTACTTTCATGGTCAAACCAAACAGAATCTGAACTGGATAAAAAGCCTTGGAAACAACTCCTAATGAATAGGGATGCAAATATGAGTAGACTCCTTTATAAAAGAAACAAAATGCAAAGCCAAGGCAGTAGGTGGTGGTAGGATATAATTAACATCATTTGAATTGTATTCGTACCTTGGATAATAGATAACAATGCCTACAATATTAAATCAGGTGACTTTACCCCAAAATATTACAATATTAATATTAGATAGTCACCTCGTCCTGCTTTTCAAAAACGCAACAGTAAACTCACATTTAATTGCAAGGGGCCTTAAACTCAATTTATTGATAAACACAGTTTTTCAATTAGATAAACTGAGTTCATCGATAAATTCTGTTTTTCGAGCGAAGTGAGTTTATCGATAAACACAGTTTTTCAATTTGATGAACTGAGTTTATTGATAAACTATGTTTTTCGAGGGAAAAACAGTGTTTATTGATAAACTCAGTTTTTTTTCTTTCAATTTGGTAAAAACTGAGTTTATTGATAAACTATCGAGCGAAAAACACTGTTTTTCAATTTGATTGTTTTTGACCGATAACCGTGTTTATCAAATTATTTTACATAAAGCTTGCCATAGGCGTATGGTACCAGATAGCAAGACTACATTGGGCCAACGTTGGCAATGGTCGGCAAGGTCGCGGTCGGAAAGCCAACGTCAGGCCAACGTCGAGTTTTAACAGGATATTATGTCGGTAATTGGTTGGCAAATCAACGTCAAAAGAACGTTGACAATTGGTCGGTAGGCGACGGTCGGCAAGCCAGTGTTGGCCCAACCACATTAAAAACACCAATGATAAGAGATGCAAGATATATTATATAGTTAAATAACATGTTAATCGAAGTTACAGATCGGTAGTGATGTATGTAGCTCTGCTCCCACCCCCAGAATTCCCATTACAAGTTACCGGTTCACTACCGAGAGGAAGTGATGTATGTAGCTCTGCTGCATCGCCCAGAATTGCCATTATTTGTCCACCCCATGTTTTATATTTGGAATTGAAGTTCTAGAAACACATATCTACCAACACTCTCTTTATGAAGTCACCCGATAGTCTATGCCGGTATGTGTCTAGTGTAACGATTGGGCCAACGTTGTACTAACGTTGTGCTAACGTTGTGCCAGCGTCAACTAACTGACTTTGTGCCAACGTTGGCTTGCCGTACAAAATTATGTTGGACCAACGTAATTTTGTCCGGCAAGCCAATGTTGGCCCAACGTAGTCTTGCTATTTTGGAATGTTGGGCCAATGTTGTGCCAACGTCAAACAACTGACGTTATGCCAACGTTGGCTTGCCGGACAAAATTATGTTGGTCCAACGTCATCATTTTTTGATGTTGGGCCAACGTGAGTGCTTTCGTTAGCCCAACGTAGTATTGCTATCTGGGTAAGAGTGGGGATTCCCTGATTCCCTAATTGTTGTGGATTGAGTTGGTTGGTTGGTTGAGGTGTGTGGAACCTGATTTGTAACTGCATGGGCTGCTTCTACAGTCCATGGTAAATATCTCTCAAACCATGAAAGAAATACAAATGCAAACCTCTTTAATAGTGCTAAACTTGGTTGGCAGAAGCTGTTTCCCCCACATTAGTTGTTGGAAGAAATTGGTCGGAATAGTTTCAAGCAGTCCATATTATTACTTCTAACTAAAACACTGCCTCAAACCTCCTTTATTCAAAAACCATTTCTTTCCATTCACTTTTGATAAACAGGTGAGAAGCGCCGTCCGAGAACCGGCTTGTTATTATTGTGGTAAATGTGCCAATTAAAAAAAACACGTCTATAGTTGCTTACTTTTCGGTTATTATTAGTTCATCTTTTCAGTTGATAAAACAACAATAATGTCATGATCCAGTGCACGTCACCGGTCAATAATGTGGCGAAATTAATTGTAATCACTTTAATTTGTGTAATTATTCTTTAAATCAATTTCAGAAAACATGATCCAGTCTACTTCAGCTAAAATGCGCACGTCTATACCACCTCTGAAGTGCAAGTATTGTCAACGAGTCTACGATGACATGGCTATATATCGCTGTCATATCAAACGCCATCAGATGAGAATACTTCCATACTGGTACGCAAATGTAACAAGCAGACGTAGACACGTGAAATACAAACGTGTAAGTAAACAACAACTTTTCACGACGACAACAAGATTCTGTACTTCAAATAACAAGGCAGTTCATGAAAATAAAAACACCAAAGAGAAACCCTACCAATGTCAATATTGCAACAAGTGTTTCTCGCACTCAGGTAACATGGTCGTACATGAAAGGATTCATACCAAAGAGAAACCCTATCAATGTCAATATTGCAACAAGTGTTTCTCGAAATTATGTAACAAGGCTAAACATGAAAGGATTCATATCAAAGAGAAACCATCCCAATGTTTTACACGAGAAGAGGACAAAACGGAACATGAAACGATTCATACCAAAAAGAAATCTTACCAATGTCTATATTGCAACAAGTGTTTTAAGCGGGGAGGAGACAAGATTAAACATGAAAGGACCCATACCCATGAGAAATCATACCAATGTCAATATTGCAATAAGTGTTTTTCACTCGTAACGGACAAGGCTAAACATGAAAGAATTCATACCAAAGAGAAACCCTATCAATGCCAATATTGTAACAAGTGTTTCTCGCAATCAAGTAGCAAGATAGTACATGTATGAAAGGATTCATACCAAAGTGAAATCATACCAATGCCAATATTGTAACAAGTGTTTCTCGCAATCATGTAACAAGATAGTACATGAAAGGATTCATACCAAAGTGAAATCATACCAATGCCAATATTGCAACAAGTGTTTCTCGACTTCAGGTAACAAGGCAGTACATGAAAGAGTTCATACCAAAGAGAAACCATACCCATGTAAATATTGCAAAAAGGGTTTCACTACCAATAGTCAAAAGACAAGACATGAAAGGACAATGCATACCAAAGAGAAATTATACGCGTGCCAATATTGCAGCAAGTGGTTTTCTACGCGATATTGCATTACAAGACATGAAATGACTCATACCAAAGAGAAATCATACTTCTGTCAGTATTGCAGCAAGAGTTTTACACGGGAAGAAGACAAAACTAAACATGAACAGATTCATACCAACGAGAAACCACACAAATGTCAATTTTGTTGCAAGAGTTTCTCGACAGCTGAAGAAAAAACTGTACATGAAAGACTTATTCATACCAAAGCTAAACCTTACCTATGTCAATATTGCAGCAAGAGTTTTTCTTGTGTAAGTAGCATGATAGTACATGAACGGATTCACACCAAAGAGAGGCCATATAAATGTCAACATTGCAACAAGAGATGTAATACTCGAAGTAGCAGAACAGTACATGAAAGGATACACACTGACAAGCCATATCAGTGTGAACACTGCAACAAGAGATTTTTCAAAGAAGAGGAAAAAACTCTACATGAAATAATTCATACCAAAGTCCAACCATACAAATGCCAATATTGCAACAAAAGTTTTTCATTGGCAGCCGCAAAGGCTAGCCATGAAAGGATTCATACGAAACCCTATCAATGTCAATATTGCAACAAGAGTTTCTGTTATTCAAGTAAGAGAACGGTACATGAATGGACTCACACCAAGCCATATAAATGTCAACATTGCAACAAGAGATTTTCTAAATCAAAAACCAAAACAGCGCATGAAAGGAGTCACGCTGACAAGCCTTTTCAATGTAAACACTGTGACAAATGTTTTTTTAAAGAAGAGGAAAAGAGTCTGCATGAAAGGATTCATACCAAAGAGAAACCCTATCAATGTCGGTATTGTAACAAGAGTTTTACATGGGCAGGAAACAAAACTAAACATGAACGGATTCATACAAAAGAGAAACCCTATCAATGTCAATATTGCAACAAGAGTTTCACTACAACGGGAGGAAAAATTGTACATGAAAGAATTCATACCAAAGAGAAACCTTACCTATGTCAATATTGCAGCAAGAGTGTCACTTGTTCCAGTAGCTTGGTAGTACATGAACGGATTCACACCAAAGAGAGGCCATATAAATGTCAACATTGCAACAAGAGATTTTCTAATTCTAGTGGCAAAGCAAGACATGAATTAAAGATTCATCTTAAGAAACCATTTCAATGTAAACACTGCGATAAGAGTTTTTTTGAAGAAGAGAAGAAGACTCGACATGAAAGGATTCATACCAAAGATACCAAAGTCCGCCCATACAAATGCCAATATTGCAGCAAGAGTTTTTCACAAGTAGGTAGCAGGGCCGCACATGAACGGATTCATACAAAGGAGAAACCCTATCAATGTCAATATTGCAACAATCGTTTCGCTACAACGGGGGAAAAAACTGTACATGAACGAATTCATACCAAAGAGAAACCTTACCTATGTCGATATTGCAGCAAGGGTTTCTCGCACTCAGGTAACAGGGCTATACATGAAAGGATTCATACCAAAGAGAAACTATAGAAATGCCATTTGCAGCAAGAGTTTTACATTTGGAGGAGACAAAACAAAAACAGGAGAAACCCTATCAATATCAGAATTGCTATTCCCTCCTCTTATCCGAAAAATAAGTAGTGATACGTCAATGAACGCAAAGTTATTATTAAACCAAACGTGGTTTATTAACGGATTTCAATATTCATGACAAACACTGCACGGTCCCGCCCTATATCTCTTGCCCTTATTAGACGATGGTGGCACCCGGGGGGCACTTACATTGGAAAAGGGTATAGGTATGTGCCGCGCTGAAGACCCCCTTTTTCACCCTCTGCTGCTAGCTCTGATGACCCCCCTTTTGAGCCTGCATCAGTTCTTAAGACCCCCAATTTTATTGAAAATTCAAAAATCACGAAAATTTGCGTTCCAAAGCCCCAATTCTTGGACAATTTTGCGTTCTAACACCAAAATTTGCGTTCTTGTTTATCAAAATTGAAATTTAGGCCAGTTCCCAAGACCTACTTTTTTGAAAAAATAAGTTCATAAGACCCTATTTTTCGTTATAAAATCGACTCAGTTCAGTTCTGTAGCCCCCCTTTTTGAGACCCTGGGCGGCACACCCCTACCCCAAAAAAAGGTTGAGTGCCCCCCCCCCCCGGGTGGTGGCACTTCGATTTTTTCAATATGGCATATAAAGACTTACGATACGAGCCTAATCGTTTATCTGTTGATGTGTATTTAATTAAAAAAAGACTAAATATAAGTATTAGGTCATACAATTACAGCAGTTGTCTTAATCTTTCTTCTTTGCACGGTTGGGTGGTAGTGTAGATTTAATATTTATGTGTCGATACGTGGATATGATTTCTAATTTTGTTGTTGTTGGTCGATTTTCCGTTCATGTGCAAAATCTCAACTTTCTCCTCTCAACTAAGATTACATGAACCTGATATTGACGCATATTTAAATTTGTTTATCGTGTTGGGTTTATTTTTTCCAATTGTATATCTACACTGTTAAAAAAGCGGTGTTTAAAATTTTAAACAACCACAAGTTAATCAGTGAATCGATTAATGTTGTTAAACATTTTAAACAGTATGCCTATTGCTCAACATTTTAAACAAGTAATTCCATTTTGAGCAACATTGTTTAAAATGTAAAACAAAGTTGAGCGATTCACTGGTTAACTTGTGGTTGTTTAAAATTTTAAACAGCGCTTTTAAAAGTGTAGTCGAATGGCTGATTGTTTCTTTTTAATGAAGATATACATTTGGAAACTAACACACACACTTAGGTATCGAGCCCTATGTGCTGCTGTTTATGATTATAGTGATACGGTAAATAGATGAAATTTATTAGAATCATAAGAAAACAATTAACAACATATTTAATAACACTAGTACCGATTTAGTGATAACCGTGTCAGAGGTATTTATTTATTTATTTAATCCGATCCTCGGCAATTTCCTGATAATCTGATCATACTGAACAAGCAGTAGTACCGTAAAACGGGGTGAATAGGGACAGTTTCAGCACTCCCTAGATTGTAGTTTTTTCAATGTAGCCTCATGAGCCAAACTTTTTAGCACATATTATGTCCACCTATAATGTCTTTGAACTGCCACTATAAATAATTTAAAATATGTGATGGGTATATATTTTTTTCTCACAAAGGTCGGTGTCCCTATTCACCCCAACGTCGGGGTCAATAGGGACAGCATTATTCTGGGTAGGGAAATCACTAGATTTGAAGAGTTTTTACCTGTTTTATTCTACATGTGGGTGAATATGGATAATACGTGAGTTTTGAAAAACCAAAACAATCACTTTTAATTAGTTTTTACCATTATAACTATTCAAAATTATTTTTTAACAATATTTCTTAGACGTGTCAGTTAACAGGGAAATAAATACTTGACTGATTTAAGTAAAGAGTTATTTAGATGCTTGAAGATCTTAACATTATGTTATTCTTTGAATTGAGTTTTATATTCTAATTGATATGCAACAATTCAGTATCAAATGTTCATCTATTCTACAAATATGGAGATAAATATTATGTGTCATTAAATGTGAAAAATACTAGTGAACAAAATAGCACCCTCATCTCTTGGAATATTAGCATGAAGTATTTTATCTGGCACACTTTTGGAGTTGGTTTATGACGTATTAAAGTCATAGTATCAGTTTTAACAAGAAATATGAACATTTCTGGTCAACAATGGCAAAATAACAGCTCAAAATTGAAGCTTTCAATCAAGCGTTCATAGAACTTGGTCAATAGGGACATATATACACTTCTCCAGACCATAATTGTTTTCTTGTACCCAAATGAGTCAATTGTGTTTTGGTCTTCGACTAGACAAACACATAAGAAGGAGTTGCGTCGAGCCTCGCAAACTGATAACACCGCTTCTGGACTCATAACAGGGTGCCGAGTTTGGCATCACTCAGTAGTATGATTTTATATTACTAACATCGTGGGTCGGAGTCTATGTTAGACTACCGTTTGCCTATCCAATAAAGAAGAAACAACTAAGTAGCTGACAGGTCTTAAAGGGGCATTAAGAGATGTGATGGAGGATTAAGAAAAATCAGCCCTCTTTGTACATGTTGTACTGTAAGTATATGGATTCTTACGTTCAAGCACTCTTGGCTGAGATATACTTGTCAGTAAACCTACATACACTACAACACGAATGGGGTCTCTACTACAATTAGCACTCGGAATCCATGTTACGTTCTGGTATCTTTAATCATCATTCTAACTCTCGTTCCCTATCGGTTAGACGGAGTTGTCCATCGAACGAGGAGAATACTCGGTGAGCCTGTACTCGACTTCTCAGTCAAGATACAACTGACGAGCTCCTCTCCGACCGTAGGAGAACTCCGCAACCAGAGATGCTATTGCCTCACGATTGGTCACTTGAACGTGACGTCAGTACACATATACCCTACCCATAGATACTAATACAGTGATATCGATGGGCGCGGCCTATGTGCTATCGTAAGCCAATCGCATCTATCTAATACAGTATGTGGAACATCTTACATCATACACCAAGAGACGAAACGAGCGCTCCGCGCCGTAAAACTCTGAAATTAAAACAATTCAGAATAATCACGACCCAAATAGCCCCTCCCGCAAAAGGTGCGATGCAAGTATATAAAAGTATGAAACATTTGAATGTTATTGTTGGCGAGATAAAAAGCAATCCAGTCATCATTTCAAAAGTGAATTATACATTTATAATATAATCGAATACATGTGAATAGTAAACATTATGCATAACGATATGAAAAAGAGTTCATTGTTTACATCTCCAGATGTCGTGTGTCGATCCAATCCCTCTGACGTGCTGCACAGTTTTAACCATAGTTACTGTTTACCTTTTGAGGTCATCCACCTCTATGTGGTTGCTACGAGACTAGACTACTGTCGCTGTCGCTTTTTCGTAGTCAACTCCAACGTGTGAGTTTTCAACACTCAATCCTAACTATGTGGCCATATAGAAAATTCGTATTCATCCCTGATGAATATTTTCTTTTTGAGGCGACTATAGCCATAGGATATTTCAAGAAAAATCACTCATGTGATTAACACGTGTTCCCAACTACGTGTTGAAGAATTCGATCACTCATGTGATTAACACGTGTTCCCAACTACGTGTTGAAGAATTCGATTATCAAATCGATAATGCGTTCCCAGTGGAACTAATAATTGGAGAATTCGATTAACAAATCGATATTTTGTTATCAATATAACAATCAATTGAATAATTCGATTAACAAATCGATATTTTGTTATCAATATAACAAGAAATTGGAGAATTCGATTAACAAATCGATATTTTGTTATCAATATAACAATCATCGTTGACCAACTCGAAGAAAACAATACGTGTCTAGCTGGCGTTGAAACAAAGACGTCCGGATATCGCGAGTAATGCCGATTCCTTGATGTCGTCCTTATTCTGCCGTCCTCGGGATGTGACGACCCACTGAAGATGTTCAATTTGAACCAATAAGGCAGCTAATATTTGAATACAAGTGGTTAATATATTCATAGTTATAGTGTGGTATAAGTGTGTAAATATTACTTAAAGGATTACTTAAAGGAATACACTTGTACACATTCTACCTTACAATAATAATTCCCATCCTTACTGTGGATGGTAGGAGGAATTTATCTCTCATCAGAGAGGATCTGTGTCTAGAACTAATTTAGACTACAGTTATGTTAACAGAATTCGTATGTCATTTTGTTTATAATGAACACACTGCAGCGCTGCCAGCGCGTGTCAAGCACGGAAGAGTGGTACTTAAATTCAACTCTGAATTTTTATGTTGTGTAATTTATGCGTAGTTCTATGAATCCGGCCAAATTCATATGTCTTTACCATAACGCGCATTCATTATTTTCATACATTTCAAACAAAAAGACGAAAGTCACGTTTTACCTAACATTTCAGGCAACGTTTAATTGGTTAGCAAACGATCATGATTTCGAGAAAAGTTCCTTTTCAAAAATTTAGGACCATTTCTATAGTATTATAGTAATTAATTCACAGAGCAACGAGTGGTACTATACACATTTCTATAGTATTCGCTTTAATATTGTGAATTATTGTTCCCAGCATATTTTTACACTATAGTCGGCACTTTGTGATTGTCAATTCAATTATACTTTGACCCAAAAGGTACTACCAAGCAGCCAGCAAGTCTCGCTAACAGGCAATTTACTATTTCAGATGTAATTGTCATTGTCAATTTTTGAGAGGAATCCAGAAGAAGAAAAAAAAACTCAAGCAGATGTGGCTAGTTTAAGCAGGCCTATACAGCGGCCATAGAGTTCAGAGGTTGTAGCTATTTAGGAAGCATGCATAAACTTGCCATTCGTAGTAGCGTAGTGTCAACAACACGAACCGTTACATTGGTCGTTACACTACGAGTTAGCCAAAGATCACCCATCAAAGCAAGCGGTGAAAGAGGCAGTATTCCAAAGTCTAATGTCTTAATTTTCTAGACACTTATTTTGATAAATCTATATCAGTTTATTTGATTAGAATTCCACATCTGTGAAAAGTTGAATTGAGAGTTTCAAATTTTTTTACTACACAGACTAACTGCGGTTTCGAAACACGCGCGCTGCATATTTTGAACAACATTTTGGTTCAAGGAGTAGTGGACCCGTGTTCTCTACACAGATTTTACACGGATCACATTTGTTTTTAGCAGAGACACTAACAAAAGGGGATATGGTGGATTGGAGGACAATTAGGCAACATGAGTCTCCCGCGATCATTAGTACATAGATTTTTCGCGGGACCCAATCAAGGAAGAAGAGAGGCCTAGATAGACCCGTGTTCACTACACAGATTTTACACGGGTCTTACTAGTTACCACCCATGTATCATAAAGGTGCTGGAAGTATAAGGCCTTCACCACTAGAACAACTGTTACTGCCATTCTAGGAGTACGCAGCGATGATATAACCATGTACTATGATGATAATCTAGGTAAATGGGTAAACTTGACAAAGTTCCCACAGATACCCAGCAAGGATTAATTTGGGAAGGATTTGAAAAGAATAACTATCAGTCTAAAGGAAAGCCAGCCGATATGTTTCGCATTCAGTTGATCGTTAGAAATAGACAGTTGAGATTAAGTCATTAACTTGCATTGGATACAGAATTTTGAGTTCATACCTCATTTTGGTGGATAACTATACCGCCACACACTGCGTTTATTGCAACAGCGATGTTTCTTCGGTATGGAAGAAAGGGGCGCTCGACTGTTACTCGAGCAATCAGAATAATGTCGCTCTGAACCAAGTGGAATGTCAGTGCAATAAGTCATAGTAGTTCAATTTTTTTTTCCACAATACTTGGTCGGAGAAGAAATCGTGTCTACAGTCTTGGTCTTCGACCAGACAGGACAGGGAAGGAGTGCAAATGTATCAGCATTTTAAACATACAACATCAACAATAATGTTATCATTCAATACCAAGGTAAAATTAAAATTCACTCTTTCATGAAAATGTGGCAAACAGAAACTTTGAATCTGCAAGATAAAACTGGATGAGGGCAGTGTTGGTCATTGGTATGTATAGTTAACGATAAAGATGAAAGTGTTTAGGCTATTGCCAGAAAGTCTGAATTGTTTGCCAGCAGGCATAATTTTACGAGAACGTGGCAGTTTTTGAATGACCGCCAACCTACATAAGGTAATTAAACGGACCTTGTTGTAACGGAAATTGGTTCAATTTCCGTCCCAAAGGGACGGGGTTTTCAATCTGAAACCCCTGAAGAATTTTGGTAGTTAATACTACTCTGTCCAACCGTTTAGGACATGAGAGTTATCAATTTGGCCGGGATAAATACGGATAAACCTGTCCAAATGACAATAATCCATATTAATGGCCGAAACCCGGCCTCCTTGTTGTAATGAAATGGGCAATTTTATGTCACATTGACAGTTATTCCAAACTTTCAACTAACATCAAATTTTCAAGACAGAATTCGTCTTGAATTTTTGTTTTGTCATTCTTAGAGATGGTTAATTATTGCGATTGTATACCGGTCTGTGTGTGGTATACTTCACAATTTTGAAAAAGTTAATAAAAAGAATTAAGAAAATATTTCAACAAAACTGCAACATGTAGAGAGAGAGAGAGGTGTCTTGGTCTTCGACCAGACAACTAGCCTAACAACTTGTAACATCAATTACAATGCCCTAGTACATTTATATCAATGTAATCAGATGTGTATATGTCATACGAGATTACATATATTACAATATATGTCACTATTAAGTATTATTCCATTACATAGTACAATAATAAAAATGTATATATATACTGTCAATACCCGAGAATAATAACTTGTGTGAAATAGGCAATACTTTTGTAACTAATCATTGTAATAGTACATCACATGTTGTACCAAAAGTCAAATTAATATTGGTGTCAGAAAACCAAAAGGAGTGTTTGTGGTTCTAGTTCGTGAGTGAAAACAGCGCGACTTTTTGAACCAAATGGCAATCAACCTTCAATAGCAAGGCTTCCTATACACACATCACAAGTTGCGATAGGAGGCCAGCTTTAATTGACAGCCTTGCTGCAATTTTTCGCGTATAGTTCAATGTCATGAGTGTCCATCTGGTATCTGCTTAACTGGCAGATTAAGATGTCATTAACAATCGTTGTTGACTAAGTACCAGTGTTGTCCCGTAGGACAGGTAAGTGGTTAACGAACTGGACCAGCCTTCCCAATATTATGGGAAATAAGCCCAGAATTTAACCTCAAAGATTAAATTCTTGGCCCAAGAGAGTTTCTAAAGCTGCCGTCCGTTGAAGATTAATGGTGTTTTTATTAACTTTCGGCATGGATAAGTAACTAGCCATAATACAGCGCCCAATGTGGAATTTAAATCTTTTTCGTGATTCATTTTCCAAGAGGTTTTTGCATGGTCAACTATTTCTTCGTTGATTTGTAGCTGACACCAATTTTTTCGTTTATACCAGAAATATTCCAACTAGAATTCGTTGGTTTTTCACAAAAGACTAACTTTGTAAAATACTCTTATACAAAAATGTGTATAAAAATATATAATTGGTGAGATGAATGCTCGTTTGTGGAGAAGAAGGAGAAATTAGTTTAATTGGCTCATAAGCCCAATAACAGCACTCATTCCCTCAGAAAAGGATTGTATTATCCATGCTTTCACAGATATCATACCAAAATTTTGGGAATTGGATGTAATTCATACTATACTGCGCTAGCAACAATTAGCAAGAATCATCCAAAGGACTCGCAAGGACCGAATAACAACAGTACTGAATACACATAAGAAGGAGGGAAGGCATAGGAATTATATTTCAATTCATCGCGGCACACTATAAGCGACCTTTTTGGTTGTTTTTGTGTGTCGCCAACTTGTCACCAAATTCCAGGGGCGTGTTAATACTCAAAATATCATGGGAGAGAGAATCGTAATGGGTTTCACTGATAACCCTACGGTTTATGTTTTTGAACAATGGCGAGTGTGTTGTGTGAAAACAACTATGCGTTGTAGCCACCAACTTGAACTTACAGAGAGTTGAATATATATTATGTTCCAAAATAAACTGGTCGATCTTTATACTAATTTCTTGAATTCACTAAAATGTGACTCTTTAGAGACATATAGGAATGTATTTCGTGTGTATCATGAAACTAGTACCATAATAGTATCAAACCAAACGAACCCAGTCTTGAACATATTTATTCATGTCACTATCAAATTAGGAGCGACTATGATTGTAGTAATAGTATAAGAAAATATGAACCAATCAGTTATCAAATTGGTAATGTACAATTGCATCTGATCAATTCATATGTTTACTGTTGTACTTACTACATACATAATTGGAATGTCTTAATGTACTACATATAAGTTAAAGTTAGAGACACAAGCCATTATCAAAACATTAATAAAAGGGGGGAGGGGGGGAATGTTGTCTTCTGGGGTTACTCCTGAGCAGGTCTCGCACTTGTCCCAGATCCCGTTCCGGGTTTTCCCATTGGAACTGGGCAAGTTCCGTCCGTAATTCTCTGGAGACTTCCCGTAGAGTGGGTGTGAAGGGGGTTAGATAGTCGTGTTCGTGGCCAATAACTACCACTACAGGCACGGGTGGTGGTTGAGGAGGTGGGTGGGGTTTAATGTGACAGAACGGTTTGACCACCATTGTCGGCTTATCCCCTCGTGGCTCGAAGATGAGCCCTTGAGGCCGGAATTGGAATATTCTCACAGGAATAGGTACGGCCGGGGGTAAGAGTACTGGCTGACGTTTGGTGCACTTGTGCTTCTTGCCACCTAAGGAATTAAAATGAGGACAATTTTGTATAGATAAGACATGATCATCAAAATAATTTTTGAAAAATATTTGCTTGAATAAAACGTGTCTTCCTCCATAAACGTGAAATCCAAACATTTGGAAAATATGTGGTGGGGTTATAATGCTACTGTTAGATCATGAATACACATTATTAGTAAACATAGATTTGGGAAGGTGGGGGAAGGGGTATTAGACTTTGGATTAATCGCGCAATCATCAATATTTGAACTGGGAGTATGGAAAATATAATCATATCCCAATCGCAATGTGTCGTTAAAACACATTACAAGAAAAATAACCTCATGTTATAATAAAGTTGTTTTTTGTTTTCTTAATTAATAGCAACTTTACAATATGCTAGAGGTGTTTGTACATGTAACACACCTCAATCATTTAGAACAAAATCTCTCAATGTGACGGGTCGAAATCGTCTACGACCTGTTGTGCTAGGTTCAAGTTCTACATCTGTCGATGTATCAGTATCATAATCCGAGCTATAATCGCGCGCATCATCATCATAAGATATAGAATTAGTAGATGAAGATGTAGGCAAACTATCTGCGCTGGAACTTAAAGGTGAATCATTTTGAACAATTGGGTTTATCACCATTGTATCATTACAATTGTCAGGAGGTCTCGGTGGGGTGGGCTGTATTACCTGATTACCAGGATGTGACGGACGTGTTGTCGTCACAGCGTAATCGATAATACGCGGCACATACCCTGACGGTGAGACAGAAGGGGTTGGATGTACATATGGTTTCAATTTATCATGATGAACATTCAATACCCTACTTTCGGTTTGAGACAAACTAGTTATACTACAAGAGCGACCCTCGTTTCTACAATTCACAATTTTGTAAGGACCAAGCCATTTAGGAGAAAGTTTATTCAACCGCGTAGGGGATTTGTACCAAACCAAATCATCTTTCTTGTAGTCATGGAAACGCACTATGCGATCATGATATTTACGTTGAGATTCTTGTGCTTTATTTATCTCAAGCAACGCATCTTTGTGCGTATCTGCCAATGCAGAGGATAATTCCTGAACATATTCTGAAAGATCACCAAATTTTGGTACTTGGTTCCCTAAAACTACATGTAACGGTAGTACGGGTTCTCTACCAAATACAAGAGAGAAGGGGGAGTGTTTTGTAGAAGAATGTCGTCTAGAATTATAAGTCATTTCTACTTCCTGTAATACATTATCCCATTGGTCACCAAGAGGTGTCAACCTCCTTGCTATGTGATCCTTTACCGTTCGATTTAAACGTTCCACACCGCCATTAACCGAAGGCATATAGGGGGAAGATCTGCGCTTATCGACTCCCAAATGTTCACACAAATGTTGAAACAAAGAAGACTGAAATTGGGCCCCTTGATCCGTTAAAACAATTTGAGGAACACCAAAGACAAGAATATAATGTTTGTAAAAACACTCAGTCACCGTTTTAGCCGTCTGATCAGGCATAGCGAAAAGGCGGATATATTTCGTAAACCTATCTGTGATAGCTAACATATATCTATTGTTATTCTTTGTCAACGGGAGATAAGCAATATCCAAACTAACCATTTGAAGAGGAGCTGTAGGTTCAGTAATAGACTTCAAGGGTGCTCGATATCCGGGGATAGGATCTATAAAACGTTGACATTGATAACATACAGCACAATGACTCGAAACATCTTGTTTCATTCCAGGCCAAAAACACATCTTCCTAACATTATCATACATAACATTAACCGGGACATGACCAGCCATTGGTGCCCCATGAAAATGGTATAAGACATACGGGACCCAAGACATAGGAATCAAAACCTGTGAGTCAGCTGAAGAATTTGTTTTTCTATATATCAAGTCGTTCGTATCATCAATAACTAGATACTGAAATTCTGAAAACAAATGTTTAAGCCACGGTTCACTCGGGGTCAACACGGGAAGATGTCCGTCTCGCAAGTATTGTCTAATGGTGTTAATACCGATATCCAATGTTTGTCCTTCCAAAATATCCAAGTCATTAGTCTGTAAATATTGATGGAAAGAGGCAGGAGGGGGTGTATCGGTAGGGGGGGTGTCATCAGTCAAAGGAGAGTCACACTCTGTACTCATCTCATCACTAGAAGATTGAACTTGAGCCAATGTAGGAGAATCATTTGGTTGAGGATCATTGAAAGCCATTGCTTCATTCACTGTAATAGGGTGGCGAGAAAGTTGATCAGCATTATCATTAATTTTGCCCGCTTTGTATTTGATAGTGAAATCCAAAGGGTCAATTTGTGCTATCCAACGTGAACGCCTATGGTGAGGGTCAGCTATCTTATCAAACTTTAGCGTGCGGAGATATTCTAAGGGCTTGTGATCAGTGAAAACTGTGAAAGTAGCGCCCAACAAATAATGTCGAAATTTCCGTATTGCTGATACAATAGCCAACAATTCACGATCAAACGTACCATAGCGCTGTTCTGTTGAGTTTAAAGCAGCTGAAAAATATGCAATCACTCGCTCTATGCCATCGTGTTCTTGCGACAAAATTGCACCTATAGCAAAATTACTAGCATCACACGTGAGAATAAAAGGTGCATTAAACTTAGGGTGTGCAACTATAGGACTAGAGATAAGATGTGCACGTAATGTTATGAAAGCATTCTCACATTCTGCACTCCAATTAAATGCGACATCTTTCTTTGTCAAGTCATGTAATGGTTTAGCGATCTTAGCAAAATTCCGGACCATGCGCCTATAGTAGCTACACAAAGAGACAAACCCACGAACTTCCTTAGCCGTCTTCGGACGAGGCCAATTTTCCACCTTAGTCATGTTATCGTTACTTGGCGCGATACCGCCTTCATTAACTACATGACCCAGAAATGTGATTTCTTTCATGAAAAACTGACATTTTTCCGGACGTAAAGTCAAATTGGCGGCTCGAAAGCGTGCAAATGCTTCTCTCAGAGCGTCCATTTGATCCGAAAAGGAATTACTAAAGAAACAAACATCGTCGAGATACACCACGGCTGAATTTCCTGTCATGCCTTTCAAGATTTTCTCCATCAACGCCTGGAAAGTACCGGGTGAATTACACAACCCTTGAGGTAACACATTAAATTCATACAACTCATTACCTGATGCAAAAGCAGTAATATGTTTAGAATTCTCGTGTAGAGAGAGTTGAAAAAACCCACTAGCAAAATCAACTGCCGAATATAATTTGCTATTCGACATAATATCCAAACATTGATCTAGTCTAGCTAATGGTTGGGCTGATTTCAAAGTCAAAGAATTAATACGTCTAAAATCAATTACAACTCTGAATTGACCACTGGTCTTCTTCTTGACCAACAAAAGGGGGCTAGAGTAAGGACTGTCGGAATATCGAATGATATCATGATCTAAGAGTTCCTGAATTTGTTTATTAATTTCGTCTTGCATTTTAGGTGACGTACGGTACGGCCGCTGTTTGACTGGCGTATGATCTAATAATTCAATTTGATGTTCGACCATGTCGGTCCTGCCGTAAGGACGTACCGCCGTACTAAATACATCACGATATTCAAAGAGCAAATTCTGAAACAATTCCCGCTGATTCTCATCCAATGCACTATCACTGAGATCAACTTTCGGGGGTTCTGAAGAAGTATATTGAACCGTGGGTTCAACATCCTTATTCACAGACTGTACACGCGACACATAGAATGTATCTGGTGTAAAATCCGATAAGGGACGCACTTGACCTAAATCTAATTCAGTAGGTAAAATACAATCGTGTCCTGTATTGTTTATAAATTCAACCACTATTTCGTTACCATTTTCAGTAGTTACCACTGTGGGTGCCAATCTGCAATCATATTGTATATTTACCTCGTTGTCAGGCAAAAATACCATATCAAAATCCGGACCAATAATATCGTCTGGCCGTGAATCATTAGACAACGAAATTTTAGCCACGGTGAAAATTGTAGAATACGGTGGCAACGTTACTGCGTGCGTTAACGAGACCGTTTGTGAACTCGGTTGAACCAAGGACTTGCATATTAAAGGAACTCTCTTCCCTTGTACCACAACAAATCCCTCACTAAAATGAAGTGAGGCACCATTTGTCAATATCCAATCGATACCCAACAAAATTGGTCGGGTAGAGGAACGTATAGGAACAATTTGACAAGATTGAGTGAATGAGACACCCTCGGTACTCATTTCCAGTGGAATGGATCCTAAATTAACTATTTCATCACCAGTGATGGAAGACAAATTTTCAGTAGGTGTTAGTATACGGGGAAGACCGGCAGATGGCAATTGATGTAATACATCTTCACGAATTATACTCACATCCGCCCCACAATCAATCAAAGCTTGAACTTGTACTTTTCCGATTTGTATCAGAATATACCGGCTTGGAGAACAAGATAGATCAAGTCTAGTGCTTGATTCAGGACAATCACAACGAAAAACCCTAATATGAGATGGTAAAGATCTGTCATCAACAGGGGGTCTTGATCCATTGGATCGGGAACTATGGGCCCCCAGAACGTCTTGACGCCTGGGAGCTGTTACACGTTTAAATTCTCTTCTCCATCTGGTGCAGCAAAGTGAACTGTTTGTCTATGATCACCAGACACATTTGTAGATGGTTTTATTATAGAACGACCTGGTGGTCCTGCTCCTCTGGAATCGGGAGACTGTCCTCGTCGGGGTGAAGGGGGGTTATTGTAACCTCTACCTCTATCAGGCCCATAAGGGCTGGCCGACCTATAGTTTGGCCGATTCCCCGGTGAAAAAGACCTGTTACGCCTATTATCATAGCGATCGTTAAAGGGGGGTCTTCCTGGTGACCGAGAATTATCATATCTATTATTTCCATAAGAACCATTACCATATCTTCCTGGAGAGCGTGGAGAGTACCCTCCTCTTCCTGGAGACCCAAATTGACGTCTATTCGGATTTGGAGAACGAGGTTGAGAAGGCCCTCTCTGATTGTATGAAGAAAAAGGTTGCTCATACTGTCTTTCATATGGGCGAGAACCATAAGAATCACCCATGTCCCGTCGTCTCTCAAACCCACGGGAACGATCATCTTGAGGAGGGGGTGAGTGACCCCTGGCACCAGAAATTTTCAACTGTTCAATAGCCTTCAGGATTTGTTTAAGAAGAGGATCCTTATCCGAATCCCGGGTAGGTTTGTTACCATCAACGTACGCTACCTGGGCTGGAATAGGTGGTAAGGGGGGTGTCGCCTGAAGAAGAGCAGATGCTGCATACGGCGCATACGGGCTATGAAAGGAACCTGCCTGTTGATAATCAATCTGTGCACGTTCCATGTTCTTCACTATTTCAACTACACCCGGAATTGTATCTATACCCAGTTCCCTTACTCGACCTCTGGAGAAAGCATCAAGTCCTGCTACAAGGCGCCTTAAAACCTCATCGTTCTGTTGGTCCGGATCGTAAGTAGGAAAAGCTTGTCGAACCAAGTTGTATAATTGAGCCAAAAATACCTCAACATTCTCGCCTTGGGCTCGAACCCTAGCCGTCAAAGACTCCCGGAATTTCGTCAAAGCTATGTCATTGTTAAAAACACGGCATAACTCCGCTTTCAAAAGATCAAAATCATCTCTTACCCCAAGAGGAAAACTCGTGTACACAGAATACGCCGAATCAGACAGACGATGTGGGATGAGGGAACACAAATTAGCTTCTACCTGTGCATCAGTTAAATGAGGGTTAGCAGCCCTAAGGGCAAAATCCATTCGTTCCAACCATGGACTGATGACTTCACCACTGGCCCCTCTGAATCTATCAGGGAAGGAGACAGTCAAATTCCAGTTATTCATGTTGGAAAATTTCCGTGCTGAATAACTATCAAAACGGGAAGAAAACCGCTAGGAATTTTACTAAAACAATCAAAAGACAGCAATATCAAATGTACCTGAATAATTCAATACACTGATATATGTTATTATACCAGTATCGTTATTTCAAACAAACAAGAACAGCTCCATATGTTATTAGTTAGTTTTATGTTTTTTCTTTCTTATTTGTGTAAAAATATGTTTACTCTCGCAACAGCTCTAGACTAAGTCATTAATATACTTCAATTATTTACCTCGCGCAACAAATTCTCGTGTTCAATGTTTATAGTCGTAACCAAACAAAAATGAACACTCGACAGCTCTTAGAGAACAACTGAATTACTATAATGACTAAGTTTCGCGCAATCAAGTACGCGATCGTAATCATAATTTATAAGTCATAACTAAACATATTAAACGCGTTAACTTGAGCGCTCTAAAACTTAAAAGGCGTTAATAAAGGGGGGGGGGTATTTGTGGACAACACAATACAATTTCACATCAATACTTGTTAGTAACGATGGGTGAGAATGAAGATTTGTTAATTATCACCACAATTCCAATGTTTGAATCGAGAATAATTATTTAATTATACTACCATCATTTAACCTACACGTGCTACTTCATCGGCAACCAACCGATTTTGTATTTTAGTGTAATAGGTGATAAAAACCTTATCTGTGTGGCAATACTCATCAGATGCAAAAGAAATTTTTGAATAGACTTTGCAATACGTAATTTCTTCATCCAAAATATAATCTATCCTAGACCATTTAAATGTCCCTTGGCACACCATTGATGACATGATTAGTTAAGGAATAAGACAATTCATACCTATAACTGATCAGATCAGTTCATAAATCCCAAAGCATTATAAGTGGATGTATATAGTACTTAACATTTTCTAGGAGAAAATAATACCGTTAAATACAGTACAATTTACCTTAAAACCACACCACAACTAATGACATATCAAACCACTATTTGTTCATGTTTTTCTCACCTCTGTGTTTCTTCTTAATCGCACCTTGGGGTGAAGCTTCTGCCATTTCAATCGTTGAAGAACTGGAAGAATTGGTTTTCAAAGAACGTCTTCGAAGAACTGATGGGAGCTACGAAGATTTTCGGAGAGCTTTCTGTTGGTTGTGGACGTGTCCGAAGCCAATCAAAAAGTGAAGAAGAAGTTGCGGGGGGAGACCCCGATGATGATCCTGGCAATTACAAAAATTGTAGACTCACTGCTTGAGAATCTTGAATCACTGCTTGGGAATCTTGAAGAATTTGACGGGATGTCTTGAAGCTCGAAATTTTTCTGCCATGTTGAAGAAGATGCTATGTAGTGCCCGAAATTAGCCACCAGTGTAAGTATATGGATTCTTACGTTCAAGCACTCTTGGCTGAGATATACTTGTCAGTAAACCTACATACACTACAACACGAATGGGGTCTCTACTACAATTAGCACTCGGAATCCATGTTACGTTCTGGTATCTTTAATCATCATTCTAACTCTCGTTCCCTATCGGTTAGACGGAGTTGTCCATCGAACGAGGAGAATACTCGGTGAGCCTGTACTCGACTTCTCAGTCAAGATACAACTGACGAGCTCCTCTCCGACCGTAGGAGAACTCCGCAACCAGAGATGCTATTGCCTCACGATTGGTCACTTGAACGTGACGTCAGTACACATATACCCTACCCATAGATACTAATACAGTGATATCGATGGGCGCGGCCTATGTGCTATCGTAAGCCAATCGCATCTATCTAATACAGTATGTGGAACATCTTACAGTACAACAAAACGTCGATTCAAAAATGCTGGTAGAGCCGCAACCAGCTTTTTACATGGTTAAGGGTGGTATTTCAACATATTTAAATCATTGTTTTAATCAAGTTTTGCTGGGTTTAAGTAGAAACAACAATAATGGCAATTTTTAATGTTCATCTTGAATTCAGAAGTAAATGAATTAAAATTTAAAAAAATCAACATAGGGCCTATGACTTTGTGTCCTTTTAAGGTGTTTAATTGAGTAGAAACGAACCCTACATTCTCTGGAACTCCGATATGATGTTGGGCATTAGAAACCTCCCATCATACAGAGATCCCACACTACTATAAAAGAGAAGGGAATTTATATATAATTTTATATTCTCTTTATATTAATCCATGATTAATTTGTATATTTTGCTCTGCCACGTGACAACTGGCGCGGTATTGAGCACTCTCACTGCTGAGACAGGACAATATTATTTGATATAATTTTATATTCTCCATGGTTGTTTTAGATGCTTACGTATGCTATTTCCGCACATGATTCTTCGTCTTGTTTTCTTGTAGTATAACCCCCACTTTGCCCAACTTTTTTCCATTGACTTTTTCCACTCTTATTTTTCCTTTTTTTGTCTCCATTTGTGTCTCTTTTCCTTTTTTCCCCCTTTCCCTTATTCTTTACCCCCTATTTTCTCCCTTTTTATTTTTCTTCTTCTTTATACCCCGGGGTGCTGCAGCCACCACAGCAACCCCCCTGGATCCGCCGTTGTCACAGGCTATTGATGCAATTTTTAACATTAGGCCCTCGCAGACATAACGCAGGATCCAGGACCAGGACCATATCTCTCGTTATGTGATATATTTGCAGACCGCCCATCCCTTGATGACGAGCTAACTATAGCAGAATTAGTTGAAATTGGAAATTGGCTACCAAAAACCACACGGACCAAAGTCAAAGAACATTAACACTAATAACAGACCCGAAAACTGGAGAGATAGTCTCTGAGCGCTGGGTGAAAGAAGGAAGAATTTATACTTTGTGCACGGCGGCACTACCATTCTGTTGAATGCAGACTGTAAAAAAGGCCGAAGGAAACCTGGAAATATGAAAGAAGAAGGTATGTAATGTATACGTCGACTAATTTATATCCTCCTGGATTGGAAATTGTAAACTGTCAAGAAAATTCAATAGGGATCCAACAAAATTCAGCTTTATAAACTAATATGAACTATCATGACTTGTATAATATAAGTAAATAAAATATAGTTGCAATGGTAACTATTAATAATTTCATGAAACTCCTCCTCCTCCTCTCACCATGATGCGATGGACTAGTCTAATAAAGTAATATCACATGTAAGGTCATGGTAGATCTCACTCACATACACATGTTAATATTGTTGGAAGCAATTGGTTTGCAGTTTGATTTGTTTGAAAAATAATAACTGCCGTTGTCACTGTACTTCAGTTTATGCCGTTGTAAAATACCAATTGATGATTACTTATTTTGTCATCTTTTCTGAATACAATTTGTTCAAAATGTTTTGCTTCAATTATGATATAGTGTTCAAAGAATCTACCCAATATGGGTATTAGTATTTAGTGAAATGGGTCGACGACTCGTTTCGACCCATTTCGACCCATTTCACTAAATACTAATACCCATATAATATAGCTTGGTTTATTGCGGGAATAGGGATTATAGGGTGATCCAAATTTTCAACAAACAAAATCTCTTGGATTGAAATTGGTGCAGGGACCTAGACCTAGAGCCATTTTTTTTAAACCAAGGACTACAACTTGTATACATATCATGTATCGTAAATATATTTTAAATATTCAAAGAATATATTCTTCTATGGTGTCAAAGGCTTATGGTTAACAGTTCTGGCATATTTATTTAGAATAAAAGAGAACAAGAAAAAAAGATATTTGAATGTTATCTATGAGGCCGTGGCGTAGCCAGGGTCACTTGTCAGGGGGGGGGGGGGGCAAAGGGCATTTCCCCCCGATGTACACCAGTTTGGGCGGGGCAGGTGGATCCTCCTAAATATACCTTGTTGGTACACGACGCATGCCATCGGTACATTCTGGATTTTTACCGTGCATTTTTTATGGCTGGTTTTGAAGACGACAACATTGTTCCCATCTTTTTTTCTCACAAATATATATACGAAGAACCGATCTTCCCTAGTTTAATGTTTCCTCTATTTCATGTACATAGTGAAAATGGAAAATAATAAAACATTATCCACTAAATTATGAATTGAATCGAATTGAATCGATCGAAAAACAGTGTTTTTCAATTTGATAAACTGAGTTTATCGATAAACTATGTTTTTCGGGCAAAAAACAGTGTTTATCGATAAACTCGGTGATAAACCGAGTTTATCGATAAACTGAGTTTATCGATAAACTAAGTTTATCAATAAACTAAGTAAACTGAGTTTATCGGTAAACTAAGTTTATCGATAAACACTACCGATAAACACAGTTTTTCAATTTGATAAACTTTTCGAGCGAAAAACAGAGTTTATAGAGTTTATCGAGCGAAAAACACTGTTTATCGATAAACTTGGTTTTTGAGTGAAAAACAGCGTTTTCAATTTGATTGTTTTTTGACCGATAACCAAGTTTATTGAATTATTTTAAATTAAGCTTGCCATAGGTGTAGGGTGTAGGACGTATGCGGTGTGCAGCTTTTAATTTTGTTGTGAACACTGCCTCTTAAGAATGGTAAGGGTTATGAATATGGGCCATTCCACAAAAATGGGACCACTTCAGCTTTGGACAATTATGAAAATAAATTGTTTCAAATCTGCTTACTTTGATTGTTTTTGATGACCCAATATGCTAAAGTTACTAGAACAATAATGTTTGCGAACACCACTGCTCACATTTTTACGCACGAAACCATGTAATTCAGGTGTTTTATATGGTTTTTTTCACTCGGTGAACGGCGTTATCTAGTGTCATATTGCATTGGCAGTCATTGCATCCCTAACTAAGTCCGAATATGATATTCAAATTATTGTTTTTTTGTCGTTGAGAGGTCTCCCCATAACAATATTTGACAAGCTATGCGACAGAAGAATGAATTTCATTTTTTAGCCTCAACAAATCTCTTGCTATGAATCAACGCTTTTGACAACTATGTGCTTTCAATTTTGTACCTTTTTACAAAACTTGTTTTGTAAATTTTACTCTAGTAGAAGAATATTCCCTTCTGTAATATGTCAATTGTCAAATTTTCTTAAAGCCCAACATTGAAATTGTATGTCATTATATAAAGATAACTTTATATGCTATTTTTAATGTATTATTCTTGGATAACGCCGTTCACGTGTATGCCAGTTATGGGATTGAAACAAAGATAAAACAATTGAAACTGACATAAATCATGTAGCTGTTGCAGAAACTTTATTTGTTTTATCAATTTTAATTCGAAAAAATTGATTTAAACCATACATTTGGGCTTTAAATGTTTTATATAGCTTGCATTTTCGTTTAAAAGGGGTATGTACCATTACATTAACTATTGTATTAAATTACATGCACACTGCATCGCATATTGTGAAGTTGTTCTCTTTTTTTGATTGATATGGACATTTTAGGGTAGATTCCGTTATCCCTGTGAACAGCGTTATCCATGGTTATCCTGACATACACACGCGAAATAAGCCTGACGAAAACACATGCTCAATACTTGCTAAATAGAGCGATTTGGCTTTGTGTAGCGCGGTAGTAAACACTCATATATGTGGACTATGAGCCATATATTTACACTTACAGCATATTCTAGAAGAAACCGTTTGGTTCACAAAGTGAAATGCGTTATATAGAACACAAAAGAAGAAGCAAACTCACTGTTTTAAATGTTTCGCTGCTGTATCTAGACTTCAAAGATTTTCCAAAGAAGAAAGATTGCTCTTGCAATATTTTCTTCAAATGAGGGTGATGATAACACTTTACAGGATAACGCCGTTCACGATAACGCCTTTTACGTTTTCACCCCTTTTCGGACCTTCTGCAAGCCATATGGTTCCATTTCTATTTTTTCGACACAAATGGTGAGAAAAACATTGGACCTATAATATATTACCTTTTATACGGTAACAGAATACCTACTTTACCGAGAAATATCGATCACGGAGTTCACAAGCTTAAAACAGTCGTTTGAAATACATGAACTTCAACATTTTTTATAGCCCAAATGATGCGCCAGAGACTTTCGAGGTGATATAATTTTAATAGCGTGGTGGGTTTGCTAGGGGATTGTTCATAAACGATTGCAAATTTAGTACATTCAGTTTATGTTGGAACGCTAGCTGTGCGGATATCGGAAATTACACACATTTCGTGGAAAGTTCATTTGATATTAAAAGTGCACGTTAAGATTAATGTAGGCAGAAATAAATGCCTTTATATTTTGGTTTGATACGTTTGCTACATTTACTCGTACCAAAATATTACAAAAACTTGAATTGAGAATTAAATTCAGCAGCATAAAATTGAGATATCGAGCCGTGGAAACAGTGTTTTGGTGGTTTTGAGGGCCTTTCAGTACAAATATGAACCTGATAATGTCATTTAAAGTATGGCAAACCATGGTGTTCTACTCATCGAGTGTTACCATAATATTAATAAACATTTGTGATATATACTTGCAGTAAGATTTCCCGGATCAAAGAATGATAAAAACCCAAGTGGTCCCATTTTTGTGGAATGGCCCATATGTGCCTTAGTGCAAAATAAAGAGGTCTGATGATCTGATATCGATTTGGGCCCGATTATCAGCGGTCATAAAAATAACCTCTTCCCAGTATTGTGGTTCCTTATCTGCTCTGTATCCACACAGGGGTTAAGGCATCAAAATAATTAACTTGTGAGCTGTTACATGTTGCTCCTATATTAGTTTAAACCATACAATCTTGGGATCTTCAGTAAACATGCAGGCCAGACAATATGTGACTACACAAATTGACTGAACACTTTTCAGTCAGGCCAAACCTGCTTAGTAGATGGAACCAGTTAAAGGCACAACAAAAAGTTGTTGCGTTGCACTTTCCTGACTGACCAAATAAAAAAATAAAACAGAAGTTAATTTCACAAAAAGTTCAAAGCCAACACAACAATATAAATTAACTGACCGACCTATCAGATATTATCATGAAGGGGCAAACACAACAATTTATTTGTTGGGCCTTATATTGAGTGACCATAGCTAAGGCAAGAAAAAATCTGTCTCACCATGGTCTCACATTTAATACATTTGGGAAAATAGCTATGCGATTGCAATATTTTTAATATTTTTTAGTAAAGTAGCTTGCATCTCAATGTACGGAACCTTTTTTTTTATAATATCGATAGTTATTCCTAGGGTGGTCATAAATAATTGTAGAGTTGCAGTAAATCTAGTTATATCAATGTTAACAAGAAATCTATCCAAACCCCCAGACCCATGACCATGTCAGAACAAAATGATTTTTATTTGTTGATGCTCACCATGTTTTATCAGTGACAGTTGTGACTGGTTGTTTTATTCAACTTATTGCGGTCATCGTATGCCGTCGAACCGCTTTTAGGTTGTCACCATTTTCAAAAGGGGACTCCACATACTTATACAATGTATGCACACAGGATATGTGAGACAGATTTTTGTTCATGGCCTATTAACCCTAACCCCCCTGAGTGCTAAAAAATGCTAATCCAAAGTCCCTCTCCAAACGCATGCGCCGTCGGTTTTCGATGACGTAGTCAACCGAGCCTATATAATGAGTGCAGTATACTGCACGAATGTGTAGCTGAGGGCCGTGGCTTAGTGTTAGGAAGGTGGGGCTCGAGAACGGAGGGTCCCCGGATCGAATCCCGGCAGGTTCCCGGAGATTTAGTTGGTGTTTTTTCCTCGAAAATTGTGATCCCGGTCAAAAATCCTAAACCGGGGTTAGGGTTATGGTAAAAAAAAAAAAGTTTTTTTTTCGTGTTCTATTAACCCTAACCCCCCTGAGTGCTAAAAAATGCAAATCCAAAGTCCCTCTCCAAACGCATGCGCCGTCGGTTTTCGATGACGTAGTCAACCGAGCCTATATAATGAGTGCAGTATACTGCACGAATGTGTAGCTGAGGGCCGTGGCTTAGTGTTAGGAAGGTGGGGCTCGAGAACGGAGGGTCCCCGGATCGAATCCCGGCAGGTTCCCGGAGATTTAGTTGGTGTTTTTTCCTCGAAAATTGTGATCCCGGTCAAAAATCCTAAACCGGGGTTAGGGTTAAGAGTGGTGATTCCCTGATTGTTGTGGATTGAGTTGGTTGAGTTACAAGTATGTGGAACCTGATTTGTAACTGCATGGACTGCTTCTACAGTCCATGGTAAATATCTCTCAAACCATGAAAGAAATACAAATGCAAACCTACCTCTGTAATAGTGCTAAACTTGGTAATTAGTAATACATATGTTACCCGCAGTAATTGGTTGACAGAAGCTGTTTCCCCCACATTAGTTGTTGGGAGAATATGGTCTGAATTGTTTCAAGCAGTCCATATTATTACTTCTTACTAAAACACTGCCTCAAACCCGGGCTCAAACCTCCTTTATTAAAAAAAACAACATTTTGTCGTCCCCTATATAACCCTTGGTCACTTCCAATGCTATGGTTTTATACATCACATCATCATTTCTTTCCATTCACTTTTGATGAACAGGTAAGACGCGCCGTCCGAGAACCGCCTTGTTATTATTGTGGTGACCGCTTCCAAAGGGATAACATAATTATTTGAAGCTGTTGGATTAAGTAGTTGGTTGTCGTGATTTGTAAAGTTACATGATCAGCCCTATTTACTCAAGCCACGTCATAAATATAGCATTTGATTATGGAGCGCAAATAATAACATCTATAATAAAGTTACCGCTGTTTCATCATTGGTCAAAATGGGTTCCTCTAACGCCTAATGGACGATCGAGGTCCAAAATCGTAACCGATCGGCAAGATTTTATGAATCTACTATAGCCTAGATCAGAGAATAATTTCATCAGGAATCCAAGGAAAATTAATAATAAAATTTCATAGAAAAATTACTATAGCCTAGTTTGAAATGAAATGTTTGCTGCAGCTATTTACACTATCTAGGAAAATGTAGACGTTCACAGGTCATTCATTACATTGCAAATAGTAAAAGTACGAGATTGTAATGTTTATCGGAGCACCAATTGCTCTGAGCGTGATCAGTTGGATAACTCTCCCTCTTTTGACGTAAATGTGCCAATAAGAATAACGTCTATAGTTGCTTACTTTTCAGTTATTCATCTTTTCAGTTGATAAATCAACAATAATGTCATGATCCAGTGCACGTCACCGGTCAATAAGGTGGCGAAATAAATATTAATCATTTTAATTTGTTTAATTATTCTTTAAATCAATTTCAGTAAACATGATCCAGTCTTCTTTATCTACAATGCGCACGTCTATACCACCTCTCAAGTGCAAGTATTGTCAACGAGTCTACGATGACATGGCTATATTTCGCTGTCACATCAAACGCCATCAGATGAGAATACTTCCATTCTGGTACGCAAATGTAACAAGCAGACACGTGAAATACAAACGTGTAAGTAAACAACAACTTTTCACGACAACAAGATTAAGTACTTCAAGTAACAAGGCAGTACATGAAACGATTCATACCAAAGTGAAACCATACCAATGTCAATATTGCAACAAGTGTTTCTCGCAATTAAGTAACAAGGCTAAACATGAAAGAATTCATACCAAAGAGAAACCATCCAAATGTTTTACACGGGTAGAGGACACGATGGAACATAAAACGATTCATACCAAAGAGAAATCCTACAAATGTCAATATTGTAACAAGTGTTTTAAGCGGGGAGGAGACAAGAATAAACATGAAAGGACCCATACTAAAGAGAAATCCTACCAATGTCAATATTGCAACAAGTGTTTCTCACAATCCAGTAACAAGATAGTACATGAAAGGATAATTCATACCAAAGTGAAACCATACCAATGCCAATATTGCAAAAGGTGTTTTTCGACTGCAGGTAACAAGGCAGTACATGAAAGGGTTCATACCAAAGAGAAACCATACCAATGTAAATATTGCAGCAAGTGTTTCACTACCAATGGTCATAAGACAAGACATGAAAGGACAATGCATACAAAAGAGAAATCATACGCGTGCCAATATTGCAGCAAATGCTTCTCTACGCGATATTGCATTACAAGACATGAACTGATTCATACCAAAGAGAAATCATACTTATGTCAGTATTGCAGCAAGAGTTTTACACGTGAAGAAGACAAAACTAAACATGAACAGATTCATACCAACGAGAAACCACACAAATGTCAATTTTGTTGCAAGAGTTTCTCTACAGCTGAAGAAAAAACTGTACATGAAAGACTTATTCATACCAAAGCTAAACCTTACCTATGTCAATATTGCAGCAAGAGTTTTTCTTGTGTAAGTAGCATGATAGTACATGAACGGATTCACACCAAAGAGAGGCCATATAAATGTCAACATTGCAACAAGAGATGTAATACTCGAAGTGGCAGAACAGTACATGAAAGGATACACACTGACAAGCCATATCAGTGTGAACACTGCAACAAGAGATTTTTCAAAGAAGAGGAAAAAACTCTACATGAAATAATTCATACCAAAGTCCAACCATACAAATGCCAATATTGCAACAAAAGTTTTTCATTGGCAGCCGCAAAGGCTAGCCATGAAAGGATTCATACGAAACCCTATCAATGTCAATATTGCAACAAGCGTTTCTGTTATTCAAGTAAGAGAACGGTACATGAATGGACTCACACCAAGCCATTTAAATGTCAACATTGCAACAAGAGATTTTCTAAATCAAATACCAAAACAGCGCATGAAAGGATTCACGCTGACAAGCCTTTTCAATGTAAACACTGTGACAAATGTTTTTTTAAAGAAGAGGAAAAGAGTCTGCATGAAAGGATTCATACCAATGAGAAACCCTATCAATGTCGGTATTGTAACAAGAGTTTTACATGGGCAGGAAACAAAACTAAACATGAACGGATTCATACAAAAGAGAAACCCTATCAATGTCAATATTGCAACAAGAGTTTCACTACAACGGGAGGAAAAATTGTACATGAAAGAATTCATACCAAAGAGAAACCTTACCTATGTCAATATTGCAGCAAAAGTGTCACTTGTTCCAGTAGCTTGGTAGTACATGAAAGGATTCACACCAAAGAGAGGCCATTTAAATGTCAACATTGCAACAAGAGATTTTCTAATTCTAGTGGCAAAGCAAGACATGAATTAAGTATTCATCTTAAGAAACCATTTCAATGTAAACACTGCAATAAGAGTTTTTTTGAAGAAGAGAAGAAGACTCGACATGAAAGGATTCATACCAAAGATACCAAAGTCCGCCCATACAAATGCCAATATTGCAGCAAGAGTTTTTCACAAGTAGGTAGCAGGGCTGCACATGAACGGATTCATACAAAAGAGAAACCCTATCAATGTCAATATTGCTACAATCGTTTCGCTACAACGGGAGGAAAAACTGTACATGAAAGGGTTCATACCAAAGAGAAACCTTACCTATGTCAATATTGCAGCAAGGGTTTCCCGCACTCAGGTAACAGGGCTATACATGAAAGGATTCATACCAAAGAGAAACTATAGAAATGCCAATATTGCAGCAAGAGTTTTACATTTGGAGGAGACAAAACAAAAACAAAGGAGAAACCCTATCAATATCAGAATGGCTGTTCCCTCCTCTTATCCGGAAAATAAGTATTCTTCCTTAAACACCAATAAATAAATGACACAAAACATAATATTGCGTTTTGTCAGTATATTGCCGCACCGCAAAAAAATGCAAGTGCACCACAATTAACGTGTTATCTATATGGTCACGCGTTATGAACTCGCCTCCCAATAGGGTGGTGCCGTTACATTTTTTAGTTTCATGCTGTCATTTTCCACAAATATTTTTAAAACCACAAAAGCTATCTCAACAAATTTGGTATCATTTTAAAGCCCTAATAACAGGCTATCTGCCTACAAAATGGCATTGGTATAGCTAATACAGAATGGGAGATACAGCTGTTTGATGTTTGGGGACCAGGGGTGGTGCTGGAAGGGGTGCCGCTGGAAGGGGTGCCGCCTGTACAAACTCAATGGGGATAATCCCATGTTTTGTTCTTTTTACAATAACTAGTCATCCCCTAATGTTACAAATACCATTCTGGTCCCATTTTAAAGGATAATTAGTAGTCTTTAAGTATGTAGTTCAACAGATTTGAAAACTATTGGTAACTACTAATTAATTATGGATAAGACAATGAACATCAGCTTTCTTCCTATTCGCTACACAGTCAACATGAATAATCAGCCTCAATTTACCTGATTTATAAAAATGACTATAACAGAAAAAGTGTTCAACCTATGATAGCAAAAGTATACATTTTTGTAAAGCTTGTAACTAGAGGAATTCAGAAATGCAGTTTATATCAGGGAAGGGTTCATTCTTAAACAAATATTTCTGAAAATTCTAAAAATATATAAAATAAAAATTGGAGATATTCACTAGCCGGTATAATTACCATACCGACGTAGTAACTTTGACAATTATATATCACCTAATGGGTAATTTCATGAGGAATTCAAATATGTAAAGTAAATAATGATAGGGGTAGGTATAAAAAATATATGGATCTCAAATTAAAAATTAAAAACTCTGATATTTTTCCGAACATTTCCGATCATACCATTTTAGTTCTCGGTCGTACTATAATTTCAATGGCATATTTGGTTTCCTCATGCAATTTCCCTTCAGAAAATGTATACTCTTACTACCTCAGGGGGGTATACAAGCAAATATAAATGTGTAAAGTTAAAATCATGTCGTGAAAGCCAAAATCCGTGTGTAACGCGAAAGGAGGCGAGCTTAAAACACACGACCATATACTAATTTTCGGTCCCTCGCCTGATTAGATAGTTCAATAATAATTTTACACTCGCGTCCCTCTTCAACTGAAAAAGCATGGTAATTGCGCCTCTAATAGACGAGCTAATTAGATAGTTCAATGCCAGTATTTTCCCGTTTTCAGACATGCGCAGAAAGGATCACAGATGATAATCCGAAATGTTGAATTTATTTTACTCGAGTAGCTACTGTTCGGGCAAACATTGTGGTTTTCGGAGTGAGTGATGACATTATGGTCTTCACCCGAAATATTTTCATCAGGGATATAGCTACATTTCTGTATATGCGGCCGTTTGTTATTCTTAAAGATCGCATGAGTACAAGCATTTATACGTGACTAAACGTCCAACAAATAACATTATATTACGACATTTTCTAAATGTAAATAAAAACTCTTACACAGATCTTAAAGTGACACTTTCGCATTAGTAACATAGATGAACGCGTAGTTTGCTAACGATAAAGAAACTGTGCCGGTACCATAACAACCGTTACGATGTTGAAGCTGCGCTGCCGCGTTTATCATGGCGCGCGCGATTCGGCGCACACGTAATGACGCATACAAAGTGTATACGCGTTTGTGGCGCAAACTGCACGTTGTAACGTGGCAGGGTGAAAGCAGGCAGTCCGTACACTCTTAGAAAAAGGATGCTTCAGGCTTCAGGGGTTCTTGGCTGTCCCGTATGGAACCCTTTATAACACCTTAAAAGGTTCCAAAAAGAACCATTTTAAGGTTCAAAATGGGCAAAATATGGGCAAACATTGGTCTTTAGAACCTCTAAAGGTTCTCTACAGAACCTTTTGGGGCCTTTAAAATCAAAGAACCTTTAAACCATTATATACGGGACAGCCAAGAACCCTTCTGAAGCACCCTTTTTTCTAATAGTGTACCCTAAGCCACCTCCTCCTCTCCGCACTTCACATACTTGATAATCTGGATATAAGGGCACATGGGGCATCTGGAAAACGGAACCTGTGGTACATCATCATGATTATTAAAGAGTGTCTGGATTATTAAGGGCATCCGTGGTATCTGGATTACGGGGTTCACTATAAAACGAGTCTCAAATTACCTGGATATACTTATGCGCAGGTGGGCCACCTGTGATAACTGGATTTTAAGGGTGTACACTCAGGTAGTATCTCGGGAGGCTTTATAGAACACAGCAAACATGACAAAGGGACTACATACTATAATACGTTAAGGCCCCACATACCTATTGGAATAATGTATTTAATGTAAATAGGCCAAACAAAACCCGGATGGCACACATTGTGCTCAAGCATTTGTCAAGTACAAGCGTGGAATGGTGCAAGTAATCTTGATGATAGACTCCGTCGACCATAAAACTAAACGACCGACTATAAAACTATAACGCTCAGAACGTAGGCCTACTGAATTACCTGGATACTGTATGTGCCTGGGCAGTGGCGACACCAGCACCAAAATGTTAATTAAAGGAGGAAAACGGGATGGCGGGGCAATAAAAGAATCGGGGGAGACATATAAAAGCTAATTTTAAGTAACTTTCAATTTTGACATTAAAATTCAACTTTTTATTATTTGGGGTACAAAATAGGTAGAGACATGCGCTGAAAGGAGGTAATAACTGGGGGTATTAAGAACACGTTGATGGAGTAGGCCTACTTGGATTAGGAACATTGGTATTTGTATTAAAGGTATATTATGTGATCTTTCCAGGGAACGCCCTCAACATCGGAAAAAAAATAGAAAGCAGATTTTCTTGCAGATTTACATTTCTGATCATAAATCATGCATACATTCCAAGTTACAGGGCGATACGATTCTTAATTACTTCAAAATCATGATTTTAGAGTGAAAATAAACTGTCGGGATTATATTTTTCACTCTAAATTCACTCTAAAACCATGATTTTGAGGTACCTAGGAATCGTTTCGCTCTGTAACTTTGAAGGTATGTATTATTTATGATCGGAAATGTAAATCTGCAAGAAAATCTACTTTCTAAAAAAAAAATCATGAATAGTGGACGCTCTCTGGAAAAGATCACATAATATGCCTTTAATTAAGAGCACATTGGGCCTAGGCTCATGGTGTATTAAGGGCACCATGTCACTAACATTATATCAAGGGCACTTTACCTTATATCAAGAGTACCTGAATTATTTAAGGACATACTCTTGATATTTATATAAACATTTATAACGCTTTGATATTGCTCACCTCTGCCCAGTAATGTGATATGACTTTTACTGCCCGCTATCTTTGGCACCCGCGTTTAATTTATACTTGACTATGATAAAGTAAGGGCACCTGGGTATCTCGAGATAACGGCACACTGCAGTGGGCCTACCTTGATTATGTGGTATCCGGTGCATTTTTAAGGGTAACTGGATTACGGGGGTAGGGCTTAGGCCTATGGGGTCACTGGATATAATGGGACAAAGGGTACCCGCATTTCAGGTCTCATGGGAGGCCTACGTATGTATCTGGAAACACAAACGTAGGCCTACCTAGATTAAGGCACATGTAGCCTATACCTGGATTATCAAAAGCACCTGTGATATTCTGATTATTTAGGGCCCCGTCTGGATTATGTATGCACGTAGGACATTTTCTTGATATTATTGTATCAAATCTTCTTACGCTTTGTTTACTTATTCCCCGTGAAATCTTCTAGCGGGTCCAGCGCGAAGCGCTGGTGCCCGCTAGTATATCATAATTGTGAATCTACATAATATAACAATATCATATTAGAAAATAGAAATTTCATATGAGTGCGAGATACGCACATGCTGCGAATGAGGTGTTTTTTGGGCTTGTCGCGCTAGGTAAAAATGACCGGTTTTGGCGAGTTTTTAAAGTCATGTCTTGCAAATGTGGAACGGTAACAGTGTACATAGAAGACACAAGCCACTACACTTCCCCGACGGCTTCAGAAAGCAAACATTTGCCAGAAGACACAGACTCAGGATAAAAACTGTCTTCAATAGACTAATGGTCTTACATAGGCGTATTATATTACGTGTCTGCGTTGTGATATTCCATCGCGGGACATGTCTTGCATTATTGCATATAGCCTTGTGGTATGAATAACTGTAAATCCTTACAACTTGCTTTACAGTCGTATCCCATGATTTGTGCCATTTTTTAAAATTGCTAACCGTTATTGCCTTGCAAGACATGACTTCAAAAAGTCTGAAAACACCATCAGTACCTCGAGAATAGAAGAGTAGGCCTATTCCATAACCCTTAGGTAGAGCCCAACGTTATCTGCTTTTTAAAGTTCAAATTCTGCTTTGTAAATTCAACTTGTGTCCGGGCTGGCTTGCGCCTAGCTAAACACACCTGCACCCAGGATATTAAGCATTTCCTTTCATTTTGAGTATTTAGACCAAGGCATAACTTGGCATAATATAATAACATCATCAAATCGTTTATCATCACTGCACCGCACATAGGAGCCTCAGCGTTTATCCCATACTACAACATACACCTAGCACAGAAAGTCCCTGACCAGGTGCTTTGAGGTTGGCCAATTCAAAATATATGATCGGTACCAACAATCTGAGATATACATTAAATGAGCAAATTTCTTCTCCGCAGTTTGATACCTCATTCAACAAAATCGAATGGATACTTTTAAAGTTATGTAGATTTCAATGACCGCGCATGCAACAGAAATGTTGCACTAGGTATAGGAATCATTGATTTGTGTGTGATTTACCATAGACGGTAAAAATCAATGTTTTACCCGTCTATGGATTTACGCACTGAAAAACTCACAGCTTATCAGCAAAGACTTGTATTCTTCACAGCCAGATACACCCTTTGTCCCGCACATTGCGGTTATCACTAAAGACCCATTCATCTGTCTCGTTCAGATAGCACACAGTTATGACAGTAATCACACACAAATCAATGATTCCTATACCTAGTGCAACATTTCTGTTGCATGCGCGGTCATTGAAATCGCCTTTTAAAGGCATATTACGTGATCTTTTCCAGAGAGCGCCCTGTATTCATGATATTTTTTAGAAAGTAGATTTTCTTGCAGATTTACATTTGCGATCATAAATCATACATACATTCCAAGTTACAGAGCGATACGATTCCTAATTACCTCAAAATGCATGGTTTTAGAGTGAATTTAGAGTGAAAAATATAAACTGTCGGGATTCCGACAGTTTATTTTCACTCTAAAACCATGATTTTGAAGTAATTAAGAATCGTATCGCCCTGTAACTTGGAATGTATGCATGATTTATGATCAGAAATTTAAATCTGCAAGAAAATCTGCTTTCTATTTTTTTTTCGATGTTGAGGGCGTTCCCTGGAAAGATCACATAATATACCTTTAACTTTAAAAGTATCCATTCGATTTTGTTAAATGAGGTATCAAACTGCGGAGAAGAAATTTGCTCATTTAATGTATATCTCAGATTTTTGGTACCGATTATATATTTTGAATTAGTCAACCTCAAAGCACCTGGTCAGGGACTTTATGTGCTAGGTGTATGTTGTAGTATGGGATGAAATTCCAAGATCGGGAAGAAAATGGGTTTGCCCCCCCCCCCCCCCCCCTGACAAGGAAAGCTGGCTACGCCACTGTGGGCAATACCCCAACATTGTTCATGTCTAATGTAACACTAACAATAAATCTAATACTGTTTTTCAGTTATTTTAACCTTTTGCAGCCATCTTGGATATTTCAAAATACTCAAACTAGATCTACAGCCCCATGGCTTTATCATAGACATATATTGAATGCTGTCTTAGATTTTGGGGTATTGGTATTACATAGTATGGTCATTTACAATACAAAACAATTGTTTTAGGTCATTTAACATCAACTAAACCACTCTGGAAGCCATTCTGGAAAGTGATACAGAGTCAAAATTGTCGCAGAGGTGGGCCTTATATCTAAAAGCAATAGCTTAGCAGTTTCGAACATACTACTATTTGGTGAATGTGATGTAATAATTATACGATCTTACAATATCTATTGTGGATTATCATACACTCATGTAGACTATTTGTATATTTACAGCGGCCATTTTGGTGGCCATCTTGGATTTAAAGTATGTTATTACAATGCAAACATACTGGATATGAGTTACTAGTGGTCTAATACATACATCCTAATGTTAAAACTATACTTTCATCATACATTTTGGTTGCTATTATACCATTTAATGGAATTTCGACAATTTGTTCAGTCATTTCGGGACCCCCATTTTGGGGGCCATTTTGGATTTCTAAGTTTGTTAACAAACAAAGCAAAAATACTAGATATGAGTTACTAGTGGTCTAATACATACATCCCATCATTAAAACTATATTTTCATCATACATTTAGATTGATATTATCCCATTTCATGGAATTTGACAATTTTGCAACCACTTTAGGAACCTTTTTGGGGGCCATTTTGGGGGCCATTTTGGCAGCCATTTTGGCAGCCATTTTGGCAGCCATTTTGGCAGCCATTTTGGCAGCCATTTTGGCAGCCATTTTGGCAGCCATTTTGGCAGCCATTTTGGCAGCCATTTTGGCAGCCATTTTGGCAGCCATTTTGGCAGCCATTTTGGCAGCCATTTTGGCAGCCATTTTGGCAGCCATTTTGGCAGCCATTTTGGCAGCCATTTTGGCAGCCATTTTGGCAGCCATTTTGGCAGCCATTTTGGCAGCCATTTTGGCAGCCATTTTGGCAGCCATTTTGGCAGCCATTTTGGCAGCCATTTTGGCAGCCATTTTGGCAGCCATTTTGGCAGCCATTTTGGCAGCCATTTTGGCAGCCATTTTGGCAGCCATTTTGGCAGCCATTTTGGCAGCCATTTTGGCAGCCATTTCGGATTTTGAACTATGATAACAGAGCACAGATACTGGATATGAGTTATTTGTGGTCTAACACATACATCCCATCATTAAAATTATATTTTTATCATACATTTCGGTTGATATTATGCTATTTTATGGAATTTTGACCACTTTTGACCATTAATTTGGCGGCCATTTTGGTTTTCAGGTATGTTTACAAAGCAAAAATACTAGATCTGAGTTTCTAGTGGTCTAACACATACATCCCATTGTTAAAACTATACTCTGATCATACATATTGGTTTATATATGCCAATATATGGAATTTTACCCATTTTGGCGGCCATTTTGACGGCCATCTTGGATTTAGGTGTGTTAACAGAGCAAAAGTTCTGGATATGAGTGTCTAGTGGTCTAATAGATACATCCAACTATTAAAACTATACTTTCACCATACCATTTGATTGCTATATGTCATTTTATGAAATTTGACCAGTTATGGCGGCCATTTTGGACGCCATCTTGCATAACCCCTTAGCAATATGAAAATATTTTTGGTAACATCCTGATTATGTCTTAGGATCATAATAGGAAGTAAAAAAAGTTGGTTTGGGGCAGTCGGGGGGGGGGGGGGGTGCACACTAACCCTCCGTAGATATCCGACTATAGTGCCCATAGTGGTATACTTTCTTTTGTTGAACCCTTTATTTAGCATCACATTTCGTACGCGTTGATGATCCCCATACTTATTTCAAAATTAAAAACAATGAATCGATTAGCATTTTAAACAATGAAAAACAAAATTGTTCATTAGGTGTACAATTACGTGACTTCGTTTTCGCGCTGATTTCATTAGACTGATGCAAAGTCTTTTTATTAGTCGAGAAACGACTAATATACTGTATTCGTCCTGTTTCTTCTTCTTTCTTCAGCCATGGGACCTATAGTTCCGTAACCATTGACCTGATTTTGACCATATTTGGTCATAAGAACCCTTAGGTGCACCACTACTCAGGTTGTAAAGCATAAGGGGTAAAAGGTCACACAGGGGTCACTAGGGGTCAAAACGTGATTCAACATGCTCCGATTTTGCTCAAACTCGGACATTTTGTGCGCATTGACAAGAAAAGAAGAAAAAAGTCAATCATGACCTTGGGGTCAAATGTCAAACAGGGGTCATTATGGGTCAAAACGTGATTTTTACTAAAAACACATTTGCAATTTAGTGAAATGACCTAGGATCGTCAGAATTAGTCAACATATTCCTTTTGACCGTACGCATGTACAATAGTTTGGTTTTTAAAATCAAAAAATATTTGGGGTCACTAGGGGTCAAAATGTAAATTTTTACTTCATTCACTCAAAACCCTACTTGTCCGAGGGAAAATAACTGATACTCAGAATTGGTCAAAAGATTCCTTAGATCAATGTTCATATAGGGTGTTCAGCGATTAAAAGTGACATGTCAAATGGGGTCACTAGAGGTCATTGACCTAAACAGGGATAAAATGTAAGACATGCTCCGATATTGACCGGTAATATCTCATTTTGTAGATATTGATGAGACAAGAACAAAAGTCAAGCACATTGTTAAGGTCAAAGGTCAAGAAAAGGTCACTAGGGGTCAAAATGTAAATTTTCACTCCATTCACTCAAAATGCTACTTGTCTGAGAGGAAATGACTGATGATTGGCAAAAAAATTCTCAAGTTTCCGTACAAATAAGAGCATACTGTTATCGGCAGGTCAAAGGGCAACACGCCCTCGACTAATATCCGTGATCTATGATCACAATTTAGCTCTAGTTTATTCTCTGTTCTAAGACATTCACATGAAATACATTTCCGACATTGTCACGTGGGGTTAAGGGACGCACCATTTGATTTTCAGGGGGGGGGGGCATGGAAGTTGAGGTCGGGCAGAATTTTTTTTTTCGCCACCGAAGTAGGCGGAATTTTTTTTTGCCGCCGAAGGCGGCAAGTATTTTTTTTTAAAGCAAAGCCGGCAATTTTTTTTTATTTTTAGGTTTTAATGGTTTTCTTTACATTGAGTTGGGCCTTTTGGGTGAGTCATCTTTTTTTTTTTTTTACTCAGCAGTGGGTCATTTTCTTCTTCTTCTGGTTGGTGGGCAAAGGTGTTTTTTTCCTGGATAGTGGGCAAAGTTATTTAAAAAAAAAAAACTTCCATGCTCCCCCCTGAGTATCTAATGGTGCGTCCCTAAATCGATCTTGAAAAATGGCAACATTATTTCATTCATTATTCATTACTTATGAATAATCGCGATAGCTGCGTACCAAGTGCGTTCCAAACAAAATCGTTAGATGAGAACGCGCATGCCGATCGCAGGCTACTAATATTTGCCCGAAAGTACTGCGCCATATTGTATTCGATTGTTTTGCTCATTGATTAAAGCTTATTTCTGATTGGTTGAATGATAAAAATGTTAATGAGGGATGATCCAACTTGGACTGTTTCAATAACTAAGAAGGGGTGTACAAAATAAACAGAAAACTAATTAATTATTAGCGCGATTATATCGGTACAAATTAACGATTTGGATAAATATGCATCTTTTTCAGTAGTGAATGGTTCGGAATCGTCCTCAGACCAGAACAAAAAACCCTGATTTCAAAACAAATTCACGAAAACTGTTGTTACCCAGTCATTATTCTCTAAGTGTGCCCCTCGACGGGCTTGGTATGTGTATTAAAGATAAAAACAAGTTTTGAGATGATATGGTAATTGTATCCCAAATGGTATTTATTTGTGAATGTGGATGACTACATCATGACTTAACCCATCTTCAGAAGTAGTAACATGCCCTACTCTTTATTCGAGTACGCCTTTGGAGAAGTCATTTATGACATTCTCCAGATACAGTGCTACTTTTCAATGAACGAAACGGTAAGTATTTGCTCAATTGTCGAGGGCTTGGCGATAAACGTCAACGGGCGGATGTGTTGAACTTTCTAAATACGAAAAAGTTCTTGATAGTCTGTCTTCAGGATGTACATTGGACTTGCGAAATGGAGAATCAGATTAAACTTGATTGGGGCTATGACTGCTTTTTCAGTCACGGTTCCAGCAATTCTAGAGGTACAGCAATTCTTCTCAATGATAACTTTAAATTCGAGGTTCACGGTTACAAAAGTGATCCAGGCGGAAATTGGGTCATACTTGACATAACATTTTCAGATCTCAGGGTTTCTTTAGCCAACATTTATGGTCCAAATTAAGACGACCCAAGTTTCTACAAAAATATCATGGATGAAATTGAGAGCTACAATAACGCACACAGCATTATCTGCGGTGACTTTAACTTAGTCCAGCAACCAAATATGGATACGATGAACTACAATAGTGTAGGCAATCCCAAGGCAAGGAAAGAAGTTCTTAATACACTGAAAGATAATTGGGTGTCATTTTGACACGAAAACAAGTGTCAAAAATGGGTCCTCAGTTGGCCACCTAAAGGTGTCAAATTGACACCATTATGGGTGTAAAATATGACACTGTGGGTGTCATATTCATTTTGACACCTAGGGTGGTTACCTGAGGACCCATTTTCGAAAAATGCCATTACACCCCAAATGGGGTGTAATATTGACTCTCTAAAGAGTCATATTGAGATAGCACATGTTTAAAGAGCCGGTAAGACCGGTAAGTACCGATCTGCTCCATTTCCAGACATTTTTGATAATAATTATGATACAATTAGCGTAATGTAAGACGTCCGTATGAAAAAGACGACCACTGAGCCAGATAAATCGGGCTACATGTAATGTAATGTTGCACATATCATGGTATGCATGCATGACGAACACACACATAGTACTAGTAGGTCCATGCACTGACACACAGTCCAACAAAATGCTAGTCTCTGACTATGAAATTGTAATTTATTTCATCAGTTAGTTGGCGCAATATTAAACAACATGAACAAGGCTTACATTACGCTAATTGTATCATAATTATTATCAAAAATGTCTGGAAATGGAGCAGATCGGTACTTACCAGTCTTACCGGCTCGTAACATGCAGACAAAATGGCGACGAGAAAATGCATGCGTTGATATGTTGATAGACGCCCAATTTGGTGTCAGAATTACACCAATTGGTGTCAGAATTACACCACTTTGGTGTCAGAATTACACCAATTAGTGTCAGAATTACACCAATTGGTGTCATGCTGCTTCAAAACCGTGAGCTTTCCCGCCAACTATTGACGCCCTTGGAGTTATTTCAATTAATCTGACACCAGTTTTGGTGTAAATCACTAAATGATCACTGAAAGGTGTCCGTCGGACACTTAACGGTGTTACCGTAAATTATGTGCAAACCCATATCATTGACGATACCACCAATTTTGGAGTCAAAATAACACCTTTGTAAGTGTCATTTACAGTTGACTCCAAGAAGGTGTCGCTGTGACACCAATTTATTTTTCAGTGTATGATGAATATTCACGATTTAATTGATCCATGGAGGGAGAATAATCCTACAGCCCGGAGATACACATGGCGACAACCCACCCCTTTAAACAAGGGCGACTGGACTTCTTTCTCCTTTCACACGAGATGTTCTCAATGGTAGGCAATACCGATATCTTGCCTGGCTATAGGTCTGACCACTCGATTCCAACAGTTGCTTTCGCTAAGCAAACGCCTCATAGAGGTAGAGGTTATTGGAAGTTCAACAATTCTTTACTTAAGGACTCAAAGTACATCCAGGTAGTGAAAGATGCTATTGGCGAAGTTGTCAAACAGTATGCTGCGAGCCCATACTTAAGAGAAAATATGAAAAATATCCCGGGCAAAGAGGTGCAATTCAACATCAACGATCAACTTCTACTTGATATGATCTTGGTTGACATTAGAGGCAAGACTATTCCGTATGGTGCAAATATGAAAAGGAAAAGAGAGAAGGAGATAAAAGCACTTGAAGCTGAGATTATCCGAATTGATCACACGCTTGATCTAAATCCAACACATACGACGGCAGACACGCTCATGGAAGATCTCATATCGGCCAACAAAAAGTTACAAGAGTTAAGAGATGTCCACATGGAAGGAGTTAAAATCCGCGCCAGAGTGCAGAATCTTGAATTTGGCGAAAAACCGTCCAAATACTTTCTTAATCTTGAAAAGAAAAACTATGTCAACAAGTCGATCAATTTTCTTGAAAAACAAAATGGTATTAAAACTAACAGCCAGAAAGAAATACTATGAAGCCAAGACGTTCTATAAGGAAATGCAAATCGACACGTCGTTGCTCGATACGATTCCAAACATACCCACATTGTCGGAAGACGAATCCAGCCAAATTGATGGTGTACTTGAATATTATGAAGTTCTCAATGCTCTTAAGTCGATGCAAAATAACAAAACACAAGGTCCGGATG
>CM069459.1:5843188-5984355 GCA_035610835.1 Ophiura sarsii | reverse complement strand
CCGAGTCCGAGTCCGAGTCCTTATGTATCAAATTCAAGACGCAGTTCACCAATACTATATCAACGTTTTATTAGTCAGAATTTCAGTTCTATAGGCCTACTGTTTACTTATACAAATATGGACTGTTCATGAGGGAAATGGGGTGAACTATTGCCCCAAGGTGATCTGGAGACGGTAAGCCTACTATTTTCCCGATGCCGAAGGCTGAGGGAAAATAGTAGGCTTAGGTCTCCAGATCACCGAGGAACAATTATATAGTTCACCCCATTTCACGAATAAAGAGCAGTCCATATTTGATTTATATAACGCATGAAAATATTTTTGTGTGGGATTTTGATCAAAACATGAAAAAGATCTTACAGGCGAGTCGATCCTCCATGCCATTATGGCAAAATCGTACGAGGCATGGCATTTTTTGCCCGGTCAATAGTACGCGGTCAATAGTACTTTTTGAAAGACAAAACAAGACCGGAAAGTTACGTCAAGCATGAAATGGACCAAACTATTTTGTGTTATTATGATGTAGTATCCACCAATCAGATGGCTAGAATATTTCCATACGTTATATAATAATTACTTATCAAAGTATAATCACAGTCAGTTCAGTAACTTACTTTATTAGGCTTGTGTTGTCTTTGTGGTTGTTCTTTTAATTACTGCTTATTTGCAATTATTTGCATGCAAAATTACTTAAATTAGAAAGAGTGTATAGAGGAAAAGATCAGCAAGACGAGAGCAGCAACGCCAGATACTGATCACAAGGGCCACACATGTTGGAGTTGCCTTGCCCGTATTGGTCTTGTTAGTCATCCTCTGACACATAGATCAAATTCAACTATGTAACTTAACTGGTCTTTGTTGTCATTGTCGTCTTTGCTTTGCGATGGAGGAACAACAACAGATCGAGTTAAAGAAGTAAATTATTGCTATTGCTAAGGCTAATAATTCTGATAAAAGCCAGGAATTAATTTAACGTTTTTTTGTATTTCATTGTTTTTAAAGCAATACTAAATCGACGATATCTTTGGAACTGGGAGTACTGACATTGAAAGAAGATGTCAGTCAAATAAGGCTATGAAAATGAACCAGGAAAGAAAATTGAATATTTCATTGCTTGACAACACCTGAGTTTTGACCTCATCAATCATCAAAATCAGTTTTGAGTTGGCCTAATGTTATATGTTGAATTTAAAGAAGATGCTCATTGCACTTCAGGAACATCAGCATCTGCACTATTTGGGGAGATAATCTAGCGCGATGTGGCCGCATGATTAACCTCACCCCCCTCTTCTGAATATGCGTTCCATGGTAGCGCTACTTGCTGGTCTGGTACAACAGCACCCTCTGTGTTACTTTTGAAAGTTATTGTTTTGCTAGCGGCGGACTGCGAAATTTAGTCCCTCAGCAAAACAAAATTCAGATAAATTAATGAAAATAAAACACCTGAAAAAACCCAATTTTGCCGGACTCGATGAGGACTCGAAGCCGAGTCCTCGAGTCCTTGGGGTCCGAGTCCGAGTCCGAGTCCGAGTCTTTGAGTACTGGGACCGAGTCCGAGTCCGAGTCTTTGAAAAAAAGGACTCGAGTCGGACTCGAGTCCGAGTCCGAGTCCGAGTCCCGAGTCCTACAACACTGGACTGACGGTCATGTATCTGGAACAATCCTCAGATTAATATTGGTGGAAATATTGTTTTCTATTCCAGTTGGGTTCAATATGGCATTCTCTATATTAATGATCTCATGGACCCAGAGGGAGGATTTTACTCTTTGGAGGCACTTAGGAGAAAATATGTTAATCTTAAAACTAACTTTCTTGAGTACCATGGGCTCAGACGTACTATTATTGAGAGTTTTAGAAATGTGTCATTGTTTACTAATGCTAAGCCGGTTGCTAAACCATTTATTCCTATAAACATTGATATTCTATTGAAAGACAAAAAGGGCTGTAGGCGTATCTACAAAATCCTTTTACCCAATTCCAATAATAAAGCCAAGCTAAAATGGTCGCAAAAACTTCAGTACATCGACGATAACAAATGGAAAACTATCTGCAACGCGCCATTTAAATGTACGGGATATCAAGCTAAGATGGTTTCAGTTTCGAATAACTCAGCGTATTATGAGAAAGGTTTCCAGCGACGATCGATGTTCTTTTTGCTATCAGGTCCAGGAAACAATTTATCATATATTCTGTATGTGCCCTATTACTAATACCATCTGGAGAAAGCTCGAGGAATGGATACTATGTAAATGTAAAACCCTGCCCATTGTTTGTCTTCTCGGGAGCAAGAAACCGGCTTTCTTGCTGAGAGTGAAGTGCTGGTAACCTCTCCTCTCCAGGGATCTTATCTATCTTCGTGCCGGTCACTTTTGCATCTTCTGTTAATGTGTACATTTGTGTTTTATTTATTAAATGTTTTATAATATAACCCAGCCCACATTCTACCAAGGGAATGGGACGCTGTAGCTCCATGTTGAGAGTGTACGTACTTGATATCTCTCCTCTCCTGAGTCAAATAATTCGTTTTGTGCTGGTCGCATTTTGTCTTCACACATATTTTATCTCTTGTAGTTTTTAAGTGTGTAATATAATGAGTTTTTATCTCCTTGTTGCTTGTACATGTACATTAATTATAGACTACCTATTTTATGTATTTGATTGGTTCTTAATACCTTTTCTTGTTTTTATGAAATGTTGTTTTGATGTAATATCAAAATGTTCTTTTATGTAGCCCACGTCTCTTTTTCTATCTGCGATCATGGTTCTTGACGTGTAGACATCTCTTTTCTGTCTGCATCTCTTGAATCATCGATTTGCAAGCATACAAGGAGAGACGTGGTGCACCAATTGTTGTGTTTTCCCTGCTTGTATAATGTGCAATTATTTATAATATTTTATGGTTTTTAGGTTGATTATGTTGTTTTTCTTTTTGTATTAGTTATGTGAAGCGCCCAGAGGCTCCTTGCATTGGGCGCTATAGTAAATCCATTTTTATTATTATTATTATTATTATTATTATTATTATTATTATTATTATTATTATTATTATTATTATTATTATTATTATTATTATTATTATTATTATAAATGTAAAATTAAGGTTTCGCCGTGCGATAATGACATTCTCTTTGGCAAATTCCCCATTAGTAAACATGGTCTCAATAATCTTGTTGATTGCGAAATTTGCTGTATACAGAAATAGGTGCAATGGTTCAAAACCGTCATTTCAAAATATCCAACATGATATCATTTAATAAGTACCATAACACTGAAAGACACATGTGGAAAAAATCTCTTTAGAATACTCTCTACCTTAAAAAAAATGGGACGTTTTCCACATGCTTTTTGTATAATTGAAATATATTATATTTTGTAATTTAGTGTATGTTTTAGTACGTCATCCTGTATTTATGCATAATAACCATATTCATGCGATATACTTATCGATGTTACTCTAACAGTTATCCACACACATTGTGTATTCTAACTGATTTGTAATCATATATTTTTTGTATATTTGATTTGTCATAGCAGATGAAAAAAATAAAAAGAGAAAAAGAATAAAAAAATAATTTGTACTGTTATTAAAACCAGAAATGTTCGCTAGCATTTAAATTTAGCTAAGACCGCTTTTCACTAATTTTTAATTTAAACATAGGTTTACATAGAAAGATGATTCAATCTACTTAATTTTTCATGCTGTGAATTAGACCAGTATTGCTGATTCGTGAAATTATATGTACATGTAGGGTACTGTATATAACTGTTTCCCCTCTTATAATGTTTATTGTACACACAAAGAAATAAACCCTCAACATTCGTGCTTTATCAAAATCATCAAAACAGTAGACAAAGACACAACTCGCCTAAAGGTACCACAGAGCACATCCACACCCGCAGGCCAGTAATGGGTCCAGGAGAAGGGCCAGGGTCCCCTTTCAAAATGATGGTAATATCAGCCATATTTTCAATATTTTGCTGATCCCCCCCCCCCCCCCCCAACCCCTTTTGATATAATTCTAGATCCAGGCACCACTGACCATGCACTGACAGCCGGGCCTAGAGCAAAACTGCAGTAGCTCTGTCCCTGAGTAGCTATACATCAAGGTATTTAATACAATTCTGGGCATTGAAGCGCATCATATTCTAAACAAACACAGAGTCCTCCAAGATGCCTCAGGTAAACCACAAGCAAATAATCTTTTGTCAGTGCAGATTTAATGGTTTGATGCTCAACAATACACAAGTCCTATAAGTAACCGAAACAAATTGGGGAGAGATACAGTACCAAGGGTTTTATGTAGAAATAATTAATGTGTGATCTTATATCCGGCTTGTACTGGTAATGTTTACGATATCATTAAGCTGCACAAACCACGGAACCTAAAATACCGAATTGACGACTTGGCAAAAGAACACGGACATGAAATAATCAGGCTACCACCGTATCACTGCGATTTAAATCCGGATGAATTATTTTGGGCTAACATCAAGGGATACGTCGCCAGAAATAATAAGAACTTCAATATGACATCCATTAAAAAAACTTTTTGACGAGGCAGATTAAGATCAAATATCACAAACAGACTGGCAAAATGCTATCAAGCATGTTCTGGAAGTGGAGAACTCATTATTGGATAGATGATCACATAAGTGATATATAGAAATTGAGCAAATACTCATCAAGCTTGGGGAAGATTCCACTACATAATCAGATTCAAGTGATGACGAGGACCAGCAGTAGGTAAGTAAATTAAACTGACTCTCATGGCACAACTTGGGTTATGATGATAACAGTAGGTGGGTAACATCATTCTTTTTTTTATTATGGCCGTTTTTCACTCTACTGATTCCATCGATATTTTCGTCAGAAAATAGCCTCCTCTCCCAGTCAATGGAACGGCTGGGTCACGTGGTTGGAAGATCGGTCTCAGATGGATAGACTATAGTGTGTGTTGAGCCATCCGTGTAATGTGTTCTCTGCATCGAAGAGCATGTGTAATAGGCCTATTGAATAAAGCAATGCATGTTATATAAAGTATTTAAATAACAATGCCACATATTCATGACACACCTCTGCCCAGTGTTCATTCATCCCTGGCAGTCTGCATCTTACACCTAGACGATGAGCATCTCAGTGGTGGGAACTTCGAGATAAGTTAATATAAAAAGGAATATCTTAGCCAGAGTAAGTTGATATCTATTTTAATTAATACAGAACAGAAGTAGTCAAGTGGAATATAATAATTGATTGGATTATGGTTTTTGTTTAGTCAATTTAAAGTTGATTTTTTGATAACTCTTTGTGCATTTAAATCATGACTTTGAGCTATGATCTGTGCACTTATCAAACTGCTTTGTACATTTCACGGACATAAATTATGCTAATGAGCTCATTAAATGACGTCACTCACATCATCGATATTTTCGTAACGCCAAAATGGTAGGGTTGAAATTCTAGGTCGAGTAAAATGATGTGCTTATTTGTTGTCTGTGAGCTTTTGTGAATTTTTCCCGTATTGGAGTATTTTTTTAATTGAAAATAGACAGTTCAAATTAAACGTTGGTTCCAAGTTCAACTGACAGCACATGTATTTAAGGTGACAGCAACTGCAATATGCAAGCAACATTTGAGAAAAAACGATGCCCGACTTTGCAAGAAAGTGTACGGGGAAGTGTACGGGTGAACATGACAAACCAAAACAGTCTAGTATTAAAGTAACCGCCTCCGCGGCGCAATTGGTAATTGCGTTCGGCTGTTAACCGAAAGGTTGGTGGTTCGAGGCCAGCCGGGGGCGTTGTTTCTTTTTGCATTTAATGCAGATCGACAAATCACATCACAGTACAAATTTAATGTTGACAAAATCACAGACCACTTACACAAAAATCGCATCTGCGCATGCTCCTGTCGTGATCGAAATCCAACACACAAGCAATGGGCGAGTTTTATAAGTGCTGTGTTGAGTTGATCATGGAATTGACTTGTTAAGTCACGCGCGTACGGTAGTCTCGATAGATACCAATAGATTTGGTTATCGGCTCAAATGCATAATGTTAAAAGGGAACCGGTTTAGACACAAATTTTAGTCCCCTGAAAATCCTCCGTTTTTATGTCCCACTCACCTCTTTGGAGAATCAAAGTTGTCCTATGAATGTTCACTATTTAGTCATGGCATTGCTATGAAATTAAGAGCTAGCAAAAGTGTTCAGAAAAGTCGCATTGGAATTTTTTTTAATAGGACTAGCAAGTAAAACAGGGTATAAAACACAAAATCACCTTTTTGTCGGCCATTTTGAACAAAACAACAACCCAAGGTCAATTACTCAATTAGGTTTTTATTTTTCTGTGCAAGGCTACCGGATTGAATTTCATCCAAATAATAGATACATATTGGTCAAGAGCCAGGTGAACACTAAATTTTAAGTTAAACATGTCCGTTATGTCCGTAAAAACAGAATTTAGACATTAATTATTTAAGTAAATTAGTCACATGGTAGCTCACTTTTTAGAGGGTCACGGTTCAAGTCACAGTTCTGGCTCCACTTTACAGAGTTGCTTGAACATGTACCCATATCATGGATATGGGTACTGCATGGACTACGCGCGTGGATAAGATAAAGAAGTATGTGATTGATGTCTATTTTAGAGACAACAATATGATATTTCGTGTATGTAAGTAAACCCGGGTATGTAAACCATGAACAATTATGTATTGATTTCTTTGTCTTTCTCTAAGAACTGTTTGTACGATAATTATGTGATGGCCTAAGATATGTATAAGTGATAGGCCTAAGAAGTCATCAACTATCCCAAGTCTTGCAAAGTTTTGGAATATAGATATTGAAATCATGTTTTATGACGATACTCCAAATTAAGAGTATTTCTGTATAGTTCAACATTACAATGTTTAAAGGTTAATATAAGTATCTATAGGGAAGCCTACATGTATAAAGACACTTTTATTACTATGGTATATTAGGCATGGCATCGTGCACTCATGAGTATAGTAGTTCCAGAAATATAGCCCAATCTAATTGATTTTACAAGTGTCTTCCAATGCTAATACCATACCATGCTCATGATATTGTGTCATTTGGGCTCCATATGAACCACTATATAAGTCACAGAAACCACCCAAACTGGATTAAATGTGTAGCTATTATGAGAGCATGTCTGAATGAATTGAGCCTATCAAAACATTGGCCACCACTTTTGTAAAGATTGCATTATTGAGAGAGAGGATTTGCATATAAGTTCTATCTATGTGCTAACAGCCAGCAGGGAGGTCACGCTGCGTGTTAGATTTTGTTATACGCAAGAAAACATTGGGGTCTCAATACTACATACTACTCTGGGGACTACAATATTTGCTATTGTGTTTGTGCATGTTTGTGACGACTGACCCCGTTTAACAATCTTCATAGCTTTCATATAGGGCTTGGGTGACCTAACTATTGACTGCTAAGGCATAGGAAATGCACTCTTTGGAAACAAGGAAGTTGAAATTGAAATGTAATATATTATTATGTAAATATAGCTAATTGTTGAGATGAATATTCATTCTTGGTTATCATTTAATAGAAGAAGTGCCTTGGGAAGTTTCAATCCATGTTGAGCCTTTGGTACGACGGTCTAATCGCGATCAATTAATTAATTGAAAGAATGATGAATATTTAATCTTAACAATAAGTCAGTGAAATTAAAGTTATAGTTGTTTAGTCTAATTTGAGGATAAAGAAAATATATGTTCCTATAATATAGACAAGACACATATTTTGACCGTATCCACCTAATAATTATTGTCTAGTTGTTGTGCTATGATGTAGCTATGGTTTTAATGTATATGTTGCAATGCATAGTAAAAGTTAATGCCATACCCTGAGATGAGCACCATATAAGTTATGTAAGCCAGGTTTAGCACCCAAAATGTGCCCAAATCATTATGCTCTCTGTACTTGACTGCTTGTTTTGCACCCAATTGGGCTTACACAGTAAGTTACTTCTGGATAGATATTTACCTTTAATTGTGTTTCAGATGCTCACCTACCGTGTAGGTTTATAATGTAAAGTGCTTTACAAAAGAGATCGTGCTCATTATTTGTGTGATGGCTGGATTTGCATTTTGCCTTGCTACTATAAGGCCAAAATTTTTGTTTGTTATGTTGTCCTCGACCGCCCGCTCGTCATTTTAGGGCCGCTCCGATTTTTTTTTTTTTCAGATTTTTTTTTTTTAAAAATCGTTGTGTTTTTTAAAAAAAATCGTATTTTCAGATTTTTTTTTTTTTTTTTTCAGATTTTTTTTCTTTTTCAGATTTTTTTTTTTCCAGATTTTTTTCAGATTTTTTTAAAACAGTTTAAATGGCATTAATATCAAATTAAGTGTTTATAACATATATGTGCGGCTCTTAGAGTGATTTTAACTTCTTGTTGGCTGAACTTTGAGCTTCTGCTGGTAAAATAAAATAAAAAATAAAAATAAATAAAAAAAATCCGCCCGCCCGCCCCTCCTCTCTGAAAGCTGTCGAGGACAACATAACAATTTTTTTTTGGCCTAATAGGCATGACTTCCTTGAGATTAGATTTACCATGAAAATGATTCACCCACCTAAATTGGGGGAACTTAAGACAAGGGAATATTATTAATATTTATACTGTTTATTGTAATAACTTAGAATAGATAATATTATAATGGTTAGTTAGTATACCTCTCAATTCATTTGTTCATGGACTTTCCATATATCAATCCTTACAAAATTCAGTTAAAATATGATCTATGGCATATCGTATTTCATTACCGTTTTGACCAGAGTTTTAGAGCGTGTCAGGTTCAAATCCATGTTCAATTTGTTCTTAATTCAATTACTATTTCTTGAATGAGAATCCTAAGCTTCTTGTATACATGTAAACTGCTCACAAAAAGTTAGGAAACTTTTTTTAATCCAATATATTTTTATTATTTATTACCCTTTTGTATTATGTTGCATATCAGTGGAAAGCTGAAGTGATCATCTTTAAAATAATACCAAATGTGCAATGATGACATGTTGCTGGACTTGGCCACATTAAGTAGAATGAGACAAAGTCACAAATCAAATGTGCCAAAATAAGCAATTTTGTGTTACTGTGTGAACAAACAAATTGACACTTGTTATGAAAACAAGCAACAAGACAACTTACTGATCTTAATCCACTTTATTGAGAAAAAAATGTTTTGTTCTTGGTAGCAATGTTCATCAATTTCTGCCTACTTTTCTATCCAATTTGTATTCTAACATTGATAACATTTTTGACAAGTATTGTAAATCATATCTTAAAAAGGCTTGGACACATAGGTCAGGCCTAAAGAATTCTCAGTCCACAGTTCATTGAATTGTGTTTATGCTTTCAATTCATGCTCTGAAGTCCTCGTTTTACTTTTAATTTATTAGTAATTTTATATGTATGTTTTTATTTTTGACTCTCTATTTTTATCCCACATCTGTATATAGCCTTGGTGTTCATGGGTAAAATTGAAGGTCTCATTTTTGTATATCTTTTTAAAATTTGTATGTATATTGTTATTTTTGTAAAAGAACGCACCGTTTTTAAAGACGTGTGCCGCTGTTGTAAAAGCGTATGTTCTAATAAATAAACTAAATTAAACTGAGACAAGAACCGAGTTCAATAACGAGTGGATGACGCACTTTATGACCTTTCACAAACCAGGCTTGCAAATACCCAAACAATGGTTTTCTAAAGAGATGAGGGTTAACTTGTGTGTGTTGTGCTCACTGGTGCAAATCTTAGTGTTAACCATTCATGGTTCTCAAGCATGAACGGTTTGATTATTGATCAATACCTATTGACTGTTTAGCACAGATAACGGTAATTTTGGCACATTTGATTTGTGACTTTGCCTCATTCTCATTCATCATGTTCATGTGGCCAAGTTCAGCAACATTTATCATTGCAAATGTGGTATAATTTTAAAGAAGAACACTTCAGCTTTCCATTGATATATGACATATACAAAGAGGGTAATAGATAATAAAAATATACTTGATTAAAAAAAGTGTCCTAACTTTTTGTGAGCAGTTTATATTACTAATAGTGATTGTCAACCCAATTGTATAGATGAGGTGACCGTTGTTTACATCAGTAGTGTTTACAAATTGATTAGCGCCTGGTCTAAAGACATGCTAGAGGTACTATTTCATGACTACTGCATACATCATACTATTTGAAAGCAAAACACACATCACTGAGCGCCAATTTTAAAAGCACATGCCCTTATGGTGCGTACGCATACTGCCGGGCAACCAGATTCAGTACCTGGTCTCTCATTGTGCTTAGGGATGCAGACCATGACTACGGCACTATTTCACTGTAAGCATGGTAAGTAATGATTAATCAAGTGTGAATTAAAGCACATTCCCTGTAGGTGCGCACGCATATTGCCGGGCACTACGTCACCGGTCACACCATCTACAGGGTGTATCAAAAAAAATAGGACACTTTTTCTTGACGTTGTAATACTTGTTATAATCATTGGACCATGACCAATTTAGTCTCAATGTAAAGCTCAATTAATTATTATGATATCCTGAAAATATGAGATCAATCCGATGAAAAATAAGAAAACTAGCATCATTTGCGTAAACCATGACATTTACTGGTTTGTACAATGGGATTTACATGTAATAGACCAGTAAATAACATGGTTTACGTTTCAATACGTTACAATAGTTATAAACATAGAAAATAATCTATCAGTCAATAGCAAAGATTAGTTTGGTAATCCATTGAATTCTGGCACAAATCAATACTGGCTAAATAATCCACAAATCAGATGCGTGCATATTCTGTGCAAATTAAAAAAAGTTCTCAAACCCACTGTAGATGGTTCATTAGCATGATAAGATATAGAATTGGTATAAATAGTGTGCGTTCATGTTACTCTACTGTTACTGTGTGAACGACCATTGTACATACTTCAAAATAGATTGCCTTGCCTAATAGGTCACAATTTCCTTAATTAATGATGGATTTTTCTCATCGTTTCAGGATTTTATCTTTATCGGTTGTACTTTACATTAAAATAAAAATTGGTCATGCTTCAGTGATTTAACAAGGATTTAAACCATCATCAAAAAGTGTCCTAATTTTTTTGATACACTCTGTATAGTAATGGAAATGTTCTTCTTGAGTTATATTCAATGATCGTCATGGCTATAAAGTATTACTTTTGGAAGTAAATGAGAGATTGACGTTTAATTGTAAATGATGGAAGTGATTATCTGTTCAGTTGTCCATGAAGTTCATTTACAGATTTTCTTAAATTAGTCAAACAAGTTCATGTTATTCAAAACTTTTAATTTCATTTTCGGCTTATTTCATGTAAATATTAATGTTCGTCAATTCAATATTATGTTAGAGATTCAGTTATCTCCAAGCAAACTCTAATTCAGATCATATTAATTTAATCACTCATTAAAGATTTATTGTCCAATTAAATCGCGGATTATTCGTACTGTTAATGAATTGCCAACATCCGAATACCTGATGTAGATTAAGATTTATATAGTTTTTAAAGCATTTGAATATGTATCACTACAACTTTGCTTGTAAACATGTGTACTTAATTTGGTATTTTTGTTTGATTTGTTAATTGGTTTTTTTTGTTGTCTCTTCGCAATAAAGAATAATAACCACAGACCTACAATCAAGATAAAAAGGTTGGCACACTTTGTCCCAATTAAGGAAAAAAAGTGCCCCTCTCCCCCGAGGCAATGTTGATCCGAGCCACATGTAATCAGAAGCTTTGGCAGCTCTCTCAACATTGATTGATGGTGGTGGGGAAGGATGAGAGAGAGGGGGTGACCTCTGCGTGCTGTTAAAGAGTGCTACATGTATGTCACAAGTCGGTTCTCTATTGTGAGCACAGTGATAGTTGTATTAAATTGTATCAAGTGTGCCAATTATTATTTTCCTTGATTGTCTGAGCGAAATTCTAAATTCACCATCTGATATCAGTCTTTTGCCTATAACTTCCAAACGGAATGTCGGATTGTTATCAGATTTCGCCAAATTATTCACAGGAGTAGTGTTAACATTTCCCGAAATTGACGCGTATGAGTCAAGTCATTTAAGGATTGGTCACTCAGTACTATGGTTGCATATACGTAAAACCTGTTATTTGTTTACAATTTATCCTTATGGATTTAAAACAAAATGTTGAAGCACAATTATATTTGGTGTATTCAATAATTTATTTATAATCAACATTTGACAAACGGCATATAAGTTCACACAACAGTGTATTAAACATGTTAAAAAGACATCTTATTAAATACTATTAAGCCCTATGTATGATAACTGTGTGAGGCTATAGGTCTATAATAATAGGCAATTAGTATGGGTCGTGTAAATATTACTTTCTTCAGAAGATAGCAATTAAGGAGACAATGACATGTTATGTTTTCGTGGCATTACAAAATGCCATTATGGGAAATAAATAAAATCACATACAAAAGAATGCAACATGAAGAAGAAGCCCTATAAGATAGAAGAGCGAAAAATCATTTGAAATGACTGTTCACACGCATTTCACTACATGTGTATGGTCATGTGTTTTAAGCTCGCCTCCTTTCGCGTTACACACGGATTTTGGCTTTCGCGACATGAATTTAACTTTACACATTTATATTTGATTGTATACCCCCCTGAGGTAGTAAAAGTATACATTTTCTGAAGGGAAATTGCATGAGGAAACCAAATATGTCATTAAAATTATAGTACGACCAAGAACTAAAATGGTATGATCGGAAATGTTCGGAAAATATCAGAGTTTTTTAATTTATAATTTGAGATCCATATATTTTGTATACCTATCCCTATCATTATTTTGTTTACATATTTGAATTCCTCATGAAATTACCCATTAGATGATATATATTTGTCAAAGTTACTACGTCGGTATGGTAATTATACCGGCTAGTGAATATCTCAAATTTTTATTTTATATATTTTTAGAATTTTCAGAAATATTTGCTTAAGGATGAGCCCTTCCCTGATATAAACTGCATTTCTGAATTCCTCTAGTTACAAGCTTTCCAAAAATGTATACTTTTGCTATCATAGGTTGAAAACTTTTTCTGTTATAGTCATTTTTATAAATCCGGTAAATTGAGGCTGATTATTCATGTTGACTGTGTAGCGAATAGGAAGAAAGCTGATGATCATTGTCTTATCCATAATTAATTAGTTGTTAATAATAGTTGACAAGTCTGTTGAACCACATACTTAATGACTACTAAGTATCCTTTGAAATGGGACCAAAATTGTGTTTTTAACATTAGGGGATGACTAGTTATTGTAAAAAGAACAAAGCATGGGATTATCCCCATTGAGTTTGTACAGGCGGCACCCCTTCCAGAAACACCCCTTCCAGCACCACCCCTGGTCCCCAAACATCAAACAGCTGTATCTCCCTTTCTGTATTAGCTATACCAATGCCATTTTGCAGGCAGATAGCTTGTTATTAGGGCTTTAAAATGATACCAAATTTGTTGAGATAGCTTTTGTGGTTTTAAAAATATTTGAGGAAAATGACAGCATGAAGCTAAAAAATGTAACGGCACCACCCTATTGGGAGGCGAGTTCATAACGCGTGACCGTATAAGGATTAGAAAAGTCATGTTTTTTAATTTTAAAGTTTTTTTCGGTTAACATTATTATTAAGATATAAGTACGTCCTGAATTCAATGCATTTTATAAAAACATCAGTATAACAAATTAACAAACTAATCCCTGTTAGTCACATATGAAAAATAATTAATTAATTTACATAAATTCTTGAAAAAATGTGAACATCGTGTATATCTTCTTGGTACCATAATAATGTAGGCTTATAATTATGTAAAAAAGATACCGTGACCATGATTTAAGAAACAGCGTAAAACGTGGGTCTAAATTATCAATCAATTAAATAAAAAAATCAATCAATCAACCATTAAAAGCAAATTAAACAAAATAAAATATCTTCCCGAGATTTGAACCCGGGCCACAAGAACTCAAAGCCCAATAGCTAATCGCTACACTAGACGGGCTTGATCTGTTATTGCGTGTCAATTATATACTACTTATAAAAGTCATGTATAGGAATGGTGATTCATTCTCAACGGATCACCGTCACAAATCATCTGATTTTGTCATTATTATGAAATGCAGAATTGTTTTTTCAATGGATTAGTGTATATTGAACTTATTTTAAACTTAAGGCTATTTATGGGAAGAAATGAGTCGCATCATATGTATGTTTCAACGGTTCACCGTGTTGAAATGATAAATATATGACACTATAGATTTATTTTATTTCATCGGTGGTGAACCGTTCGGAAGTAGGTAGAGAGTGATTCCTATTTTCTTTAAAACGGTCTATAAGACGGGTTTTGGTCCACTAATCAACTATCCATGGAAAAAACATTTCGGCATGTCGAAATAATGACACATTTGATCATTTTTCATGGTGAACCGTTGGCAATGAATCACCATTGCGCAATGACAATACACGTGCATTGATCAAGTAAAAGTCAGTTACAGCATGCATACAAACCGTTTGGTGTAATGGTTCTGCCGTGAGACTTGCACGCATTTGTCCTGGGTTCGATTCCATGTCCAAACTTGTTTGATAAACGATCTTCATTTATTTCTTTTTGTTAATATGTAAAACGATCATAATATCCATTATTGTTTTTGATCGCCACTATCATTATGTCATCTATATATTTGTTGAATGATAATAACGTTCTTGATTTTGTTAATGTTTTGCTGTATTAAACACTTTCCACGCGGCTATTATTTTTACCATACACAAAACAGATTTTTCAGAAACCTTTCCCAACTTTCAAAGTCTATCACAAGGGTTACTGAACCAATACTAGGAATGTTTGTACTTATTTTAATGCATTTGTCAAGGTGATTCCAAATATGGTGATGAAATTCAATAATCTTGACATTTTTGAAACAATTGGTGACATTTTGGAATGTCGTCTGCAGCTGCCTGCCGCGTGGAAAGTATATTAATCATGTTATTCAACAATCATTGCTGATTTACTCGTTTTTAAAAAAGATATAGGCGTATTATTACGGTGTACGCATGGCTTGACAACTTTGGTTTATTGTCAAAACAAAACATGCAACACTTTTGTGATACCTTTATAAGTACAAAAAGACTGAATTAGACACATATCGTCAGCCTGCTTCGATAATTGCCTAACTCACTTTTCAGCAAAATTGAGTTTTTTGCATAAATCATGACTTCATTACATTATGCACATGCTGTTATAATACCTAAGTCATTGACCAATCAAAAGTGTTGATAAATGAAGAGCTTTGTTGCAAAAGGGCCACCAGACCACTCCAACATGTTACTCATTTTGCATTATTGAATTTGCATTGACCAATCCATGGAATTAATCAAATTATTGTATGGCTGTGTTCATCTGTTTCTATATGACTTGGATTAGTGCATCCATGCACGCCAATTGAGGCATCAACAATACAAGACGCATTCCACATAATGAATAGCCATCCATCAATAATGCTAAATGAGTAACAGGTACACAGGTAACAGGTTTCATACTTTTGTTGTTTTCTAAGAACTAGAAAAAATGAGTTAGGCAATTATCGAAGCAGGCTGACGATATATTTAGGCACTTTTTCAATTTTTTATACATTTTGTCAACTCTGAAATAACATGTTTTACGTATATGCTACGTTAGTATTGAGTAACCAATCCCTTAATGACTTGATGCATAATTGTCAATTTCAGGAATTATTAACAATATTCCTGTGAATAATTGGGCGAAATCTGATCACAATCCGACATTTCGTTTGAAAGATATAGCCAAAAGACTGATTTCAGATGGCGAATTTAGCATTTCGCTCAGACAATCAAGGAAAAAAAGGTTGGCACACTTTGTCCCAATTAAGGAATAAAGTGCCCCTCTCCCCCGAGGCAATGTTGATCCGAGCCACATGTCATCAGAAGCTTTGGCAGCTCTCTCAACATTGATTGATGGGGTGGGGAAGGATGAGAGAGAGGGGGGTACCTCTGCGTGCTGTTAAAGAGTGCTATGTCCCAATTCGGTTCTCTATTGTGAGCACAGTGATAGTTGTTTTAAATTGTATCAAGTGTGCCAACTATTATTTTCCTTGATTTGTAGTTTCGTCCTCCATCGTTACTTTGCCTCTGTCACATATGAGTAAGCGAAACAACCCAAATAAGAAATACATTTATTTATTCCTTTACAGTTAAGCCTAGGGTATTGCAATTGTGGTCGTATGTAGCCAAGATATCAATCTTTCACGTAACAAAAAAAAAGTATACAACCGATGATAGCAAAATTATACATTTTTGGAAAGCTCTCAAATAGAGGAATTCAAATATGCCGTTTAAATCAGGATAGGGTGAATAGCCAAACAAATAAATGTGTAAACTCTAATAAATATGAAATGTAAACGTTTTGTGCTCATTCACTTCCCGATATAGTATATTTCAACAAGTTACCCTTGACAACCATTATGTTCTGATGGGTAAATTGCACGAGGAACTAATATGCCCGGTAAATGATGATGGGATAGGAATTTAAAAAAAATTGAGCTTTAATCAAAATATGAAGAAGAAAAATTCGATATTCTTTGAACATTCTTAATCACAACATGCTACCATTAGGTCATATGCAAATTCCAAAATGCAAACACTTTTTATGGGGTAGAACAAGTAGTTATTGCGATATGCTAATTCGAATCTCAGATGGTGTAAAACGTAAAAGTCTGTACATGCGACGGTAAGGGTGGCGAGTTAAAAACACATGGCCTTATACCAGTTACATGGTCCCAATTACATTGGTTCCAAATGCACCAGATAATCTGAATACTCCGAAATGACCCGAAAGACAACTGCCTCGCCGTTGGTTGTCAGTCAGTTGTCCAGTCACTCAAAAGCGCTTTATTTTCTCGTCCACAGAAACCGAAAAAATCAAGTGACCTTTTGCGATACATAAAACTACTAGTTTTAATATTACGATTGTGTGGTTAATATTTGTACAATCTTTTCAAAAATGGTAAAAATATTGGTTGAGGAAAGTCTTATTCCCATGAAAATCAATCTTGATTTTGAAAAAAAAGATGATTTTAAGGCATAAATATGGTCATAAATCACACATAAATATTGATTATGAAAAAGCGATATTGGACCGTAATTTTAAACATACGACGTAAAAGATCGAAGCCATACCTACAAAAAATGTAGTGAACGTGAAATCAGTTGATGCTGAAGAAAGAATTGTAAATTAAAAATGCAAACTTGTATATATTCAGCTAACTTTTTACCCGTTCGCCATATAATTCTTCCATGACCACGTGCCGCGTGACAACAGTATATGAACTTTGGCCTCAGGCAATGTTTACCGACTTTGACCTGCTTTCAGACTGTTTTTATCTGAACGATATATGCCCGACTACCTAACAATGGTACAAGGACACACTTCTAACTGTATGCATAGTTTGCATCCACTTTCGTCAGGACGGAAAAGGGGCATTTTAGGTCCCACTCCCAGATATACCAGTTTCGTTCAATACCGGAACATCGAAGTTGGGCAATATCCTCATATAGGTCTTACATACGGAATAAAGCATGAGGCAGCAATTGTTTTGCAGTTGTTGCATTGTAAAAATGATAGCTGCCTTGTGCTTTATTCAGTATATAAGACCTATTTGAGGATATTGCCTATTGCTCGATCCTGGTACGATTCAATCATTAATTTCGCAAACTATTTCACCACAAACCGTCAGATACACTAGTCTCGATAGATACCAAATCTATGATTTGGGTATCGGCTCAATGCATAATGTTGAAGGGAACCATTTTAGACAAACATTTTAGTCACCTGCAAATCCTCCGTTTTTATGTCCCACTCACCTTTTTGGAGAATCAAAGTTGTCCTTGAATGTTCACTATTTAGTCATGGCATTGCTATGCAATTAAGAGCTAGCAAAAGTGTTCAGAAAAGTCGCATTGGACTTTTTTTTTTATATATGACTAGCAAGTAAAACAGGGGTATAAAACACAAAATCACCTTTTGTCGGCCATTTTGAACAATATTGGCTCAGATGATGCTTATTTTGGAATCCAATGTTGCTAGACAATTTGCATCGATTTTATAGATGGAAAAGGACCCTACCCAAATATTACACTTAATATGCTTTCTCGAAGGGGGAATCATTTTTTTTAATGCCCGGGATGCCAATTTGCCCACCCACCCCCACCAAAGTATTTATGAACGCTCCCTTATAAAGCTCTTTTCAGGGACACCAATTTCGCAAGAACGAAAAAGGGCACCTAACTCTCAAATCCTCGTGCAAGGGCAACCCAAATGATGATAGAGAAGTGGCCGTCTCTATTGCAATGATACAGAATTTATTAAATCAGAATTGTGCATTCACTTATACGTGGCATGTCTGTTTCCGTAATACAAATTATAGCATAGATAGATAGTTATTTAATAATAATAACAATGGTCCGTTTATAAGTACGTCCGCACAAGGCTTTAAAATTAACATAATGGTATGTGTATGAGTCTCAGTTGTGAATAATGAGTGGAATTTTTGTCAGAAAAATGGGTCACCTTATGCACCTTTTTTGTACTAATGTACCCTTTTTGTGAAAACGCAATAAACATCCTGGGTATACATGGTAAAAGCCCTGGGACCAATGATTTAACCCTGCGGAACCCCACAATTAAGATAGAAAACATTAGACATGACTATCAATACACATACATGAAAACTACGATCGCATAAGTATGACCGGAACCAGTCAAGTGATGTGCCTTTGATACCAAAGTTTTATATAACATTGGATAGATTGAGCCCATATTATGTATTGGTCGAGCTATGAGTTTTAAATTAATATTTTAAAACTCATAGCGAGACCAATGCATGTAAACATGCTATCAAAATATGTTTTACATGACTAACTATATTATTGTTATTTGATATTTTCATTGAGGGAATTTTAGGTCTAAAAAGACCGGCACAAAAATCGGAAATAAAAAATAAAAGCTTATAAATTAAGGAAAGGGTATACATTTTCGTAGTTTTAAACCCACCATTAAAAGACCAAAAATACAATATTTTCAGTCAAAGAGTATTTCACAACTGCTAGTTATTTACCCTTTTCATGAGTAATTCTGATGGACATTCAGCTCTACATTTTCGTAGTTTTAAACCCACCATTAAAAGACCAAAAATACAATATTTTCAGTCAAAGAGTATTTCACAACTGCTAGTTATTTACCCTTTTCATGAGTAATTCTGATGGACATTCAGCTCTACATTTTCGTAGTTTTAAACCCACCATTAAAAGACCAAAAATACAATATTTTCAGTCAAAGAGTATTTCACAACTGCTAGTTATTTACCCTTTTCATGAGTAATTCTGATGGACATTCAGCTCCACACAAATGTTAGCACAGGTATCAGCCATCTTGTTTTCACTTTTCAGTTTGATATTTGGATTGTTCAATTGAGTTACATAGGGGGTTATTATTATAGTGACGATAGGGGCTAATTAACTAGTTAAGAAGATAGATTTTTAACATGTTTTACATCAAAAATACAAAAATTATCATTCTATTCTCTTGTTAAAATACATTAATCATCATATTTTGTTTCTTTATAGAAAATATACAAATATGTCAATTATTTATCCAGCGTCACTTATGAAAAGTTCAAACTAAAAATTACAGTGTAAACCCTTCAAATGTATGGTCAATCCAGCAAAAACATTCAACCAATCAAAAGCTCTTATTCCAAACTGTCCAATACAGTAACAAAATCGGTTGGCCAATTTTAAAACTTACACATACAGTCCAATACATGATTAACTCGAGTTCAAAGCTCTGTGTTAATCGCTAAATGAATAGGACGGAAGATTCTAAAACATAATGTCTCAAATCGGTCAAAAAGGATGGCATGATCAATAGTAGCAAAGGCAGCAGACAGGTCAAGCATGACTATGAGAACAGCTTTGTTACTATCTAAGGCTTTATCAATGTCATTTTTTTTACCTTGAGCATCGCAGTTTCAGTGCTGTGGTTAACTTTGTACGCTGACTGAAACACTTCGTCAAGATCATTTCCAGCCATGTGCTCACTCCTGAGTAGCTGCTCTCTATCACTTTGCCCAGAAAGTTTATAGAGACTGGACTGTAATTCTTTTAAGAATTAAAAGATCATTACAGTCCAAAGAGGCCTTCTTAATGATTGGCGTTACCATGGCACTTTTAAGTTTGTGTGGGAAATCACCAGTTGTCAGTTTATAATACTAGTGATGTACATGTATGGCGTAACAATGTCGATGTTCTCTTTAATCATCCAGATTGGCATGTAATCTAAGGAACAAGTTGTATTAGCACATTTCATAATGATGTTATGCACTCAGTGACATCAAGGTTGCGGACATATGGAAAGGCTACCCCTATTTTCCGTGTAAATAACCTATGCCTCAGGATATTTGGGACTGCCCGGCCTTCCGAAGAAAACTATATGACCCCAGGATATTGGGGACTGCCCGGCCTTCCGAAGAAAAGGATATGACCCCAGGATATTTGGGACTGCCCGGCCTTCCGAAGAAAAGGACAGCCCCCTAAGACCTGCATCATGAACGAGACAACCCTGTAATTTTTGTCCCGTTCATTTTACATTTTTCACAAACTCGCAACAGTTGCGACCACTTACATGACTTAACTTCAATTCTTTTTAAAACTTTTTTTTTTTATATCCATAAGGTCCAAATATGAATATTCGTCATCGATTTATCGGGTTGCTATGCTGTACAGTAATTGTTCTACTGGTCGTTACGGTTACACTTAAATCTACGCATTACGATGGCATGTGGTTCAACTGGGATCGAACTCTCATCAATAAACGCAGGTCGATAATGTTGATGGTACGGCCTTCGCCCGCTCCTTCGAGCATTGAAATGGCATCGAATAAACAAAAAGACGCGATAATACAGAAGAATACCATCTCCATTCCTGAAATATTTGGTGACAAAAGCAATGGCAAATCCAACCAGGTGGAAGTCACGCCAGCTCAGCGTGACAGATCTTTGTTGTCATGCGCAGATGTAAAGAGCATGTCACTCGGCGGTTTACTTGGACATGGTTCCTATAAACATGCATTCAGAAGCACATACCATGGGAGGGATATTGTGGTTAAGTTCGTGACTGGAACTGCCCCTGGAATGATATCGTGTATCGGTGAAAAGGGTACTAATGCGAGGCGTAGCCCCTCTGAATGCTATTGGCTATCCGAATACAGATTAATGAGAGAGATTATGATGTCATTGCAGTTAGACCATCCCAATATACTTAAGGTGAGTCGTTGCGTGTTTTGAGTGTCACGTCTTGAAATACCAATACAGTGTGGTTCAATAAAACGTTGACAGTTTTTTGAAGCCATTTTATTTTGAAATTCTGTAGATTTAAAAAAAAATCTTTTCAATATTCATCAACTATATGATCTTGACCATCTATGATGAAAATATCGTTACAAATAACCTTACGGTTGCAAAATAACAGCTATTTGAACAAAGTCTGTCCCATTTCACTCTGTCCACGGGTACTGATTTCGCGACGTTACATTGAATACTGAATGATGAATTGCATGCAACTTGATGCAAGTAATCTAAGATTTGAAGATCCCGCCAGGTGAAACCAGTGTAATTGTTAACATCTTAACTATCTATTCAGGTGTGAAATCAATACGTAATAATAATACCACGAGTGACCCTAATTAGAATTATTGATTTTCATAGATTGGAAGTGTAATTGTCTATACTCTATGCCTTAAAAGTGACGATGCTATTTAATGTTATCTTGCTGGTCATTTCCCGTAGACTTACCCATGGACAAAGATATTTTGGAGAGATTCTCTTCAAATAGCTATCATTTTGCCGCCATAGCATTATTAACATTTATATTTTCAGCATAGATGGCCAAGATGATATTTTTGAGGAATATGTAAAAAGGTAAAAAAGAATTAAACCAAATCCCACAATTTTGAAAAATATGGCTTTGAAAAACTGTCAACGTTTTATTGAACCACACTGTATACATTTAGTATACAATCGAAGCCATTAATACTCACTACAATTGCTGCATGTATAACATTTCATAATATGAAGGGTAAGGGGCACCTGTTGTACTATACATTCAAATATGTTTGTGCCCCCCCCCCCCAAAAAGTTGAGTGCCCCCCCCCCCCCCCGTGAGGAGGAGGGGAGGGAAAAGGAGAGACCGGGAGCCTTTATTAGTGTCTCTCACTTTATCTCTAGTCTCTGAACCATGTGAGTGTTTTATAACGAAAGTAAATATTGATAGCAAGGAGAGTTTTAGGTCATCCAAGCAAGTTAAAACCCAACAGCTTGGCCCTCTGAATCACCAGTGGCTTAATCAGGGGGACAGCCCCCCCCCCCCCCCCCCCCATTTGCAAAAGAGTAAAATATAAAAAGGAAGCCTAATGAGGAAGTGTAACGAGCATAGACAGTGCAAGCGGGGAGTGCCCCCACCCCCATTATTGTCACGGTGGGGACGATGCCCCCCTCAGGAACGTTTTTCTAAATCTTAATTTTTACAATAGCCAATTTTTTCGCGATCCGCGGGAATTAATTTTTATGTTGTGTTATTCAATTTTCGCGTTACGCGCGCATTAGTTTCACTGTTTATCTATTATTCAAGCTTAACAAGATGGCTTCAAGAACGTTTTTCTAAACCTTTATATTTTTACAATAGCAAATTTTTTGCGCGCTCCGCGCCAATTATTTTTATACTACTTTGTTATTCAATTGAAACAAGATGGCTTCAGAAACGTTTTCTGGACCTTTTTAGTGTTAAATTGACAATTTTGGCGCGCTACTCCCAAATTAGTTTCACTGTTTAATTATCAGTCAAGCTTAACAGCATGGCTTCAAGAACGGTTTGTTAAACCCCCGGTTAAACCTTTCTTTTTACAATAGCCAATATTCCAAAAAAATCCAATCCAAGCCAAAAATCCAATTCCAAGGGGGGGGGGGGGGGGGGGGGGGGGGGGGTGGAGGGGGTACATCCCCTCAGACTCCCCCCGTCCGCGTTACCGCGGATAGCGGTGCGAACCAATGAAATCTATTTTTAAGCCCCCCCCCCGGGTAAAAATATCCTGCGCACGCCTATGCCGCGCCAAAAATAGCTATATTTTTACTTTTGTCCGTCATAATTTCATGATTTCCCTTGACAAATGAACTGACGACAGAGCCAATCTCAAACGACACGACTCAAATGTTGCGCCACTGTGGGCATGCTGCCAGTGTGGTGGCATGCTGTCTCGTGGACATGCTGTCAGCGTGGGCATGCTGTCTTGTTGTTGAGTTCCAAGATGAGCAAAAGTCTACTGCAAGCAGGCGCCTAAAAGAGGGGCAACGCATTGTTGTTGTCAGTTTTCAGAATTTTATCTTTAAGGGGACTATGTGTGTATAATAAAATTGTTATTAAAAAATGGTTTGAAAAATTAGTACAAACAAGTTATGACCCCCTTTAATTTCTTTAAAAAAAGTTGTAGCCCCCCCTTTTTGATTTAAAAAAAAGGATATGACCCCCTCCTGCTACGCGCGCATATGTCTTGCCAAAATGAAATATTCTTTGGTACAAGCTTGTTTAGAGCCAAAATGTAGCTCAATCGTCCAAAAAATAGCTGTAAAGTCGAAAATTTTCGCGCGTTACGCGCGCATCTCTTGACTCAAACAAAAAAATAAGAGCCCCCCCATTTCAAGTCACTGCCCCTTCTTGCCCCCCCAAATGAAAAAATCTAGTTACGCCACTGGTAAATGGACATGATCAATGATGCGTATCTTAAAGATAATTGTAAATGCTAAAAGAGCTGGGGTTTGGCCATATCACATGTATTCGGCAAGGCAAATGCTTTAATATCTCGTGGCGGTTGGACATAACCACTACTATGTCTCCTACTTATCGCAATGTCTAGCAGAAGTTGACCATTGCCCGAGGTTGTGGGAACTTCACCATCAAGCAGAAGAAGATGGTTTTCAATGGTGTGTGGTCTGACATGGCGCTTGTACATTCATGCAACAAGGAGTCAAACACCAATGTAATTTCATGGATTTCAAGTTTATACAAATTAATGCAGGGGGTAGATAGTTTATTGATAGATTATTCCTACTTAAGAGTTTTTATTGAAATTCAAGTGTCCGAGGATAACACCATGCTTCACAAATGGATCGTAGGGGCGTTTGTCGGGCAAAATTAAAACAAAGACGATGAACAATAAACCAGAGCACTTGTTGATGTGTTAAAACTACGAACTAAACTTTATTTCCTCTCAATATAACATGTAAAAGTAAAATCCCAATCCCAATCGTTAATGTAACTTAAATAATATGCGCCGATGGAGGCTGAAGTTAGATGGCCTTTACTTGACTGGCTCGATGGAGAGTGCTTAAACTTTTCTTACATTGCAACTAGCTGTGTGACTTGAGCAGCTGGTTGCCTAGTAACCTAGTAAAAGCAATACTTGAATTAGACTCTACTACAGAATTAAATGAGTCACTCTAATACAATATCAAATGCAACTTTAAATGTTATGAACTGGTATAAGAGATTATCATGATGGTCAAAGTGAAGTTGACAGACCAGTTGATTGGCTTTAAATTTACAAGACCACTTCCCAGAACATAATAATGGAACCAATCCTAGGGATTAGGATTAAGGGTTAATAGCCAAAACTTATAACAATACATTTATGACATGGTATGGTAAGTAGGAATAATCTATCAATAAACTATCTACCCCCCTGTATTTGTATAAACTTGAAATCCAAAAGGAATGTTGCTAAGAAACGTGAATTGGTGTGAATAAATTAAAATCATTTTGATGATCAACTTCCTTGATCATATAATGTAAAAACTAAAAACAATGTTCCGAAAATATCAATGCCACTAAAGATAGAAATGACAAACTTGACTCAAAACATGATTACGATGGAATAGAACATACATTTGAAAACATAGCTAAACATTACTTTATGCACGATGAAAGTGCCTGTTACATTAATAAGCCAGAACCAGACCAGGACAACAATCAATTTTAAGCCTACCCTAGAGAACCGCTGCAAAAGTCATATTTGCTTTTCGTAGGAACTAAAAGATCTTCATTATACAGGACTAAATGGATATATTTCAAGTCTCTCGCAGATATATTTTTCTATCACTGACTACCTGATTAACTATTCTAAATGTTGCATATAAGGAAAACTGATAAAGTTACTATCATGTTAAGCTTTAACATTCGAGGCATCACTGTGGCTTGATTTGTAACAACGAACATTTGACTGAATATCAGTATTCCAGTATGCTAAAGGCGTGTCAATACATTCGAGTTAATATTATACTATTTGCAAGCTACAAAGGTTAATATTGCCTACAATCTGATATGATAGTATAGCATTATATTCAGAAATCATCCATTGTTTTCTATTTCCAGTATTTAAATCGGACGGTTATTACCTAATCATACAATACGGAGAGAAAACGGAAAAAACATGTATTTATCTTTGGGGTAATTTTCCGTGTCCGTTGTCCAAAATCTCTCTCTGGCTTTGATTGCATCATGACAAATGTAAAATAGGTATCAATTAGCATTTACTATAAATGTGTAGCTATGATTCATAGCTATAAATTATGATTATCATGACAAATGTCATGAGGCTCACATTTATATTAGCGATGTCAGGAGTCAGGAGGTAGAACTTATTGAATGACCCTCGTATTTGTGTTTTCCGAAATCGGGTAATGGGTTAATACTTTATCATTCAGTAGATATGAATACTGATATTTCATTGGTAAATTAGCCAAAGAGGTTATTTCCGTATCATACCGATCTCTTTATGATGTGAAGCTCTCTGTATATGATACGTTATCATTGCTGTATGATACGAAAAAGTCGTGTCATACAGAGCGATTTTTCACGCTTATTATGATTGCATTGTACAACACTGAACCTCTGAAAACCAAGATGCCAACAAATAGGTAAAAAATCAACAATAAAATTGTTACAATGTTCGGCCATTTTTGAGGATTTATTTTTCCTTCAAATGTTTGGAGAAAAAAAAATGAAAATTCTAGAATTTTGTTTTGAATGTATTTGTGTTTTCCGAAATCGGTTAATGGGTTAATAATGTATTTGTGTTTTAGCTGACGGGATATTGCTTCAGGGGAACCACTCGGATAGGGTCCTTCTTACTTGATGACGTTAGTAGTGTGATTGTGACCGAACTCGGTGTTGACGCAATAAACATGTATAGAGATTTGTTAAATTCAACCTGGTTGCATAGACTAAAGGTAAGACGATGTTGTACAATAAACACATTACAGGGTGTCCCAAAAAACATTGTGCACTCTGTGCAGGTTTAAATCAGCGGTTCTTAACCTCTTTAAGCCCACGACCCCATCAGACATACTGTCTTGGTCAGTACTGTGACCCCCTCCCCCCAAAAAAACACCACCACCGATTTATTAAAACTGAACTGCTTAGTTAAGATGCGAGCCTAGCGAGCAGGACATTTTGCATATTTGAACGGGTTTTTTGTGTGGTTTTTTAAGCCTTTTTAGAGCGAAATATTACAACGGTTCCGCGAAAAGCTATATTTATAACCCCTTCATGACCCCCTAGATAACCCCAAACGACTTCTAGGTTAAGAACCGCTGGTTTAAAATAATACAACGCGAGTCTGTGTAGCCAAACAGAACTGAATATATTAAAATATCAGGCCGAATGCCTAATCGGTTTGACGTCTATAATAATTCTTTCTGTGAACGTGGCGCAACATCGAGTTTAGATAGCTTTAGATATCTCAGGATTGACAACACCAAATCAGATGAAATAAACGGCATCTGAAAGCTAAGTGTTTAGTCTTGCAATGTATATAAAATGTTACACCACATTTTAGAACTTCATGGTCAATAAGTTGCAGTGGCGTAACCAAGGGGGGGGGGGGGGGGGGGGTGCTCCTAGTTACGCTACTGATATGTTGGGTAAACACGTGCACAGCTCTTTCTGGGACACCCTGTATGGACTGCAGGCTCAATATTTATGGTTCCCATCACGTGACTTCAATTCTGTCCTCTCCTGTTTTTAAAAAAGACTCTGTATATTTTGAATACCGCATGTTTTAGTTGTCAGTTGGGATTTAACTTTTTTTATATGTGGCCAACGGTTCAATTAATTAACCAATCACTGAAATGTATACAACAAACCAAGGAACTTGTACTAAGACGATTAGGCACAAATTATTACGACCTTCAGCTGTTATTACTTTAAGTTCATGTTTGGCACTGCACTTTTTGTTTTTGGGGAAGCCCAATGGCACAGTGATAGGCCTACTAAGAGCGTGTTTCTGCTGGGGCACTGCAAAAAGTAAACGCTAATAAACGCTATTTTAAAGTTTCAATCGGTCAGTTTTTAATCCCCCTGTTTCTACTCGCGAACAGTTACCGCTAGGTTTATCGATCCTAGTCGATGGGCCACGACATTTGACCTTTTGTAATACCAAATAATGCCACCGCACCTGAAAAAGATTACTTCACAATAAGTGTATAACCCAGCGTGACACGGTTCACGGCGCAAACCGCAAATAATCGCCTTTCTGTTTCTATTGGGTTTATTGCCGATTATTGCTGATTATTGCCGATTCCAAACCTGGTTTGTGAAGATTTTTGGGATTACCAAAAATACCGATTATTGCCGGGTTCTGTCTGTTTCTACTGGGCAAACTTAGCGTTTATTAGCGGTTTCTTCCCCAGCAGAAACACGCTCTAAGTATGCTGGACTGCACAAGAAGTCTTCTTTGTATTCCACAACCCTGCGTTCGACCAATGGAAAACTGGTCCACGTTTTACTCTAATTGCGTATCGATATTGTGTGTGTATGCTTAATTAAGTGAAGTGACTGATTACTGCAATTGTTAATATTTTGTACATGTAGCATGCAACAGAGATGGCCGACTTGATGGACTACTTGCAACATTCACCGATTGGGAGTATACGCTATCCAGATATCGCAGTACACAACTTTATTTATATCGATAACGCTATGAAATTGGCCGACATGGGCTCGTTGAAGGCTACCGACCCTAGTTGCAAAATACCCTGTCACTCTACCCTCAATGATATCAAAAGAGGTTTTACGAATTTTACAGGTACCGTATTAAATACAATAACAATTTTGGAATTGCGGGAAAACAATTGCACATATTGTTGGGCTAGAAAGTGTTCGCGTTGTAAAGGTTGGTTAATAAGGGTTATATCTATCAGGATGGCACTCAGGTTGAGGTCTTATCTATCATAACTCAGGGTTATGGCCCTCAGGTTGAGGTCTGAACCTATCAAAAAAAGTGATCCGAATATTACAGGTACCGTAATACAACAACAATTTTGGAATTGCGGGAAAACAAGTACATATATTGTTGGGCTAGAAAGTGTTCGCGTTGTAAAGGTTGGTTAATAAGGTTTATATTGTCATGCGATATAAGTGTGTTAGTGTTAGTGTCATAGACCTGACGGGGAAATCCTCTTTTTGTCTATACACTGGCGCGTTCAACATTTGAGTGGAAGGTCGCGGGTTCAGTTCCCGGCTGGTGCTCCGAAATGTTGCTGGTATATCTCATGAATTATATATATGTTTAGGGCGGTAAGTGACAATATATATCAGGATGGCACTCAGGTTGAGGTCTTATCTATCCTGAACTAAGGGTTATGGCACTCAGGTTGAGGTCTTATCTATCAGAATCCAGGCTTATGGCCCTCAGGTTGAGGTCTTATCTATCAGAACCCAGGGTTATGGCACTCAGGTTGAGGTATTATCTAACATAACCTAGGGTTATGGCCCTCAGGTTGAAGTCTTATCTATCAGGATCCAGGATTATGACACTCGGGTTGAGGTATTATCTATCAGAATCCACATTCTCAGCAAAAATGGTTCGGAGGGGTTGATCTATGAGTTGATCGAGAAAGCTGCTGTAAGTTGTAGGTTCTTTAAAATTAACACGCACATGTACACCTAGCACATAAAGTCCCTGACCAGGTGCTTTGAGGTTGGCTAATTCAAAATACATAATCGGTACCAAACATCTGAGATATTACATGAGTAAATTTCTTCTCCGAAGTTTGATACCTCATTCAACAAAATCGAATGGATACTTTTAAAGTTATGGCGATTTTAATGACCGCGCATAACAACAACAAAGTTGCACTAGGTATTCATTGAATTGTGTGTGATTACTGTCATAACTATCACACAAATCAATGATTTCCTATACCTAGTGAAACTTTGCTGTTGTTATGCGCGGTCATTGAAATCGCCATAACTTTAAAAGTATCCATTCGATTTCGTTGAATGAGGTATCAAACTGCGGAGAAGAAATTTGCTCATTTAATGTATATCTCAGATTTTTGGTACCGATTATATATTTTGAATTAGCTAGCCAACCTCAAAGCACCTGGTCAGGGACTTTATGTGCTAGGTGTATATGGCCGACATTGCTGCTGACTATTTTCCTTAGCTGTCGGCCATAATACATGTGCATACATTTTTTGTTATGATGGAAATAATAAAATGAATGAAATGAATGAATGAACACCACGGAAAAATAGATTTCGTAAGGTTTTATATATCCATTTGTCTAACAATATTATTTCAAGACGTCACTCACTTAGTGATTGTTCACAATCCAGATACACATGCGTTGTATTAATGAAATACACTGCCGCCCATAAGTATTTCCCCCTCTGGAAGCTTGCAAGTTATCACGGTGTTGTCGACAAAGTATTAAACCATCAGACCCAATTACCATATCATTGTGTTCATTGTACATTTTATACCAATAAATTCATGTTTCCTATTCAGATTCATGAATTAAAAGCATTATATTTATTACATTATAATTATTCCCAATCCCCATCAGTTTCACATTTGCAATAATCTCTCAAGTGGATTATCATACCAAGCAAAAGTCTAACAGATCGTATTTTGCCCCTCCCCCCATGGTAATACCAAATATAGTTCTCCCAGTCCCCATCTTGGCAACCGCATTAACGTGATAAAAACTGGCAACACCCTCTAAATTTTCTTGTGTCAACCCAGCTAGACTTTTTCGCCGAGTGGGTAAGATTGACCAAGTATTTGAGCCCTTAAGTAAGGCTCAGTTATCAATAATGTCAAGCATATTGTTTAGCATATAGATCGTAATTCATCTGAGATGTTTTGGTAAATTTCGTATTTTCAGAATACGAGATTTACAGCCCCTTTTTTATTTTTGCTACGACGAGTTCGTTCCAAATTTTCATTCAAAATGGCGGCAAGTTAGTGTCGTCGAATTCGTTACCCATTGATCGGGACTGTCGAATTCTCTTCTATTGCTTCGGAGGCCGGTTATATTTTGTTATTGTATTATATATTATAATGTTTATATATATATTTATATGACCTATGTGACTCCGATTTGTCCTTATGAATGCATGCAACTGTTTAAAGTATCCCGCATGTGAGTTGTTTCCCGACTTGATAAAATAAATAGTTTAATTCACGCCGAGGAACGACGGACATATTTTCATTACGTCTTATTGTTGTTTTATAGATATAATAGACATATACGACGGGTATAAAACAGATTATAAATATTGTTATTTTGTTGTTATACTGATTAAAAATTGATTCTTGATGACCTATGTGACCCCGATTGTCCTTTGCTCATGCTACTGTTTAGAGTATCCCGCATGTCGGTTTCCCGACTTGATTTAATTAAATAGTTTATTTCACGCCGAGAAACGACGGACATTTCTTCTCATTACGTATTATGGTTTTTATACTGATTAATTTCACGCCGAGGGTCGACGGACGAATATTTATCATTACGTATTATGGTTATTATACTGATTTATTTGATTCTTTATGACTCATTGTATTCATTATCTACAACCTGTTTCCCTTTGTGTTTAATCATGAGGTATTGCCGACGTCATCTTGTTATGTACATCGTAGATGTTCAAGATTAAATAGATGTAGCTGGACTCGGATAAACCGAACACATTCTGGGAGGAGATTGAGCAGCTAAAATTGTCATTTCCCCTCCCAAGTCTATACCTAAGATCAGACCCAGAACTAACTTAGTCAGGTTGTATACGATAGTATATATAAAGTAAATCCTCTTCAGTCTGATTCCCTTTGTTTACATTCATTCTACTATGAAGTACTACCGTGTATACTACCCCTACCAGAGGGGAACCTTCATTCATCCCGTTATATACACCACCGTTGTTCCAGTAATACTTTTGTAAGCTAGACGCCGATTTACCGGCCACTTTTTGGGATGTATTTGTGCAGTACGGCAGCCATTGTCTTTTCCCCTCCAAAGGCTTTAACTAGACATAGACCAGAGGTAGATCTGTTTTCTAAACCTCCTAGTTTTCCGTTTTTACCTTTCCCTCCCTAGCCATACCTTTACACATTTCTAGAGTTTATCTGTTATATAATAGACCCTACATGTATTGTATTCGCCACTCTGGTCGCTGGTGTACGCCCGTCTATTCTTTATTAGGCCGTTCGATCACCCGAGGGGTGCCACCTCCCTCGCAGAGGTGACGGTGCTTTGGTGTCAAGAACAGTCAGGGTAGTTTTTACAAAAGAAATAAACTTCGCTGGCAGTTCCTAGTCACACCAAAAATTTTAACCCCCTGTTCCTAAGAGACTAAAACTGTCGAACAGGGGGAGGCCACTTTTTGTTTTGACCACTGTGCGTTAGGTCTGTTGTAAATCTGTTTCTGGACAGCATTAGATTTACCCAAATTATACTCGCGATTCTGAGCTGATCGCAGGTGAACGGTCGGCTATTCTGTTTTATAAAGCTGATCGATCACCCGAGGGGATCCACCTCCCACGTAAAGGTGACGGTGCAGGGGTCGTGAACAGTCAGGGAAGCTTTACAGCTCCTCTGACGGTTCCTAGTCATACCAGTTCTGATGGTGTGCAGATCCCCTCTCCCTGTTCCAATCAAACGAGCGAACAGGGGGAGAATAATCCCATTTCGGTAGTATCAGGAAACTCCTCACGAGGGGGTGTTCTCCCTGCCGTTATGACGTTCAGTAACAGAAAAACAACCTCCCATGATGGTGACCGTGCTTATAATAGAGGTTGTTGTGTTTCCCCCCCCGGAAATACTGGTGAGACTGTTACTGATGAGGGGAGCACGGAAAGGGGAGCGCCTGTAAACGGTCAGGTGGTTCCTTTTTCCACTCAGGCATGTGAATCTATACCATCAAACACGCACCCAGATCACATCCTGGCTCCACCGGGCGGTGTAATTTCCTCGCGAGGTTATTATACTGCTCCTATTGTAGCTCTAGAGTAAGTTGTCGCACATCACCCCTCTTTACGGGGGGGGGGGGGGGGGGGGGGGGGGGGGGGGTTTGGTGCACAGCTACAGAGTAGGGGATCTCACCGGGGGGACCAGGGTACGCTATTTATAGTAGTAACCTAGTCTCCTCCCCCAAAGACGCTTCTCGTACGGTAAATATTGACCCTCTAACCACAGATCCGGTCCGTATTGCCCAGAGTCGCGCCCCTGATTATCGCGCAAATATTTCTCCCCCGGAAATATCGGTTAACAATCAGGGTATTAGTAGTGACAAAGGTTCTTTAGAACCCGATATGTCACGAACCAGTGACTATTATCGCTATATGAAAGCAAACTCGTCACGCACTGACTATCGAGAGGATTATAGATCGAGTGGTCTCGCTAACCTTAATCCCTCTTTAGAGGATAACAGTGCAAAGACGCCTCTCGTACGGTAAATATGGACCCCTCCCCCGAGAGCCTCGGTCCTTATTGCCCAGGGTGGCGCCCCTGATTTGAAAGGTTTCGTGCAAATATTTCCCCCGGAAGTATTGATTAACAATCGGGGTACAAGTGGCTATGGTTTCAAGAAAACCAGTATGTCACGCTCTGATCCACAAGCAGATCAGAGCATAAAGTGACCAGTCTTTCATAAAGGCAAACTAGTCACGCACTAATTATCAAGAGAATTATAGATCAGAGGACTTGCTATCGATAATCTTAATCCCTCTTCAAACGATAATAGTGCCAGTCAAAGCTATTCATCATGAGTTCTCGATGAGAGTTGAGTGATGCATTAGTGTGGACAGGAGATTCACCACAAGGGACTTTGACTATAATTAGCCAGGGTCTTACGTCAGACATACACCCTAATGATGTCTAACGAATTGGGTCAGGCATTGGATAATTGGATGAATTCAATGCGTCCTATACCCTGGCAGTAATTTAGGGCTTTGTAGGCTATAGTGAGCAGATTGATTACAGTATAAGACTGTACTCAATACAGCTCCTACACAGCCGAGGCGATTCAACCTGCCATATACCGTCTACTGCGGCACGTACTAAGTGCATACAGCACTCGTTCATCCTTTTCAATCTCTGCTACTGTCCCTACTGCAGTCACAGACATTGGGGATGACGTTGTATGATCAAGGTTGATGAATGATGTGAAGGGATGATGTTGATTATAATATATCACTATGTTAGATCCTATTTTCTTCTTCCTAGCTAGAAGGTACGAGATATGGGATATCCGTTTGAGTTCTACGGGAAGACGAAGAGCTTCACGGGGACGACGATAGACATTCGTCTTTTCTCAAAGGATGAAGGTCTCTCCTTTCGATCAGAGATCGCACAAACGAGATGGATTTTCATCTCTTTTTTCTTTCCGTCATTTGTCCTTGAAAACAACGGAAACATGGGGAGCCAAGTGATTTCCAGGACTCTAGTTATTTACATATATATAATATAACTTTGTATGCCGCGTGCCTGTCTACGGCCATATCACGTCGGATAGATCGGTTTTCTCATCCAATTACCGAAGTTGAGCGACGTCGGGCCCGGTAGTACTTGGATGGGAGTCCGCCGGCCTGGGTATACCGGGAGCTGTATATATTTTTTATAAGAATATACACATCGACCTAACTTACTTTTTCAGCTGACTCTGATGTCAATCTGACAAGTATAGACTGACTTTCCTAGTTTGAATATTTATCTCTTTCAACGTGGGCCTTGGAGCCAGGCCGCGCCTTTATCGAGTTTTTTCAATTGGAAGTTTTTTCTTATCGTCTGACACGGAAGCGCTACGAGAAGAATCATCTATACACTATTCTGCGAGACGGCCTATATAGGACGGTCTTTTTCTGGTTGGAAATCTTTGTTGTCTGTTATATATATATATATATATCACTTGTAGATATTTATCCTGATTACGGTACGAAATGGACTTATGACTTCATTTCTTGACCTCCGATAGCGGGTCTGAACCGTCTCACCATAGCCTAATCTATTCACGAGTTTTTCGAGGCTAGAGGACAGGATTTATCACGAGTTTTGTTTTTTATTCTTCACTACATTGGATCTTCTGAGTTCATTTCATGATCTCTTCTTCTTCTTTGATGCAGTTCAACACTCCTGGTGGAGTAATGCGAACCGTATCTCCTTTTTTGGTTTCATGACCACATTATGGAAGGTGGACACTTGTATATATTTATCCTGATTACGGTGCGAAATGGACTTCTGACTTCATTTCTTGAACTCCGATAGCGGGTCTGAACCGTCTCACTAGCCTGATCTATTCACGAGTTTTTCGAGGCTAGAGGACAGGATTTATCACGAGTTTTGGGTTTTTATTCTTCACTACATTGGATCTTCTGAGTTCATTTCATGATCTCTTCTTCTTCTTCTTCTTCTTCTTTGATGCAGTTCAACACTCCTGGGGGAGTGATGCGAACCGAATTTCCTTTTTTTGGTTTTACGCCCACATTATGGATCATCACACGTTGGTATTATATATTCATTTTATGTCATTTTCTATATATATTCCTTTCCGTGTTCATTTAAGTCCGACACCCTCTGATGTCCGATATTGTGTTCGGATAGAGACTTTGAAACCTTTTTAGCTTTTACAGTAGTTCATTGTTCATTCCTTGAACGGAAATGAAATGGGAATTTCATGACGATCCTCTGTGTGAGTTTGACGAATCCGGGCTCGGATTCTGGAGGTTTTTATTTTTACGGAATAAATCGCATCTTTTTATTTATTCATTTTTTCCAGGAATGTTCAACGATTTTCTACTCTGAGAAAACGTGGAGGGGTGAAATTCAGAGTAGGGTTTTCACCCCCTTGTTGGGACAAGTGGGTCTCTGACGCCCTCGAAAATAACTTGTATAAATTCGCGTGGTACCGTCGTTTTTATCGACTATATCACCTTTTCAGTTTACAAGTTTGTTTGTTATTTATCTGTTTAACAGATGTCATTAAAACAAAGACCCAGACATTGGGCATGGCAATTACATGTTTATATTCTCGCAGACTATTTACCAAGAGGGGTATTTTTTGCGTGCATCTACGATTGGTCTCTCTCTCTCTCTCTCGAAACCTATCTTTCGGGACCTCGTGGCCGGGCTCTTGCGATCCTAGTTCAACATATGTATGGGGAAATCGCTGACTCTGTGAGGTCAAGTTTGGATCCTGGTCTACATTCATCCAATGTCTATGGATATTTATCTGTTTTCATACAGACTGGGCCCAGTCCTTTTCATACAGGATGCCGGGATGGTGGTTCTATTGTCCACAGTCGCCAGACATCACATCAGATGATGTACCGTATGGAAGGTTGATCCAGGTACGGTAAATGGGGAGACCACGAACTTCCCGAGATCAATATTCGACCTTGGCCTACAAGCATCCACGGTCAACTTTTATTCCTAATTGAGGGCATGGAGTTTTTTCTTCTCGTCCCTTAAACTCGTATCATATGGCCCTCATATAGGCCTACCCTACCATTGGAGCCTTTACAAGCGGCGCCATTTAGATTGATCGCTATATGACGTTCTTTTCTCTTTTTCTTATAACCGTTGCATCAGGAAAGTGTTGCTCGGAGCCTCTTTTCTTATGCATAGGGATGTTATACGTTTCTTTGATTTATGTAAACTTGGGTAACCCAATTCTTTTTAAAGATAGGGAGATGTTGCACGCACGATGTGTTTGAAACACCCTGTAATTATGTTTACGTATACCATATAAGGCTTAATGGACTTTGCACCAATCTACTGTGCGCACACAAGCTTGGATTGGGAGACAAGCTCCGTTTAGCGGGGCTTCGTCCCAGAACTCGCAACAACTAGCGTAGGGAAGTTTACGTTTTTCAGCAAGACGGCGGGAGTTACACTCTATTTTCGCCCAGGATTTTTAGCTAAAAACGAGAGAAACGACTACTCCGCGACACCCTTGTTCTTACCTTATCTATAAAGGCAGAACAGTAGGGATCACTTATATGGTATCTAGATAAAACCAGTAGCATTTTAGAGGCGAGGAAACACGTCTGTTTATCTCTAGTAAAAAGCCATATAAAGCTGTCGCAAGGTCTACTACGTGATCAGGTTGGTTGGTTGACGCGATTCGATTAGCGAAAGCCACGAATAACGATAGCATACCACGAGGCCACAGTGTGACTGTGAGAGCATACTACGCGACTTGGACACTCGCTAAAGGGATTTCTATTAACGAAATCCTCAATACAGTATCATGGAAATCCGATACGACATTTACCTCTACATATCTGAAGGATATCCATCTCAGAACTGATTGAGGCAGGTACGCTTCGGCCGTCTTGGACGGGGAAAGCAATACCAACTAGACACACTACCAACTAGACGATACACCCGTTTTTGCGACACATCCCCGTTTTTATGACATCACTTATGACGTCTTTGAGACAGGTTCGTATAAGATGATATCTTTAACTTATCCTATAAGGTTTACTACACTATTTACGTTTTAAGTAAGCTTAATAAACCTGTATACAAGGTTAATACGGTTAGTTATTTATATCAAGGTGGTTTTTATTGTTTATGGTTTCCTATCGTTTTTGACCCCTCGTGTTTGTATACACTTGTTTCCCAATCCCTATCAGTTTACAGCATTCGATGATTGGCCTTCACCGCCATTCGCCGTGTCAATCGATTGCAAATGTGAAACTGATGGGGATTGGGAATAATTATAATGTAATAAATTAAAAAAGGACCCTTTAGGATGTCCTTTTATTTATCAATTATAGTATTATTCCCAATCCCCATCAGTTGGTCCCGCCACCGCCCCTGGCTTAATCACGATGCCTTCGCTCGTCGTTTACGTTTTCTCCAAAGAGAAATTTAGAGGGTGTTGCCAGTTTTTATCACGTTAATGCGGTTGCCAAGATGGGGACTGGGAGAACTATATTTGGTATTACCATGGGGGGAGGGGCAAAATACGATCTGTTAGACTTTTGCTTGGTATGATAATCCACTTGAGAGATTATTGCAAATGTGAAACTGATGGGGATTGGGAATAATACTATAATTGATAAATAAAAGGACATCCTAAAGGGTCCTTTTTTAAATTCATGATTTTATCAAGCAAGTCAAAATTCCAATGTAAAATCGCCGTAGTAAATCACCTCATGAATATCAATTAGCTCATTATCTATGGGAATTTTCAACTGATATCAACTGGTGCTGGAAAACTCCATGTGCAGAAATTTATAAATGATAATTGGCATGCGCAGTTTATTGGAATACCTTCAAAATGATACTTTTAAAGTTATGGCGATTTCCAGGGTTATGACACTCAGGTTGAGGTCTTATCTATCAGAATCCAGGGTTATGACACTCAGATTGAGGTTTTATCTATCAGAATCCAGGGTTATGAGACTCAGGGTTGAGGTCCTATATGACCCAGGGTTATGACACTCGGGTTGAGGTCTTATCTATCAGAATCCAGGGTTATGACAGTCAGGTTGAGTTTTATCTATCAGAATCCAGGGTTATGACACTCAGGTTGAGGTTTTATCTATCAGAATCCAGGGTTATGAGACTCACGGTTGAGGTCCTATATGACCCAGGCCTGACATTCAGGTTGAGGTCTTATCTATCAGAATCCAGGGTTATGACACTCGGGTTGAGGTCTTATCTATCAGGATCCATGGTTATAACACTCGGGTTTAGGTTTTATCTATCAGGATCCAGGGTTATAGCACTCAGGGTTGAGGTCCTATATGACCCAGGGTTATGACACTCAGGTTGAGGTATTATCTATCAGAATCCAGGGTTATGACACTCAGGTTGAGGTCTTATCTATCAGAATCCAGGGGTATGACACTCAGGTTGAAGTATTAGCTATCAGGACTCAGGGTTATGACACTCAGGTTGAGGTTTTATCTATCAGAATCCAGGGTTATGACACTCAGGTTGAAGTATTATCTATATATCAGGATCCAGAATGCTTGACAGATTTAAACTTGTCAGATGGCGAACCCGTTAAACTCTTAACCAATATTATATATGAATACCCGTCGTAAAATAAGCACAATCTCCCAATTCAATGACTCCAGTGGACAAGTAATAGTTGTTCCACGAGTGCTCGAAAAGCACGAATTGAACATTTTACTTGTATGCGAGCCACTCCACTCTGTCATTAACCTGTCTTGACTCTGTCATTAACCTGTCTTGATTAATGAGGGCTCATGTTTCTCGGGTGTTTCTCCTGGCTTGTAGTTGTCACCACATCTACATTTGAAATTTAATACTTGATATAAAACAGATGTCTAGTTGGCCAAGATTAGAATTCCCTATCATTGAATTCCCCTGGTAAATCCATCATTGTGTTATTGTATGGATTGTTTTATTGTTGGTAGGGTATACAATGTAGTTCTTGCTGGTCAGCAACGGTGGTACATGGCCTTAAATTCCACTGTAAACAAAGTGTCTGTAATGAGTGCTCAAATCATGACCTTGAGCGTACAAGCGGTCACAATACTGCTTTAATTAAACTCCCTAATAATTGATTTGCATTGTCTTTCTTACAGTGGACTGTACAAACGGCACGTGCCTCGGTTTTAACGCCAGATACAACCTTCTAGCATGCAAGCATATTTTCTTGGATCGCCTTCTTAAAAATCCACCACAAGATGTACGTCAAAACATCACGGATATATTGACAAATATAGACAATGGTCATGTCATCGCAAAGGATGTCGCTATTGCCCTATCAAAGTTAATGAAACATTCACAGAAACAAGGACAGGTGAAGTAGACCCTGTTATCTTTTTCATTGATAAGCAATAGATAGGACTTTAGTAAGGAGGGGTTTCCATACCGTATGACAATATGTTGTGTGCGGCGCAACTGACACAACCGTTAACATTGTTTTTAAACCAAAACCATTATAGCAATAATTATGTGATGAGTTTTTAAATGTGATGACTTTTTAATATGATGACTTTTAAATATTTTGTGCCTTTTTTGATTTTTATCTGTACTCTACCGGATTCATTGCCGGATTTGTCATATTATGACCAGATGCTGGTTCACTGGTCTTTTAATAGCTTCTATTTGAAAATTTGCTTTGGTTCAATGTCTGTAGTTTTAAGTATTATAACATATTTTGTGGACAATCGTGTATATTATCTTGTAATTATTGCAACCTCAATTATGATAAAAACTGGGATTGGTATATTTTTACAATTATATTATATGTATGAACTTACGCTTATAGGATTAAGAAAAATCGGCCCTATTTGTACAACAAAACTACGTCAGACAGTGTCATTTACGTCAGACAGTGTCCCCCTGCAGTATGCGTGATACATAAAGCGAACCATATTTACATAGAGGGCGTTTTAAGAAAAGTTTCAATAAATAGCGATGGTATTATTTTAATCAAGTTTTGGTGTGTTTTTGTGAGTAGAAACAACTAACAATAATGGTAATTTTTAATGTTCATCTTGAATTCTGAAGTAAATTATGTTTTTTTTTAAAATGTCAACACCACTGTGTGCCCCTTTAACACTTTCCACGCAGCTATTAGTAGGCATAGCACACATAACATTCAAATGATTGAGACATGTACAAAATTGTAGTCAAATGAAAGATTGCAATGAAAGATTTATTTTCCAAAAAGAATTATGACAATCGGTCAATGCATTCATGTGTTACGGTGTTTTGAAATACTCAGAAAATGGCCGAAAACCTGCCAAAACAGTAACAATGCCCCAAAAAAGAATTTATCAGGATTTAGAGAGCTCAATTTGTTAATAATGTAACATTCAAAACACCATTTACACATATTTCTTAACAATTGAATATCTATATACATGTACCATAATAAATGAAAAAAATATGGTAACATTATATTGCATTAAGCTAGTGAAATTGGTCATTTGACCAGTTTTACTGACCGCAATCAAAAAAAGTGACTAAGTCCAGCTATTAATAATATGCGTAAATGTTATAAATCCAGATGTGAACGGTGTATTGCAATATTAAACTTGGTATACTGGTTAACTGTATGCTACCCAATCTTTTAAACTATAATTTAGTTTCATAAGCTCATTAAATATGCAAATTAGCTAATTATTTATTCAAGTCATTAATATGCAAATGAGCAATGTCCGACAATTTTTTTCCCATCTTAAGAGTGATCGGTAATAGATATATAACATGTATACCCAATTTGATTGACAAATATTGCTGCATTTAGAAATTATAAGCTTTTTCATTTCTTAGATACCCATAATTTAAATTATCAGTCTTTTACTCACAGTGTGCACTCAAGGGATGCAAAATCTGATCATATCACTAAATGAACTGAAGTGTTTAGTACAATATCTCAAGTTAGGTTTATTTAAATCGGCCGAATATATACATGTAGGGACAAAAATGGGGAACGTTTTTTAAATGTCACCCGGCCAGTTTGTGTACCGCCGAATATATAGGGACACAAATGGGGAACGTTTTTTAAATGTCCCCCGGCCAGTTTGTTTACGGTACACAAACTGGCCGGGTGACATTTAAAAAACGTGTCCCATTTTTGTCCCTTTTCACCCCCATGTCCCTATTCAAGGTTATACACACCTAGCACACAAAGTCCCTGACCAGGTGCTTTGAGGTTGACTAATTCAAAATATAAAGGGGTCAAAAAAAGTAAGCCCCCCCCCTAAAATTAGATTACTTTTGTTTATATAACTTCAAACACAAATAGACGTTTCGAAAAGTTGAAACGATTATGAAAAGATAAAACGCTTGGCTACCATTAGAAAGTTTTCCATTTTCGATATCATGTTTACTTTTCCCAAAACAGTCACATTTCCCCAAAAAGTGGCACTTGGTCCATACCAGTCAATTTAAAATTTCTCTCTCGTGATTTATTTGTCCGAAAACTAGACCAAGTTTGTTTGCATAACTCCGCACAGGATTGATAGTTTTGAGAAATGTAAAAACTTGTGAAAAGCAAAAGTGCTTGGCTTCTCACAAAAAGTTTCTCTTGTTCAATATCATGTTTACTTTTCCCAAAATTGTCTCTTTTCCCCAAAACGATGTTCTCAGAAACTGTGGCAATTTTCAAAATCCTATACAATTTTGTTTGCGTAACACCCACACACAATTAGACGTTTTAAGAAATTGAAACTTTTCTGAAAGGGAAAAACGCTTAGCTATCCGTACAAAGTTTCCAATTTTCAATATCATGTTTACTTTTCCCAAAAAAGTCAAATATCCCCAAAATGATGTTTCCGTTAACATGAAATTTGCCAAAATCCAATACAAGTAAGTGCCACTTTTTCTTGAGGATTTTGAGGAAATGTGATTGTTTTGGGAAAAGTAAACATGATATCGAAAATGTAAAACTTTCTATTGGTAGCCAAGCGTTTTCTCTTTTCGTAATCGTTTAATTTTTAAAAACGTCTATATGTGTGTGAAGTTATGTAAACAAAAGTAATCTAATTTTAGGGGGGGGGGGGGACTTACTTTTTTTGACCCCTTTATAATCGGTACCAAAAATCTGAGATATACATTAAATGAGCAAATTTCTTCTCCGCAGTTTGATACCTCATTCAACAAAATCGAATGGATACTTTTAACGTTATGGCGATTTCAATGACCGCGCATGCAACAGAAAAGTTGCAATAGGTATAGGAATCATTGATTTGTGTGTGATTACTGTCATAACTGTGTGCTATCTGAACGAGACAGATGAATGGGTCTTAAGTGATAACCGCAATGTGCGGAACAAAGGGTGTATCTGGCTGTGAAGAATACAAGTCTTAGCTGATAAGCTGTGAGTTTTTCAGTGCGTAAATAGACGGGTAAAACATTGATTTTTACCGTCTATGGTAAATCACACACAAATCAATGATTTCCTATACCTAGTGCAACTTTTCTGTTGCATGCGCGGTCATTGAAATCGACATAACTTTAAAAGTATCCATCTGATTTTGTTGAATGAGGTATCAAACTGCGGAGAAGAAATTTGCTCATTTAGTGTATATCTCAGATTTTTGGTACCGATCATATATTTTGAATTAGCCAACCTCAAAGCACCTGGTCAGGGGCTTTATGTGCTAGGTGTAGTGTAAGGTCATGCCTACCATTATGGTCACGCGTTATGAACTCGCCTCCCAATAGACCCCGGGGGGGTACTCGGATTTGGTTTGGTCGGGGGTGTGCCGCTGGAGATTCAAAACCCATACCCATTTTTAGGGGTGATTTTGGAAAAATCGGTACCCATTTTTAGGGGTTTTGCTTCATTTTAGACCTATTTTTCGCAAATTTTCGCGAAAATAGGCCGATTTTTCGCAAATTTTCGCGAAAATATACCTAATTTGTGCAAATTTTCGCGAAAATAGAAAAAAAAATCACGAAAATAGACCCATTTGTAAAAAGTGACCCCATTATTAGGGATTTCCAGCACAAAACCATACCCCATGTTTAGGGATTTTGTGTCCAAAAAGCTACCCATTAGAGCGGCACACCCCCGTATGTCGACTTGGGTGAGTACCCCCCCCCCGGGCAATAGACTATTTCAAATTGAGATCGGAAATCTTCGGAAAAACAGGTCACGTGCAGTAGGTGCGTTGCGCGTTCTTCCCAACAATTGATCGCATTCACAGCATTGCCCTAGTTGATTGTCCGCCTATGTTTACACACACGCGTGCACACATGAGAAGTAAAACGTGGAACGAGACTATTTTGTTTTTTTTATCAACAAAGGCGCTGACGGACAAATTCCAAATGTATCGAGCAGACGGTAAAAAGTGAAAATATTACCCCAAATCTCTTTCATCTCACTCGTTTTTGTAACTGAAATGCCGCAACATCAACTTTGTGAAGGATACAATCTATCACCAACACCAGCGCAATCTACCACACGGGCAGACGGGTGAAAAACACGTTGTTTTTCTCCGGCACATGGCCATGACCTGTCAGGAGCTGACAGGTCATGGAACCGAGTGTCAAACAATCGGCTAATCGGAAACATTCGGAACCGATCGTATATTTTCGGATTTGAAATGGTCTATAGGGTGGTGCTGTTACATTTTTTAGTTTCATGCTGTCATATTCCTTGAATATTTTTAAAACCACAAAAGCTACCTCAACAAATTTGGTATAATTTCAAAGCCCTAATAACAAGCTATCTGCCTGCAAAAGGGCATTATACACCTATCAGTTGTAAGACGCACTATACGACCCCCGAGAGGTGCGTCGTTTACCAATAGTTTTTGACGGAGGGTACGTCAGTGGCAGCCTTTGGTCCGTCAAAAAAATGACGGAGGGTGCGTCAAGGTCCGTCACTTTACATGGGTGCGTCACAGTGTACATCTGCTTACGAACAACAAAATACGACCTTTAAATATACGCTATAGGCCTACTATACCACATAACTCCTTGATACCGCCAACCAGGCTCTACTTTAATACTGCAAACATCACTCCGATATTATATCCTTGCCGTGCGTGTAAATTTGCGGCCTGTCATTTTGTCCGTTTCTGTTTTGTGTTCCTTTTTTCGCGTACCGAAACGGCGATAAAACCTACATAGGCGAAACACGCACGGCAAGGATAGACTCGCAAAATACGGAGATGAAGTCTTCGATCGCAGATCACGCTGCTACGGAAAACCATCTAATAAAATGGAACGACACAAACATTCTCGCGAGAGACAACACTAGAAACACCAGATGGATTAGAGAATCCATTTGGATCCGTCGCAAATCCCATCTAGACATGAAACAGCACCTCATGAACAGCGACGAGGGGGCCTACCAACTTAGTCACCTGTATGATTAATTGATCCAGAAAACGTCATCCAACACATCTCGTGACGTCATCAGAAAAACTACTTCTGGTAACACTGGATCAACGGTCGTCATACACCATTGAGAAAGACATCCGATCGGACGTCGAAACTGTCTGGAACAGTAAGTTCAATTTTGGAATTATTTTATGAATCTTCTAATTATGCTTCAGGAACGTTTTCAGGACCATTTTAGTGTAAAAATAAGCAATTTTTGCGCGCTACGCGCAAATTAGTTGGAATGTTTTATTATTCAAGCTTAAAAAGATGGTTCCAGGAACGGGTTTTTTACCTTTCATTTTGCAATAGCCATTTTTAATTTTTTTTTATTTATTCAATTTGAACAAGATGGCTTCAAACACGTTTTCTGGACCTTTTTATTGTTAAAATATACATTTTTGCGCGTTACGCGCGTATTAGTTTCACTGATTGTTTATTATTCAAGCTTAACAAGATAGCTTCAGGAACGGTTTTTTTAAATCTTTATTTTTACAATAGCCAATTTTTTCGCGCTCCACGGGAATTATTTTTTATTTTGTGCTATTCAATTTCATTAAACAAGATGGCTTCATAAACGTTTTCTGAACCTTTTTAGTGTTAAAATAGACATTTTTTGCGTAGTTTCACTCTTTACTTAATATTCAAGCTTATAATAGAGTCATTATCTTGGATTTCGTGACCAATTTCTTGATACCTTAGCTTCTTAGTGAATTTGTCAACTAGAACCATTTTAAAAGAAAATGAGCTCCCATGCACCTCTCAAAACTGACGGGAACGTTCTTTTATAACGCAAATTTCAAAAATGGCCGCCATACAGGGGCTCACAAATTTAATTTAAATGGCTTTAATTAAGCTAAAAAGCACACCAAATTGTTCAGCTGAGCACAAGGATTCCGAAAAAGTATAGTTTGCCTTACTTCCGATGTTTGGTTAACGAGTTATCGGGTAAAACGTAAAAAGGTCGTTGTCATGACCTTTGCGTATGGGGTCAAAATTTAAACTTGCTCCGATTTTGAAAAACAATATCTCAAATTGTTCGTCTGATTGCAAGGATTCCAGAAATGATAGTTTTTACCACCTATAGTGTCTGTTGTACCTTATAAAGGGGTCAAAAGGTCAGATTCTATATAGGGCAATGTACCTTGACCTTTTGACCTACACAAAATATTCCCTGTGGTAAAAAAACTATTTCTGGAATCCTTGTGAGTACACGCTAGCCGTTTTCACCTTTTTTCACCAACTTGAAAAACCTAGCGTATTCCATTGTATACTTTTGACGCAAGCTGTCGCGTTCAAAATGTAAACGACGCAAATATTAAATGCTTAAAACATTCGTGCGGTCCGCGCACAATTTAATGGTCGATTTACATCACCAGAGCGGGCCATCTTAATACTATAAATCTGGAAACGGTGTGTGTTTGTTTATTTGTGTGTTTGTTTGTTTATTTGTTTGTTATCCTTATTTCTCCGTTAGCTGTGATCAAAGTGGCGCATAATTTGTATGAAATATCGAGGAAATAACGGGAAGTGTGTTAAAGTTTATTCCCTGAAATTAGTTAACAATTGGCTCCAAAAACAGCAAAACACCTCTCAGATTTGGCTCATAAATGCCACTAGAATTGAACGATAATGTTCGTTGCGCGTACTACCGCGTAATCATACCGTGGTAACGCGTCTCGTGCATGTTTACGCACTCCCTACACACGACGCAGAAGCCACACGGGAAATGGTTATAATACATGTAGGCCTGTTGGTAGGGTATTTGGTGTCATGTGTGTGTGTGTGGGGGGGGGGGGGGGGGGGGGGGGCGGGCGGTGTAAAACCACGAGAAATAGTTTAGGATAGGCCTAGGGTTATTTATGGTGGAAGTAGCGTTTTGCGGGGGTTATTGAAGCAACCTGATTATAGCCTACTTTAAGTTATTTTGAGTAACATTCAATTTTTCTTTGACCAAACAGGTTAGATAGGCATTTAGATGAATTATTTAGGCATAATTTGATACCAAATTTGCCCCCTAACAACAAAGATAAACCATGATTAGCACCATTTAAAGAAAATTGGTCACTTTTCAAAAGTCACAGACTCATAATGCCATTTTTGGATTGGATAATGCCTGTTTCAGTAATTGCTTGGTCCGATCGGCTTCCGGGTTTTTTTCACGCGCTTTTTCGTATAGTTCCGATCAGCTTCCGGTTTCCCCCGTGCTTTTCGAATAGCTGGTTCCTGGTTACCGGGCCAGCTAACATATCTCATTTTGCTGCAAACTCGGCCGGTTGTAATAAACCCACCCTCTAACCCTAATGCGTTCAAAAGTGTGCGTTAATCCCTCAGACGCCTGATTTGCACCGTGGAAAGTTTTGTGCCGGTTTTCTCTGGCGTATCGCTTGCTTTCCTCCGTTTAGTCAAAGGAAATGGGGGTTGCCTGGCAACTGCTATAAATTTCTTACCCATTCGATGTCGTTTGATATGCCTAGGGTTAGGAGATGAGGCACTATATATGGAAACGTTTAGACCTGTTTGTCTCATAAAATCAATTGCCACACGTACAACGTTCCAAGCACAGTGTTTGTGTACAATGGTTCGGGTCCAGGCCCGTATCATTTTGTTGTTGTACCAATGTACCTTTTTTGTACCAATGTACCTTTTTTTTACTAATGTACCTTTTTTTGTGAAAACGCCTCCACCCCACCCTATTTTCCGAAAACGCCCCCTTTCCCATTGTGTAAAGCATTTTTCGGGTCGTTTTGGACTAAAATACTGATTGTTTTTTTGCTCGATTCGCGCTCATTCTTTCTACAGGTTTCAACATTATAATGGGTTTTGAACCACCGTAAATATTGTGTGGGGACGTCAAACACTTCATACTTGACCTTTTAAGTGTTAAAAATGCCATTGTTTGCGCGCTTCGCGCGTATTCGTTTCAATGTTTCATTATTCAAGCTGAACAAGAAAGCTGTTCCTTGACCATTTTAGTTTAAAAACTGAAAATCTTTGCGCGCAATCTTTCTACAGGTTTCAACATTAGAATGGGTCTCGAACCACGCCAAATATTATGTGGGGGGACGTTAAAAACGTTAAACTGGACAATTTAAGTGTTAGAAATGCCAAATTGTGTGCGCTTCGCGCGTAATTAGTTTCAATGTTTTTTTATATTCAAACTTAACATGACGGCTTCAGGAAAGTTTTCCAAGACCATTTTAGTTCAAAAACTTAAAATTGTTGCGCGCTTTTCGCGCATTTTTTTTTCATGTTTCAACATTTTAAAGGCTCTTGAACCACACCAAATATTCTAAATATTATGTGGAGGACGTTTAAATCGTCATACTATACCATTTTAGTGTCAAAATTACAAATTGTGGGTGCTTCGCGCGTATTAGTTTCACTGTTTCATTATTCAAGCCGAACAAGATGGCTTTAGGAAGTTTTCTATGACCATTTTAGTTTAAAAACTGAAAATCTGGGGGGGGGGGGGGGGGCGGGCGGTGTAAAACCACGGGAAATAGTTTAGGATAGGCCTAGGGTTATAATGGTGGAAGTAGCGTTTTGCGGGGGTTATTGAAGCAACCTGATTATAGCCTACTTTAAGTTGGCTATAATCAACTAAGGGACCGAGCGTTAATGAAGTAGCCAAGGGAAATGGTTTAGGGAGGGTTGTGATCAACCTGGTTTGGGTGTTGAGTATTGGGGGGGGGGGGGGGGGGTAAAACCACGGGAAATGTTTTAGGATATGGGTTAAGAGTTAATGAAGTAGCCACGGGAAATGGTTAGGAGGGTTATGATTATAAATAGTGGAATCGCTTAAGGGCAATTTTGGCCATTACGTTTACTTCTCGGATACAAGCAAACCATGATGATATATTCTTCTTTAGGTTATGACACGTGAATCTAGAAGGGGTGCTCATGTCAGAAATCATCATAATCCAAGATGGCTGCTCCCATAAAATGACGTGTTGCAAAAGACAATAACATGTTGTTAATCACAATCTTAATACTTGAAGGATGTATTATATCAATATAATTATTTTATATTGATACGCTTTGTTAGTTATCAAGAGTTAATTTTTGAATCCAACATGCCGGCTATACTGATACAACGATTTTATACGTAAAGTCCCAAAACAATAAGGTAAGGTATGTCTTAGGTTTATTTTATGCTTATATATATAGAAGATATTAAGGCTATGTAACATACAACCACAAGATAAAAAGATGGCCGCTATCTAAAATGGCCGCTGCAATAAATAACACTAATACTGTTAAACCTTTCTTTTTTACAATAGCCAATATGTTCGCGCTACGCGCAAATCCTTTTTAATTTATTCGCAATTTCAAACCATTACGCCGTGTCGTTTGCTTTTGCAAAATTGAAATGAAAAAAAAATAATCAAATTTTGAATGATATTGATAATAAGCCAATTAGTGTAGGATGTTATGTAATTTTGCATTTTTTTTTGCTAAGGATGGTTTTTTTGGTTTTATTGGCTAAAGTAGACCCTCAGGTATCAGAAATCCATTGGTTGCATTTTTTTCCATTTGCCGATTGGCCGCCATCTTGGATTTCAAAATGGCCGCCATTTCCAATATAATTTACACTATAACTTTTGTTCTGAGCAACATATGAAATCAAACTTGGTGGCAAACCACATGTGTTTAATACAAGGGAGTTCACAAGTGCTCTAGCTATGTTCCTATGTCTAGCATACATGCATGGCCGCCATCTTGGATTACAAAATGGCCGCCATTTACAAAAAATATATTTTGCCATATAACTTTTGTTCTAAGCAACATATAAAGTTGATTTTGGTGGCAAAATCCATGTTTTCAAGAGTTGTTTACAAGACAAGAGAGTGTATAATAGCTGATCTGTTGTTATATTAATTGGCTAATAGTAGTAATTATTAGGGTAATTATTAGGGTGGTTTAAAACTGGCTGTAAGTAGCGCAACTCCAACCTTCTGCTCTACCACAAATTATTCCTTTCCTCTATCTCCCATCTTGCTCCTTACTCTGCATGCCTCGAGGCCTCTCCTAGGCACCTTTTTCCATACTTTGCTTTACTATAGGTTGTAGATACAGGAGGCAATTCCATCAGCCCTCCTGTTCCTAATCGCTTCTCTTGCAGTTACCCATCTCAACGCCCTCGAAGACTAAGATGCATTGCAATGTAGTGCATGTTAGTCGCGTGCCACCTGGATGGCCAAACCTTGCGGTTAGTGCTAACTGACGGAGCTCTGGGGGGGGGGGGGGGGGGGGGGGGGCAATGGTTGGTAGTTCTAGGACTATTGGAGTAGTCTGGAGGACTATTGATCATTGCTTTTTAGGTTTCACTTGAAATCACTGAGACCCGGGTAGAATATACTCATTAGCCTTGGCTGGCAAGTATTCTAGAAGAAGGACAACTTTGATCACAAACCATGCTGCAGGAGTTGCGACCGCAGTGATTACAGCAATTGAAAAACAATGATGGCAAACCAAATCAACACTAGGGTTAAAGTCCCTAAAATAACGTCTCCTGGAGCAAACTCGGATTTTCCTAAATCAACTGATGACGGCATGCCCCCAAACCCGAAAGGGAGGAGTAAGCTTGACGGCAGAGCGCGCAATAGGAGACCACTTGCAACATGCAAGACCAATATTACTATATCTACCATGAATGTGAGAACTATCAGAGAGAGTCGATGCAGGGAGGAGCTTGTAACCAATCTAATTAAATGTAAAATTGACATGATCGGGCTACAGGAACACCGCATTGTCCTTGATGACCCAGTAAAGTATGAGAGCATTATGGGTGGAACTCTGATCACTACCGCAGCAACAAGAAATAAAGCAGGTGCAGCTGTAGGTGGAGTCGGGATACTACTCAATAACAGAGCACTCAGATCATTAGCAAGTATCAAGCCACATTCTGATCATACACTCATAGTCAACTTCCATGGTAACCCAGCAACAACTGTAGTGGTGACCTACTGCCCTACAAATGTGGCGGATGAAGACATCGTAGGAGATCATTACAACAGTCCCCTAAAGGGGGCAATAGACTCCATTCCAGCACACAACATCTTGCTTGTTGTTGGCGACTTCAATGCTAGGCTTGGAAAGGATGACGCCAAATTCACTTACCATGCTGACACAAATAGAAATGGAGAGTACCTAGCAGACTTGGCTAAAGAGAAAGATCTTATAATCGCAAATACTTACTTCCGCAAGAAAAAAAGGCAAGTTGTGGACATATGTCAGCCCAAGCGGCAACAAACTACAGCTGGACTACATCCTTGTCAGGCGGAAATGGCAAAACAGTGTTCTAAATTCTGAAGCATATAACACCTTTGCTAGTGTGGGATCTGACCATAGAATCGTCTCTGCTCGTATCCGATTATGTCTCAGAAAGAGTAAAATCATCAAACGTAAAAAGCAATACGCGACTGGAAGCTACTTACAACTGATAATGATCTACAAGCCAAATATAGCATAGAGGTGCATAATAGGTTTCAACCCCTCCAGGATGAAGTAGAAACTGCATCTGAGAAATATTCCAGATTCAAGATGCTGCAGAGGAAGTGATTCCTGTGAGGAAAAAAGAGAAAATAACCTACTTCTCAAATGACGCCCAGGTATTAAGGGCGAGATCACAAATTGAAGAAGCGAATGCAAAATATCAACTAGACACTAATGACGAGGAAAATTGGAGAAATTATAAGGAGGCTAAGAAGAGCCTAGGGGAGGCTTATGATCATGTGAAAGAGGAAGATCTTACCAATAAGCATAGAGAGGTAGAAAATGCCCACATAAACTGCAAGCATGGTAAGAGTTGGAAACTGATCAACAAAATATCAGAAAGATTGACTACAAGAAAAGGACAAATCAAAGGATCCACGCAAAAGGAGAGACTAGATAATTGGTATACTCATTTCAAAAATCTACTTGGGAGCCCACCGCACATAAGTAATGAAGATGAGGAAATTGCCCCAGTACTATCAAATCTCAGCATAAAAGAAGGACCCTTTGACTTGGAGGAATATGTGAGGGCTAAGAAGGCACTTGTAGAGGGGAAAAGCAGTGGGGAAGATGGTATCACACCTGAAATGCTCAAAAGATGTGATTTGGATAATATAATACTGGACTTCTGCAACGATGCCTTGATGAACGGGAAAAAGCCAGACCAATGGTCTATTCTCAACATAGCCTAATACCAATACCAAAATCAGGTGATCTCAGTTTGGGAGGCAACTACCGTGGAATAAGTCCGAGCTCAATTGTTGCCGAGCTATACAACAAGATGATACTCAACAGAATCAGACCGGAGCTTGACATCCACTTGAGAGCTAATCAAAATGGCTTTCGAGCTGGACGTACCACGGTTGGCCACATTCTTGCCCTCCGAAGAATTATTGAGGGAATTAGATCAAACAACCTGCCAGCCATCATAACCTTTATAGACTTCAAAAAGGCGTTTGACACAATACATAGGGGACGAATGCTGCAAATTCTGAAGGCCTATGGTATACCTGAGCAGCTTACAAATGCGATTGCAGAAATATACAAGGACACCAAGGCAAAGGTTATATCACCTGATGGGGAAACTGAGGAATTTGAAATACTGGCTGGAGTACTACAAGGTGACACCTTGGCTCCATATCTCTTTGTCATTGTTCTCGACTACGCCCTAAGAGAGGCCATAGATGGCAAAGAAGAGGAGCTAGGATTCCGCTTAACAAAAAGAAGCAGCAGACGAATAGGACCAACCACAGTTACTGACCTTGACTTTGCTGACGACATTGCACTATTGTCTGAAGAAATGTCTCAAGCGCAATCACTACTTAACAGAGTGGAGACTTCGGTGGGTAAAGTTGGGCTCAATATGAACGCTGCAAAGACAAAGTACATGTCCTTCAACCAGAAGCAAGTACCTGTAATCACCGCAAACGAAGGTATGCCCCTTGATAAAGTGGAGAACTTCAAGTACCTTGGAGCCTGGATGAACAGTACTGAAAAGGACATCAAAACACGCAAAGCAGCTGCATGGAGAGCTTGTGGCAAACTCAGTCAGTTATGGAAGGCCAAATCACTATCCAGAAAGCTCAAAGAAAGACTGTTCATAGCTACTGTAGAATCAGTCCTCCTCTATGGATGTGAGTCATGGACAGTCACCCCAAAGCTTAGTAAACAGCTGGACGGATGTTACACTAGAATGCTTAGAGCTGTGTTCAACATCAACTGGAGACAGCATGGGAAAAAATAAGGACCTGTACGCGGATATGCCCAAAGTCTCGGACAAGATCAGGGAGCGTAGATCAAGATTTGCAGGACATTGCTTCAGAGGGTCCAATGAGCTGGTCTCCAAAATCATACATTGGGTACCAAAGCATGGAGTTAGAAAGCGTGGTAGACCAGCCCTAACCTACATTGACTTACTAAAGCGTGACACAGGATTGCAGGTAGAAGAAATCAAGACAGCTATGTTGGATAGGTTGATTTGGAGAGGCATCGTGGTTCGGGAATATCACCCGCCATAAGTCAAAGTAAGTAAGTCAAGTAAATAATGCACATAGGCTAATTTATAGGCCAAATAGGCCTCTAATATTATTAACCATTTTTTTCCTTTCCTTGTTTTTGTTTCGTTTTATTTGTTTGTTTGGTTTTACCTTTGATACATGCAATTGAACAAAACAGCAATTACCCCCTATTATAATATAATAATACCCCCTATAATATAGAGGGGGTAGCTGCTGTGGATACAAAAGCATACATTTGATTGCTCCTGGTATGTCTTCTTGTAATAAGTCCAATGCAATGTGATCAACCTAATGTATCACCAGTGGGGTACTACCGGACAATAAATACTAAGTATATGTTACTGCTAACAATTGAAATTTGTATTGAATTTACAGCTTAATTTATATATAGCAACCATTCATGTCAAATTAATGGATAACAGATAGAACTGTACACTTAATTGTCAGTAAGTAACTCTTGAAAACATGAGCTTTGCCACAAAAATCAACTTCATATGTTGCTCAGAACAAAAGTTATAGGGTAAAATCCTTTTTTTTGTAAATGACGGCCATTTTGAAACCCAAGATGGCGGCCATGCATGTATGTAAGACATCAGAACATAGATACAGTATTTTTGAACTCCCAGGTATTGAAAACATGATTTGCCACCAATTTTGACTTCATAGGTTGCTCAGAACAAAACAATTTCCATTGGAAATGGCGGCCATTTTGAAATCCAAGATGGCGGCCATTCCGTGGATGGAAAAAAATGCTACTAATGGATTTCTGATAGGTGAGGGTATACTCTATCCAATGACACCAAAAAAATCATCCTTAGCAAAAAAAAATGCACTAGTTTGAAATCCTACATAACAGCCTACACTAAATATTGAATGGAAATAAAGTTATGGCTTTTCAATAAAGTATTGGTGAAAATTACACATCAAATCGCACCAACGGGTTCGAAAATTCAAGAAGAAAAAAATAAATCAAATTTCAGGGGTGGGGGGGGGGGGGTGGGGGGCAGGCCCGTCAGATGGGGGGGGGGGGGGGGGGCGACGGTTGCGAACGCCCCCCCCCCCCCCCCCCCCCCCCCTTTGATTTTTTTTTTTAAGGTAAAAATTGCGTTTTTCTTAGTTTCAAATATCAATGATAGTGAAACTACTCATAAAACATTGACTACAGTGCTTTTTGGACTGCGAAATTTTGTGTCCTTGCGAAATTTTTTGACGTGCGAAATTTTTTGACTTCTCAGGTTGAGGTATTATCTATCAGAATCCACACTCTCAGCAAAAATGGTTCGGAAAGGGGTTGATCTATGAGTTGATCGAGAAAGCTGCTGTAAGTTGTAGGTTCTTTAAAATTAACACGCACATGTACATGTATATGGCCGACATTGCTGCTGACTATTTTCTTAGCTGTCGGCCATAATACATGTGCATAAATTGTTTTTTATGATGGAAATAATAAAATTAATGAAATGAATGAACACTACGGAAAATAGATTTCGTAAAGTTTTATATATCCATTTGTCTAACAATATTATTTCAAGACGTCACTTACTTAGTGATTGTTCACAATTCAGATACACATGCGTTGTATTAATGAAATATACTGCCGCCCATAAGTATTTCCCCCTCTGGAAGCTTGCAAGTTATCACGGTGTTGTCGACAAAGTATTAAACCAACTGACCCAATTACCATATCATTGTGTTCATTGTACATTTTATACCAATAAATTCATGTTTCCTATTCTGTCAGAATCCAGGGTTATGACACTCAGGTTGAGGTTTTATCTATCAGAATCCAGGGTTATGACACTCATGTTGAGGTTTTATCTATCAGGATCCAGGGTTATAGCACTCAGGGTTGAGGTCCTATATGACCCAGGGTTATGACACTCATGTTAAGGTATTATCTATCAGAATCCAGGGTTATGACACTCAGGTTGAGGTCTTATCTATCAGAATCCAGGGTTATGACACTCAGGTTGAAGTATTAGCTATCAGGACTCAGGGTTATGACACTCAGGTTGAGGTCTTATCTATCATAATCCAGGGTTATGACAGTCAGGTTAAGGTCTTATCTATCAGGATCCATGGTTATAACACTCAGGTTGAGGTTTTATCTATCAGGATCCAGGGTTATAGCACTCAGGGTTGAGGTCCTATATGACCCAGGGTTATGACACTCATGTTAAGGTATTATCTATCATAATCCAGGGTTATGACAGTCAGGTTGAGGTCTTATCTATCAGGATCCATGGTTATAACACTCAGGTTGAGGTTTTATCTATCAGGATCCAGGGTTATAGCACTCAGGGTTGAGGTCCTATATGACCCAGGGTTATGACACTCATGTTAAGGTATTATCTATCAGAATCCAGGGTTATGACACTCAGGTTGAGGGCTTATCTATCAGAATCCAGGGTTATGACACTCAGGTTGAAGTATTAGCTATCAGGACTCAGGGTTATGACACTCAGGTTGAGGTTTTATCTATCAGAATCCAGGGTTATGACACTCAGGTTGAGGTTTTATCTATCAGAATCAAGGGTTATGACACTCAGTTTGACACAGATAACACAATGTCACAGACAAAAAAAGTAAATAAATGTATGATATAAAAGACATAATAGTGTATAAAAAGAATAAAACCCGGTTTGACACAGATGACACAATGTCACAGGCGGAAAAGTAAATAAATTTATGATATAAAATACATAATAGTATATGTAAAGAATAAAACCTGGTTTGGCACAGATGACACAATGTCACAGGCGAAAAAGTAATTGAATTTATGATATAAAAAGAAAACATAGTACATGAAAAGAATGAAAAACGGTTTGACATAGATGACACAATGTCACAGGCGAAAAAGTAAATGAATTTATGATATAAAATACATAATAGTATATGAAAAGAAAAAACCCGGTTTGGCACAGATGACACAATGTCACAGACAAAAAGGTAATTAAATGTATGATATAAAAGCATAATAGTATGATATCATAAGACATAATAGTATATATAATGAATTAAACTCACCGTGTCACAGATAATACATTGTATATATTACGTGTTATTTTGATGTTCGTGTTATATTGATGTATTATATTTTGTTATATTTATGTATTATATTTCGTGCTATACAGGGTGAGTCAAAAAAAGTGTACTCAACTTCAGCTATTTTTTTAGATAAAAACGTTCGTTTGTTTTCAAAACAATTTACTACGGTATGAAGACAAATTAATTAGCTTTAATATGAATTTCATTTGGTTTAGATTGGTTGAGGGAAACTTATGTTACGCTGTTTTGAATGAAAGTGACCAATTTAACGTACTACGAACACGATTCCAGATCTTGACCATTATATTTCATAAGATACGACCAATAAAAAATTACAATACCGACAGCGAAAGGATCAATTCCTTTGTTATGAAATGATTAAAGTGTGATCACTGTGTCATAAATAGGCCTTAAAGCTGTCTATTGTCCCTCAGTGCAACCATTGTAAGCACACTCTCAAAGATCAGGAGAAAGACCAAACAAGATGCTGGATTGTCAAGTGGGTTTCTATTCATTAACAGGAATAAATTTTACATGTAGAGAGAAAAAGAGAGGGAGAGACTATTACTTACTAGTCTTACTGTGGACATTGACAATTTTTGATTGGTTCAAGGATAATGTTTACTTAACCGGACATATTTACGAAAAATAAGTGCAATATTATGTTTATTGATTTTATCAAAATACTATATCGTTTATTATTCACATTATCAGATAGTCACTGGTTATAATTTTTATTCAATATCCTCATCTAGTTTTATCATGTTTATGAATATCCCTTGCGGACTATTTAATCCTTGTAATTACATGTAGTATTTATTAGATGACAGGGGTGATACGATTTAATCCATATTTCATGTTTTAATCTATTCTTTTAATAAACAAGATGTGTAACGCTTGACATCATAATCCTAGTAAACAGTATTAAGCTCGTTAAGCTTGAAATTAAAAACCGTGTTTTTGGTGAAAAAACAGCTCCTGTACAGAAATAGTCATATTTACTTAACGGTATCATCAAATAGCGTGTTTTCCCCCAGATAACAGCAAAGAAATGGCGCAATCATTTAAAGCTTTGTTTCCTTGATTTTGTGGTCAGATTTTTTTTATTTTTTTATTTTTTTAATTAGGGTAAACTTTTTTTTGAATCACCCTGTATATATATATATATATATATATTTATTTCGTGCGATATTACATGAAGGAGTAACCCAAATAACTGATTTAGCAGTGTCCTAAGTGTACTTACTTTGAGACAATGCTATGACGTCATAGTTCACACTTAGAAATCCAAAAGTGTATTTTTTGAAAGACAAAGGTTCATACTTTGTATTGATCACACTATCCCTCAATAGAATCACTCATGCATCCCATACCATGATCACTTTCATTATTTATTGAATGATCCTCGTATGACAGAATGTGATAGTCAAGTGTTAAACACTTTCCACGCTGCTGTTAGTTTTACTATATACAAACAGATTTTTCAAAAACCTTTCCCAATTTTGAAAGTCATTCTCAAGAATTACTGAACCAATACTTGGCATGTTTGTACTAATTGTATTGCAATTCTCATGTTTATTCCAAATAATATGGTTATGAAATATAATAATTTTGACATTTTTGAAACATTTTGTGACATTTCGGAGTGTCGTCTGCTGACGCCTGCCGCATGGAAAATGTTAAGTATTCCGAGTTTCCGCTCGAAATTGCATATGCGTCATTTGTTTGATTCATTAACTGTCACTGATTCATTCGCTATAGGCCTACAGCCTGCTCGCACGGAAAGTTTGGGGCAGATTGCAAGCAAACATGTCACTGTGCATCTGGAGACTTAGTATGTGAGGTAGATACTGGAGTGTGTGGCAGCGGTGGGTGTGAAGATGTTTGGTTAGGTGATAATTGACAAGGTAATTTACAGAATAAAGTTCAGTTTACGTATCGTCGGTGGTATTACATAATGATGTATAATATATGTCACTATGTTACAAAGCATAATATACGTCACTATGTTAAAACAAGATTTGTATTAGCTTTTTTACACCAAAATAAGTCTTTCAATTTTTGGCTTTTGGGACTTTGTAAATGAATTAAAGAAAACGATATTTCAATAGGTTATACATTACAAAATCGACAAATGGCTGCAACAGATGAATAGGTGTAGGGTACAATGTTGGTGTTGGCATAGTCCCATAAATATCTTGCCCTAGAATGTGAGGTTAGCGGGTGGCGGGAGTTGATCATGACATGACTACTGCGGTCCATACATGCAGGAGCTTCTATCATGACGTGTCGATTTGCCGCAGCCAATGTCCTTGTTCTGAGCATCCATAGCGGAAGATTACCATCCCCGTCTATATACATCATCAACCATACATACTGGAAGCTTTGAAAATATAAATATGGTCACGCGTTATGAACTCGCCTCCCAATAGGGTGGTGCCGTTACATTTTTTAGCTTCATGCTGTCATTTTCCTCAAATATTTTTAAAACCACAAAAGCTATCTCAACAAATTTGGTATCATTTTAAAGCCCTAATAACAAGCTATCTGCCTGCAAAATGGCATTGGTATAGCTAATACAGAAAGGGAGATACAGCTGTTTGATGTTTGGGGACCAGGGGTGGTGCTGGAAGGGGTGCCGCCTGTACAAACTCAATGGGGATAATCCCATGCTTTGTTCTTTTTACAATAACTAGTTATCCCCTAATGTTAAAAACACAATTTTTGTCCCATTTCAAAGGATATTTAGTAGTCATTAAGTATGTGGTTCAACAGACTTGTCAACTATTATTAACAACTAATTAATTATGGATAAGACAATGATCATCAGCTTTCTTCCTATTCGCTACACAGTCAACATGAATAATCAGCCTCAATTTACCGGATTTATAAAAATGACTATAACAGAAAAAGTTTTCAACCTATGATAGCAAAAGTATACATTTTTGGAAAGCTTGTAACTAGAGGAATTCAGAAATGCAGTTTATATCAGGGAAGGGTTCATCCTTAAACAAATATTTCTGAAAATTCTAAAAATATATAAAATAAAAATTTGAGATATTCACTAGCCGGTATAATTACCATACCGACGTAGTAACTTTGACAAATATATATCATCTAATGGGTAATTTCATGAGGAATTCAAATATGTAAACAAAATAATGATAGGGATAGGTATACAAAATATATGGATCTCAAAAAAAAAACTCTGATATTTTCCGAACATTTCCGATCATACCATTTTAGTTCTTGGTCGTACTATAATTTTAATGACATATTTGGTTTCCTCATGCAATTTCCCTTCAGAAAATGTATACTTTTACTACCTCAGGGGGGTATACAAGCAAATATAAATGTGTAAAGTTAAATTCATGTCGCGAAAGCCAAAATCCGTGTGTAACGCGAAAGGAGGCGAGCTTAAAACACATGACCATATATAAAAACCCACTAACTTGTCCGTTAGAACCTTAGCCAAGCATACCCTCATGATGAAAATATCAACCAAGGTGATGCGCACGCATCCATTTTATCCGGATGCAGTACTAGGAGTACGTCGTACCATTAGATAGTTTAAACAATATCAGTTTATTTGGTTGTTTTTTGTGTGCTGATTGTTTCTTTAGAAACTAACGTTATGAATACATTATTTTACTTTCTTGCATTCATCAACGATGTTGCTTACCGGAATTTATTCAATGGTCATGGTGCGGTAATGACATCGCTAGCATATCTGTGAGTCCTTCATCGTCATCACCAACGTCATTAAGTGTGTCTTGGACATCAAGAGGAAGCGTTTCTCAATTCCAAGTTGACTATCTACTAAAATGAAGATAATTGCAAAAATGAAGTCGGAAATCGTGTAGCGCTCAGTCCTACAAGTAACCATTATTATATAATAACAGGGTTGAAGTCTTATTCCATTTACAAGGTGTATGTCACACCAATCAACATTCTGTGTGCTATAATGAATACCCAGATTGGCAGCACAGGCGAATCACGTAAGTAATTGGGTTGGTATGCCCAAAATGCCTTATCCATTAGTTAAACAGATAACTCAAAGAATAATTATTCGAAACAAAATGAAAGTCATTATTCGTCAAATTAAAACAATTGTGTCCTAGTTAACGTGATTGTGACATACAGCGAACTAGCTTGGTGCATCATGGGAACCTTCATATATGTCAATAAGGTCAAAGGTCACATTATATTAAGGTCAGAGGTCCCATTGTATCAAGGTCAAAGGTCATCTGAGGTTAAGATGTAAAATACACTGAGAAAAATCCAAAAATACCTATTTCTTTTTCATACAAAGATCATAGTAACCAAATTTGGATCATGCTTACAAGATGGTAACATTACTTATACTTCAACGAGGTCAAATGTCACATATTAAGGTAAAGTTGTAGAATAAACTGAAACTATCCAAAAATACAAAGACGGATTGGAATCAAGTCAAATTGCCAACAAACTTGCTGCATAGCTGCAACCTGAACGCCAACATATGTTAACGGGGTGATGTGCAATTGCCGATCTCCCTTTTTATTCATTGTCAATGTTTAGGGTTATGTCATAACAATTGTTATGATTGTTATAACATTCCAGTGTTACGCGCTTTAGAGATAATTGTGTCTAGGTTGACATACTCGAGGACACGCCATTTCTTATATTTTGCCTAACGTCTGGGAGTGAAAGACATTTAGTAGTTATGTAAAAATATGGTATTAAAATTTAGCAACCTTCTGTTGCCATGGTAACGAGCCTTTTTAATTTTAATTCAAGATCATTCTAATAATCTTTTCCTTCCAATTCGCTGGATATTGATAACATCATTGACTTCAGGATTCACCCTTAATAACGGACGACCTGAGCTGTATGTCCCTATTTTTAACTTTTCTCTCTTGATTTTGTTAACAAATGACAATATAGCACCTGATGATGTTTCGGGAATACGAATTGTATCCCGTACGACGACATCTCTTGAATACACATGGGATGCTATACCTTGTGGGTCTAGATGAGGAAGTATAACTTTCATATACACCTTAGATCCGGGCCTTAGATTCAACACCACCACAGACTGGCACAACTGCAAATACAGATATAACTCTGACTGGTTTAGAATCTTGTACTAGCTATGTGTTTCAAGTCAGAGCTTCAAATTCAGCGGGTGATAGCGGTGAGGGCAGTGTTTCAGAAGCTACAGGTGGCGGTGAGTATATCGGATTCAATTTGTAATTGGGCTGTACGCAAACTCCTATAACTATCGAATCTTCAGGGTTTGAATCAACCTACAAGTCTAAAATGAAGTGTATAGGCAAACTGCCTTCTTTTGAACACTATTATTATTTTGAAACTTGACACATTTCCTTATAGGACAGCAGATTACAGAAAAAATATGCTCCGTTAAGGAAACACCGGCAATTTGGATACACATTGGAATTGTTTTGATAAATTGAAAGACAGATGTTTGGGCCTTCAAGTCCTGAAAGTTGCAAGGATTTGGGGTGATAGTTTTAAGGGTACAGCCTAATTTGCATAGAATTTGCATATTATTTTGTACTAAATGAATTTTGCATTTACACGCCATATATTCAAACTGACACGACATAACGACTTCTGGTAAATTGCAAGCTTTGGACAACATATCTTGCTATCAAATAATACCAATATTGGGATAAAAAGTTGAAATCATCATGTTTATTTTTGCATAAATTAACCCAGTTTTTTGTTTTATTTCATTTGCACCATCTTCCGTTCCGTGTAATTACAACCTATTAAATAAATCAGAATATGTTTTTGGTTATTCTTAATAATCAATATAATTGGCGTTTTTGGTGAATATTTCAGGCCCGGAAGCCCTATAGAACTATATTTAGGCCACAAAAACTAACTCCTCCTTTTTTCACATTTTTACAATCGCCATAGAGTGCGTTAATGCCTGGTGGCCCTACATGTACTGAATACCTGTATTATCAATGAGCGCTGTGAAGCATTGTTCGTGTACTGCAGACAGACGGTAAGCATTGCCGTACTCATGTACACAGGCATTTTTATGCTACGTTTGAATTTGTGCGGTAAAATTGTTCTCATAATATATGATAAATTTCTATTTGTCAACTCGTATAATTGGGAAATCAATGGATACTGTTTTACTGTTTTCTATATAAATATTAGAATTTGTATATTTAAAGATTAACAGTAAAGATGTAGTGAAATTTGCTGAAGTATTACTAGAAACACTGTGGTACGGAGTCTCATCCGTGTCATTCGTGTCATTCTTGCAAGTTGCATCGCGTTGTAAAATACAAACATGGCTATATTCACTCTTTGCGGCATTCTTAACGATCTAAAAGGTAAACAGTATTTTCAAAATGTTATTAATAACTATATTCAGGGAATCTACTCTTAGTCAACACAAGAATGAATCAACGTTGTTGATAATTGATAGTCATATCTGGATTAATTTGTATTTTTTTTTTTTATCTATTAGATAAGCATATACAAAACACCAGAAAACAGCTACCACTGGTTTTCAATTAGACACAAAAGCCTACACATGCAAAAACTTTGTGAGCTCCGAAAATAACACAAGCAAAAAGCACATGAACTCCGAAATTGAGCCAGTTTACAATTGCCTGCAGATTTCACTTGTTCTTATAATAAATGAATAAATGGTGTAAGAAAAAGATTACTTTTTTTTATCTAAAACAGATTTCCGCACAGATTTTCGCTGTGCAAAAATCATCTAAATCAATTTGAAGTACTCCTTTAAATAAATTCCCCTACGCCTGTTCCCTTTTAAAGGTAGAAGCAATGACCAATAGCATCATTTCATATTCCTGATTACTTGATGTTAAGGATTAGGTATAGGCCTACAAAATAATGATAGTCATCCATCATCATACACTACCGTACACATTGAAACTAGATTGATTACAAGATATTCATTAATTATTAAAATGGTAATATATACTAGCTATGGTAATGGGTTTGATATTAGGCCTAAAGGTGAAACTTGAAATATTTTACGACTCAAGATGAATGAATGGCATACAACGATCAGATACGACGGATACTATGACGACAGTTGAACATGTTGATTTGAGTCAGTAAATTAGAGTACCATTCTAAATCATCAATACCATGACGATTACGTTAAAGTATCAAAAACATAGCTTCATATAATTTTTTTATAACATAAATCAACAATGTAATAATACGAGGGTCGTTCAATAAGTTGTATCTCCTACCTCATAACTTTGATAACTATTATAAAGCCAGTCTTATGAAATATTCCACAATTGTAGGTTTAATAAATCTCAGCTTCGAATTCATAACAAATTGGTCTGAGTAGCTTTGATTACGGGTTGTTTTCTCTAGAGATGAAGTGAAAGCCGAGCTGCCGAATGTACGGGAACGGATGAAAAACAGCAAAATATCTTCGGAGTACGGATTAGGCCTACTGATCATATGGCCAATTCTAAGAGACAGACTTAGGCCTACCTATATATAATTGGTCAAGTAGCAGTTCTAAACTGCAGATATCTTTTCAACAGACTATAAACAATACTGATTTGGTAGGGAAAATATTCCCGCTGATTAGCCAGAAGCAGATCAGGACAACCCTTAAGTTTAACCCTTGGGAACACTGTACAAGTCATATTGCTTTTCATATGAAAGGAGAGATCCTCAATAATATACAGAACTAACTAAATGGAAAGATTCCAAGTTTCTCCAAGACCTTTTGTTTTCTACTATTGACTATCTTATTAATTATTCTGAAGGTTGCACATAAAGAAAACTCATAATAAATGACTATCATGTTACAGCGTGTATTATGACCACATAATCCATAAATACATACGAGGCGTCACTATGGTATGACTATCGAATTGATATCTTACTATTTGCAAGCCTACAAGAGTTAATATTGCTTACACTCTTATCTATAAATAACAATACCATATTATATTTAGATATCATCCATTGCTGTCAATTTTCAGAATTAAAAACCGTGCCCTTAAATCCAACCATACAATACGGAGAAAAAGACGAAAAACAAGGATTATTTTGCGGGTAATTAATTTTCCGTTTCCGTTGTCCAAAATCTCTCTGGCTTTCACTGCATCCAAACAACAGTGGATCAGATATCAATTTTCATTTACTATAATTGTGTAGCTATGATTCATAGCTAGTTATAATCGATATCATGACAAATGTCATGAGGCTGCCATTCATATTAGCGATTTATGAGGGAGGAGGTAGAACTTCTTGAACGACCCTCGTACATAATAAGACCATAGGCCTACATGATCAAGAAACCAAGACACTTGTTGTTGATAACGATTCATTTCTACCATCAATGTTACCCCAGGCCAACATTCTTGGACCAAAATCTGAACCATTGGACTAAGGATTGAAATGTAAAATTAGCATTTAGTATTCAATTATCAAGAAATTATCAATAAGCAAATGATTTTCAATAAGCAAATCATCTTTATTTTATATTTCTTTTTAAATCAGAATTGAGATTTAAGCACATTAATGTACATTGATTGTGTGTAACATGAGATGTGTGACTATTAAATAATCATATTTTGAAGTTACCTAGGCCTATATGCAAGAAAATGATACAAGTAATATAATAACAGGTTTTTTGGGGGAATATATTGATATATATATGTATGTAATTTTGTTGAGATAAAAAAAGAGGGTGACGATTATGTAATCATGAAAAATGTGTAATTGATTAAAAAAAAAGAATAATAACTTTAAAAGATAAAGAAATGGGGAAAGGAAGATTTGAGTCTAGTGCTCATGACAGCACCGCCTATGAAGACGCATAAGAAACTTTTGACAAAGGTGAAATAAAACTATTGTGAAATAAAAGAGTCCAAAACAATATCTACATAAACATGATAAAGCTCGACATTGGGTAAGTTTTTATGATTCTTTTGAAATAAATCAACGATTCACTAATGATGTAGGCTATTACGGCAGACAGTTCCAATTTAAATATCATGGGATGTAGCATTAATCGCGTGAAAGAATGGTGTTTTCAAGCATGTCAAGTTGTCAACAAGCCTGACAAGAGCGATAAAGGCTCTGGACACCTCCTTTAAATCTTGGTTTAGAATGGCGTAATGATAGATGTAGTGTCTAAAGTTTACCATAGCTGCCTGTCACCGACTATTTTGATCAGGCGGCCAAATTTCATTTCTTTCCACTGTTTGATGTTGTCCATCAATGTCTTTGTTTCAACCTCCCCCCTCTTACCCCATCTGACCCTCCTTGCAAAATAGCATTTGCCGGCTTCCATTTAACTTTTAACATGCTCAAACCACCATGAGTTTTCTCCTTTTCGTAACTGAAAGGAGATCTTGTTTAATGCTCCTTACTTTTTTGGCTGATGGTATGCATTTATTCGTTCTCCGTCTGTGCATTATTAAAGTGGCCATGTTTCACATGGCACAGACGGACTTAAGGGTGTTACCAGTGCTTGTAGAAGCCTTATTCGTGATTTCAATGAGCTTTCCCTCCAGATGGGTTTCAACTTTTGAAGTGAAAAGGTTACAACAGCAATTCTTATTTTGATCTCCTGTTATGAGCATCATCTGTTATTGGTATCTTCTTGATACTTGAACTGTTACACTGCCTTTAGTCTTTAATTCCAAAGTATGCTGTCACTTACTCATACTTTTTGGATCCCACCTTCACCACCTTACATTTTTCTACACTGATGTCCATACCCAGTTATTTAGCACTCCTTGTTAACGTTTTGAGTTCCTGCGTGTTGGGCCAGGTTCTCCATTCCCTCGAATGACAAATATCACAACATTTTGCCCGATTATTTGTTCCTAAATTTGTTTTTTTAATATTTACATAAATCTAAAGCAATTGTTTTAAACGGGATTCTAAAGTTATATTCATAAACATATGAAATTGTGTATTTAATGTTAAGCAGCCATATAAAAATGTATACACTATAGTACACGACAACTACATGTATCACTATAAATGGTTATGTATGGGGTTATGTATAGGCTATGTGTACTTGCGCACCCGCCAATTTGAGGACATTTGTCTATACCAGCCGGAAATGTGAGGACAAAAAATAAATGTGAGGACATTTTTCAAGTCCTCGAATTTTTCATGCATAAAAACGTATAGGAGTATAGACTGTATAGTGTCCTCAACCCTAGGGTGTATGACCCTGTACTCCATTAGACGTCAATATACATAACATACTTTTGTCCTCACATGTATGGTGACATAAATAATTTTGTCCTCAGATTGACTGTAATTTCTATACTTTTTATAACGGGTATATTTAAATGTCCTCATATGGGTTGATGCTCGACTAATAGATGTATGCCATTATGGGAATCGCTATTGTGTTAATTCTGTAAAACATCGATTTGATATTTAGTATACCATCCACAACCACCATTTGTATATGACCACTAAATTGCATATTAAAGACAAGAATCTATGTTAATACCATAATATGGCAAACTTATGAAGAAGAATGCTCATATTTTGCACATTTGATGCTTATGGTGCCATTGTTTAAAACAGGTGACGCAATTTACTGACAAAAAACTTGAAACAGTTACAAATTTAGCCTTAAAATCGAAAAGTGTATCGAAAGTGTCGGTCCCACTCATTGGATCCTTAAAATATGCTTTTCTAACCTACAGCGAACACATTAAAAGGATGTTAGGCTTAATTCCTGTGTCATAGCACTCACATTTAGAAGTATGAATAGAAATTATCTAAATATCCTCCATTTTGAACATGTTGAACACCATTTTGTGTAAGACATCGCGTATTCATTTCAATGTAAGCTGCCATGCCGTGTTTGACACTACTACAATCATGATAATTAAAGTGGCTATTGTAACGCATGGGCTCATTGACTCATTATACAGTCCGCTATACATGTACATGTATACTGTATCTTCAAAACTGTAAAAACACAGAATTGCTGTTTTCTACCACAACTATCACAATATTTGCCGTACGACCACCACATGTGACATGGACAATCAGAACTCATATCTTAATCATACAATTAAAAGATTAATAAAAACTATCGTTTGGTATTTCTATAATAAGTGAAAATGACAAAAAATGTAGATATTTATGTTAAAAATCTATCTTTTAATTTAAATTCAAAATTTATTTTGACATATACTAACAGTATGTACGCTGTTCTTCAACTTAGAAAAAACAGCATGGTTCTGTGTTGTTTTGTTTTACTGTTACAAGGGTTAATTCGTGTATTCATGGCGACAGGAAAATTATGCAAATTTGATGTTAATGATACTATTGTTTCAAAACCAATGACCCATATTTTTGCAACTTTTAGTGGCAGACACTTCAAACTGGCTTTTTTAATATTAGCACATTAATTCCAATGTGTATCGTAATTGCCGGTTCCCCTATTGGTACCGTGGAATCTGCTCCCCTATTATACCTTCTACATGCCGAAGTGTAACCACCAAAAGATTAACAAGTGTAGGGTGTAATAATTTCCTTATTCTGTGAAAATCATAACTTCATTGTGTGGGGTAAGTGGTCCAATGGGACTTGTGGTAAGTGGTCCAAGGGACATGTGGTAAGTGGTCCAAAGGGACATGTGGTAAGTGGTCCAAAGGGACATGTGGTAAGTGGTCCAAGAGGACATGTGAACAATTTACACTGCCATACTATATTTTATAATGTGTGGAGTTAAGAAATAATTTACTCAAAGTAAAAGTATGTATGTTTTTTACTTAATCCGGGGTATGCTCCATTCATTCCAGTTTCCCATTAATTATGTCACTTCATTTGCCCGTAAAATACATTCATATTATGACTATTTCAGAACCAGGAGCAGTGAGATCGTTAAATGTGAATACAGTTCCATCTAATCCCGAGTCTCTACTAGTTGACTGGGAACCTCCTATCACTCCATGCCCCGTTGATAAATACGTGGTTCATTACCAGATCACTTATCGGGATCAATGTGATGACACGCCTGGTTAAAGACTAAGTTTAAGGAATTAACCGACACAACTACCCATGTTACTGGTTTAAAACCCTATTCAACTTACAAGTTTGTATCTTGATTTTCGCTGGGGTTGGCTTTTTCAATCTGTTTATAGCTCAATTAACTTTTTAAAATCAATACCGAAAGTCTATGAATGGTTTTTTTTATAGAACGATTATAGAGAGAGCTATTATGACCGCAACGTAACAGATTGATAGTGTAAATTGGTCCGGTTACAGCATTAAGTCAACCGGCAGTTGTTCAGTTTTGCATGCGCGAATATTCATATACCAGTAAAACATTTGACCTGAAAGAACCGCCCGTAACCGGCGGTCAACGGGCGGTCGAGTTTTGACGTCTTCCCTTAAGGTAGTGGTAACATTTGTCTACAACCAGATTATTTATATCGTGACCTTTGTTTGATCACCCACATTGGCAATAGTTATACATATCAACAGCAATTATACATATATACGTCATGATGCAAAGTAGCATTGACTTGAAATGTTTTACCTGTAAAGGTTATTTGTGCCCTCGCCATGAAAATGACGATGGACTTCACGTACGGTGTAATATGTTTGTTAAATATCCCCCTAAATCTGCTGTTGAAGTTTAAGCTATCCAATTTTAATTTTTAACATGTCATTACGACTTTAGTTTGTCCTTACGGCCAATTTTCCCACTATAATGACATTTCTACTTTGGACAATTTTCCCATAAAGTTATCACATATCCGTACAATAATTTTATCCCTTTCATCTTTACTGACAATTACTATTAATTTTCACAATTTTATTCTGAATGTTGACATCTTGAGGCCTAAACCACCCCCATGAGCAAAACCGCCCCTGCACCAAGCTTGGTGCCAAGACCACGCCTGAGTACTCAACCCGTATTACCACGCCTGGTACACAACCCCATATTACCATGCCTGGTACACAACCCCAATTACCACGCCTGGTACCAGAGAGTCTATAATTATGGGAGAGGTCGCTCCACAGACAACATTTCGCCTACTAAAAACCAAATTCACGGGTGAAGGTTTTGTAGGGGCGCACTATCATGGTCGTAGCAAACCAGACGACCTAAGACGTGGTTGATTTTATCGGCTCAAAACATGATTTGTGGCACAAAAATAGTACATCAATGGTAAAAAAGCTGATTGTGATTTAGAGTAGAACTGATTTGCCTTGATGATGGCAGAATTTAGTTCTTATATGACACGAAACATTCAGAATTGGTTATTTGAAATTGATTTACGTAGAACAAAATACGAATTTTAAATTGTGGATGGCTTCGTCTGGCAGTGACAGAGGAGGGGCGTGGCGTTATTTGCATTTTATGAATATTGCAATCAGATCAGTTGGGAAGGACGTCGGATCGCGACGATCACATCGTGTGAGGTCATGAATAGTCATGAATGAATATTCGTTTACAATGAATGATTGACAGTTTACGCTTAACTTCCGGGTGAAGGACTGGGTGCGCTATTATACTGAACCACATCTCAACAATGGGCAGATAAGAGCATCACCCGCCTGCTGGTACACAATCCAATATTACCATGTCTGGTACACAAACCCGATTACCATGCCTGGTACCCAACCCTGAACCACGCCTGGTACACAACCCGATTACCACGCCTGGTACACAACCCGATTACCACGCCTGGTACACAACCCCGATTACCACGCCTGGTACACAACCCCGAATTACCACGCCTGGTACACAACCCCGCATACCATGCCTGGTACACAACCCCGTATTACCACGCCTGGTACCTACACAACCCCGTATTACCACGCCTGGTACCTACAAACAGGGTGTCCCTAAAACAATTGTGCATGTGTTTGCGCAACTTGTTGACCATGAAGTCCTAATGTTTAGTGTAATATATTTATACACACGGAAAGGGAAAACACTCAGCTTTCAGATGCCGTTAATTTGATCTGATTTGGATTTGTCAATCCTGAGATATGCCCAGTTTATCAAAGCTAACCAAAATCGACGTTGTGCCATGATTATGAGCGTCAAAACGATAAAACAAAATGATTATGAGCGTCAAAACGATACTAACATTGGTCTATCCATGGGCATCAATCGTCTAGAAACATTGGGGTGGGCATTTGACCAGAATTGTTTAAAAGAGACTGAGGAACAAAAAACGATGTCCTTCGAATATGTGGTAAGGGATTTCTAATTCTGGGATCCCTCTGAGGTGCACGCCGCACATTATCAATGTGTTACTGTGTCCTGCCACTTTTCACATCTTAGTCTTCCAGAATGTTCTTTATCCATATTGGTGCTTGTACCAGTTACCAAGTATTTCCAATACTCCTTTGTAGGTGTATTCCTAGATGGTATGTGAGTGTTTGGGAAATGAATGGCAACCTCCCTGGTGACTTCTGCTGGACTTCTCGTTTCATGATATTTAACATGTTTAAAACCATGAACACCCTCTTCTAATGAAAATCGCACCCAGCCATATGGACGTCTGTCTTGTTTTGAAAATGTAGGCCCAATACACATTTTGTGAAACCTCGTCGAAAGGACTGGTTCGAATCATGTAAAAAACATCTTTATATTCAGTTCTTGGATACACAGGCATTCATTCTATTATTTAAACCTATTTAATCTCAATTCAAAAATGTTAATTTGCATAACACTGGTGAAGGGCAATCGTACAGGTGGAAGTTGTATCTTCATGATCTTAAAGTGGCACAACATCGATTCTGGGTAGCTCTCTATAATTGGCCATATCTCAGGATTGACAAATCTGAATCAGATGAAATAAGCAGCATCTGAAAGCTAGGTGTTTAGTCCTTCAATATGTGTAAACATCTTACACCAAATATTAGAACTTCATGGTCAATAAGTTGGGTAAACACGTGCACAATTTTTTTAGGGACACCCGGTACATTGTACGACAATGCATTATGGCAGGTTGAACGCCCTACTGATTGCACTGCTTACGAATCTTGCCTTTTTCAATACAAGGGAATGGAGGGTGGGTTTTCTTCTCCAACTGATAAGCAAAAGAATTAACTTGTTTGAAATAAGACCAAATTGGTTTTTAGAACCAGTCATCCGCGATACATACATGTACATGACAGGCGAGAATAAAATCAATGATTTTTGACTATTAACAGTGTTCAATTGACCATATACTTTTGTAAGATATTGAAAGTGAATATATATAAGACTAAACTGAAGTTTAGAAATGACTAATTTGTAAGCTGCTGCGACTAACTTGTTTAAAACATGTTTTAAAATGAACGGGAAAACCTATAATTAGGGGACTTTTAATTGGGATTTGCGTCATGGTGCTTGTGGAAATACAAATACTGATCTGTTAAGTCTAATTTTAAGAGAAGTTTACAGGGCCTACATACAAATTATGACAGCGCTTGTTGATTGTCACCAAATGTTCTGCAGAGGCTTGCGCATGGCCGCAATATGCCATCGTAATAACCCAATCGTTGTGTCTTATAACCATTTGTAGCTCCAAGTGCTATTCCTGGACAATTAATCCTATCTTCCCGTACGAAGACATCTTTGACATACACCTGGGATGAAATACCATGTGTATTCAGAGGAGGATACATATCTTACACATATACCTTGGATTCATCACGCCCACAGTCAACGCCAAGTACATCTATAACATTGGATGGATTTGATCCATGTACATCCTATATGTTTACTGTAAGAGCTTCAAATTCAGCGGGAGATGGAGGCCTAGCTAGAGATACAGACACAACAGAGAATGACAGAATGAAGTTACTGGTAAGAAGTGTCACCTAGTCACAGAGCATTAGTAGCAATAAAATTAACCACCGCAACAAGAGAGAGAGAAAGAGATAGAGATAAGCTACTTGTGATTATAGATCCCGAATTTTTCTAGCGCTTTGACCTTTAACCTTATAGAGTTTTTAAACAGGTTTACAGACAGTTTTGATGATACCTTGATGTGACACCTACATTTAGTTAGAAAACCTGATCTGGCCTATGTAAACTACCGTATAGGAAGATTGCTTACCAGGGTTAGTTTTGTTTTGTCTTACAAACCAACAGAGGGCGTCCCAAATGTCAACAAATATGATATAATCTATAATTAGTTAATAATAATATAATAAGTTGGAAGTTTGAATTGTAAATAAAAGAAACAGCTATAAAAGTATAAGAATTAACAGCTTTCGTTGCATGGCCTTGTCCAGATATTATGATATTATTTATTGGGCTATTTCGCAATATTTCACAAGTCTTTATACCAAAACTACCATCAGAATATTTAGTTTTATTCCATATTAGGCCTACTCAGCAATATGAGAAGAAAAGAAACTTATTAACAGCAACTGTTTCTTAAAATTTTTAATTTCAGCACCGTCATCCTCTCCCATAAATGTAAACGTGTGGCAGGCAACAACCACAGCACTGACGTTTCAATGGCTTGACATACCATGTGGCCATAGAGGAGGACACAACTCGTTCGATTTTGTATTATTTTATGTCGAAGGGAAAGTAATCAACGCAGACATCACGACGACATTGTCTGTAACAATTGACCATTTGGAAGCGTGTACGAAGTACAATTTTAAGGCCAGAGCGTTTAACAGTGCCGGTAAAGGAGTTATTTTCAGAGTTATACGAAGGGATGACCTCCTCACCGATAGGTAATTTATCATAATGCATAGGCACACACGCCACCCTCCCCCCATTTCCTCCAAAAGTCTGTTATCCTCTGGTTTCGCAATGTCGTTTTATGTAATTTATCAAACTCGATATTCCAAGCTTAATAATATTAGACTATAGGACAAGGGCTGCTGACTGCTCTGGAAAGTGATTATTGTTGTCCATCTCTGGGCAGAAAATGAAATTAGTACCAAATGATGGCAAATACATCCCGAAAGACAAATTCACCTTATCCCACATTCGCAGGTTGCACGTTAATACGTACTTCCATCCCAAAGTGTGACTGAAAACCCTGTATGATTGAATGGGGAATGTCTTAAGTCTGCCAAAAGAGGGCAGTATTTTCTTAATTCCACATAGATAAGCGGAGCTGTAGGATTTCTATGTCTATGTGAATATATAGGGTTACTGTTACAGGTATTGCCAATAACGTGAATTCGCAAGAGAATCATAAGAGCAGGACAATTTGTTCTTGAAGACAAGATATAAATATATCATGAAAGTATTCCTTTTGGAGAATGTTCGCAGGTCAGGGGTCCAACCATTTTATTTAAAACCATTTTATTTAAAGCCTACTATATATTCATGTACGGTACATGTATGCAGAAGTTAGGAGAAGGAGAGATATTTAAAAACTAAGAATAATAGTCATGTACAATGGAAAATCAACCAATATCCCAACAATGTGTTGTGTTACAGTTGTATTTTACACAGACCATAAGTTGGCTTTAATGTTGTCTCTTAACACAATTAGGTATGAAACTATTATATTTTATCAAAAGTCTTATAAAATAATATATAACATATGATTCTATTTGAATCTGTGCTATAAAACTTGTTTATCCATTTAAAATCATGGTACTGGTATACTAAAACTATAACAGTCAATTGAGAAAATAGCGTCCTCTGTTGGTAGACTTGGGACATTCCCCATTCAATTACACAGGGATTTCAGTCAAACTTTGGGATGGAATTACTCATTAACGTGCAACCTGCGAACGTGGGATAAGGTGAATTTGTATTTAGGGATGTATTTGCCATCTTTTGGTACTAATTTCATGTTTTGCCCAAAGATGGACAACAAGATTGAAAGACACAGAGCATCATCCTATAGCCTATATTCAGATAATATATGACTCTGTTAGGGGTCGTCCAAAATTATCGCCATTTTCACTTACGTACAGAGCGTACGTAACTTTTTACCCCCCTCCCCCCCTCGAGTTACGTACGCAATAAATGGCGAAATTTTATTTTATTTTGTACTTTAAAAAAAAAATCCCGCCTCTCAAGATCGCCATTTAAGTTACGTACGGTTGGGGTATATTTCGACCCCCTCCCCCCTCTTACGTACGCTTTGTACGTAACTGAAAATGGCGAAAATTATGGACGACCCCTTACTAAACTATAGCTGACATTTAATTCGGGTTTGACCCATTTTAGTCGAAACATCATTCAGTAATTGATCATGTATGTTCCATGAATATTAGGCACACACCCCTCATTTCCTCCGGAGAGTTGTTATTTTCTGGTTATGGTAATGCTGTTTAGTAATCCATCAAACCTAATAGTCAAAGCGTACTATTCAGATGTTTAGTAGATATTTAATTACTCTGTAATAAACAAGCCGAATTTTAATTCGGTTTTAGACTCATTTCAGCAGTAATTTTATTTAGTAATCGACCTGAATGCTTAGGATTGGTAATCTCAAAAGTGGGGATTTTCCCACATTTCAATAATTTCAAAAGTGTTTAGAATCTGTTGAGAAATAAAAACCCCATTACTATGGGAAAATGACCCTATCAGTTCAGGTAAATGTATGGTCGGTCGGTCGAGCGGTTATTTGTCTTGTTTCTTTTCCCAAACATTTTAGTAAACAGTTACGATGATCCGGCACAAGAAATGGAGCTCGATAACCGACAGTACGCCCCTGTCGGGAAATGTTGGTGATTTTTTTAGCAATGATCGTAATTTTCAAAGAAATTACAGATTAAATAAAATGAAACATTTGCAAAAAGACAATGTTTATTTTCAAAACATTGATCATTGAAAATATTGAAAAAATCAAAACAATTGTTAGTTTTTTAGGGGTAAAAATTGCGTTTTTCTTAGTTTCAAATTTCAATGATAGTAAAACTACTCATATAACATTGACTACATATTATACAGTGCTTTTTGGACTGCGCAATTTTGTGTCCGTGCGAAAATTGTGTCCTTGCGAATTTTTTTGACTTCAAAATGACGCCATGTTTTGTGTTCGAAAACTATCACACACCACACATAAATATTGGCGGGATCAACGGGAATAGTAAACTATACTCAAGAGATGCCACTAATTAGCTAGCTGGCAAGTTAATCTGACCCCAAATTATCTACTACGAGGGCGCCCTAACATAAACACTAAACAATCAAATTTATTGGATTGCGTGCATCAAAATAACTAAACAAGTATTTATACCCAAATTAAAACAAAACGAGACCATTGATCGTTGATCCACTAACCTACATTGTATAAGTATATATTATCTGTTCCACTTTATGTATTATTACATTGAATCAATATATTAAAGGTATATTATGTGATCTTTTTCAATCCTCGAAAACAAATTGAAAGCAGATGAAGTTAACATGCATTTTTATTGGTATCACATCAGCTCCTGCTCAAGCACCTCCCAATTTGAAATCCGTCAATGTAACATCTTCATCATTGAAGTTCAGTTGGGATCAAATTCCATGTGGAACTCGACTTGGTGACATTATATATTACTACAAACTGACGTCAACTGTTGATATTATTGAACCGAGCGTAACGGAAATGACTGAGATACAGTTTAATTACCTCAAGGCAAATACAGTATACACCTTTGAAGTGGCTGCGAGCACAGACTTTGGACAAGGGCCATATGCTCAAGATGTTGAGAAAACCGCAAACAAAGGTGATCTATTATCCAGTTGCTTCCATTCATAATGGCCACTTATTACTTTCCAAAATTGTTGAATTTCATTACCATATTTGGAATCTCCATGAGAAATGAATTAAAATAAGTACAAACATTCCTATAATCGGTTTCAGCAAATGTGAAACCTCATTAAAAGTTTTGGGCCAGTCCACACTTCGGGAGAGGTAGTAAATTGTTTCCCGAATAAATCAATATAACTTCGATCCTGAAACAGGCCAGAAAGGAAAACAAACTATATACAGTCATCAAAAAGTAACTATACAGGTAATACATAGGCTTTTATATAACTCTTAAAATATATATCCTACCTAAAGATATTAAATATAAAGTTGTTGAAAAATATGTCTTCTTTAATATGAGATATTGCACGTAAATTGGACTTTACCTTACATTTAGGAGTGTAAATTCCTCAATAATCACCCATTCCTATAGCGTGCAATAGGCCTATCTCATATTAAAGAAGATAAATGTATCAACAACTTTATAAATTAATATTTTTATGTAGGATACATATTTTTAGAGAAGCCCATTTATTACCTGTATAGTTACTTATGTTGATGACTGTACATCGTGGATGTATCATGCATGTATACATGATAAGGAAAAGTGGTATTGTCATTGTCATTAAAAGTGAATTGGGTAAAACTGGCAAAGTTGCACTGTAGCGCAATATTAAAGACGAATTTTGACTTTGGCGAGTAGATGCGTCTTTCAAATGAATAAATGCTGACATCACGTAGGAAATTGAGATGGAATAAAATGAAGTAGAACATTAATTGTAGGAAAATGATCATTGTTTCGCGCAGGAAATGGAATTCAAGGCAATACGACATGGATTAATTATCAGTGACTGTATTATTAAGCCTACTCGTTACAATATAGCAGCTGCGATGTACTGTGGTTGTCGGCAGGTAAGTCTCAATAGCTGCTATAGTACATGTAATACAGCATACATCATGAGAAGAAAGTTCATTGTATCTAATCGAAATTTCCACTTACTTGTTATTGTGGACGTTTCGGCAAACACTGTTGCCTTTATCAACACATGATAGGTAGTGAGTGATTAACTACTGCTATCGACGCTAGTTGGTTGCTTAGCGACGACTCTGGAGTTTCTAGATGTTTTTTCTCCAGATAGTAATAGTTCATCAAAAACATGTGAGAGATGATACTGTCCCTCGTCACGATTCATGGTGGTGGGCCCCTTCTTTCTGATTTCAACTGCCTCCTTGACCCATCTCTTGTATCTATCCTGCTCTGTGCCTAAGACCTTCGAGCGTCGATAGCAGTAGTTAATCACTCACTACCTATCATGTGTTGATAAAGGCAACAGTGTTTGCCGAAACGTCCACAATAACAAGTAAGTGGAAATTTGGATTAGATACAATGAACTTTCTTCTCATGTTTATCACCAATCCTGATGAATCTTTTCAACAATATTCGACAATCGTACGGACAATCTAAAGTGAAAGAACTACGTGATTTCGAAAACTGTGAAAAGAAGATACAACGACACAGAAACCATCTTGTATACAGCCTCCGTTGCCGTGACCTAAACCTCACCCCTACCAGCCTCAAGCTACGATGCCCATTTAACACCAAAAAGCTAAGGACATCATAAATCGTGCGCAGAAAGGTCTCTTAAAGGTATATTATGTGATCTTTCCAGGAACGCCCTCAACATAAAAAAAAAAATTGAATGAAGATTTTCTTGCAGATTTACATTTCTGATCATAAATCGTACATACATTCCAAGTTACAGGGCGATACGATTCTTAATTACTTCAAAATCATGATTTTAGAGTGAAAATAAACTGTCGGATAATCCGACAGTTTATTATTTTCACTCTAAATTCACTCTAAAACCATGATTTTGAGGTAATTAGGAATCGTATCGCTCTGTAACTTGGAATGTATGTATGATTTACGATCAGAAATGTAAATCTGCAAGAAAATCTACTTTCTAAAAAAAATAATGAATAGAGGGCGCTCTCTGGAAAAGATCACATAATATGCCTTTAAGGGAGAGAATACGGGTAGTTTACAACAAAATCGGTAATCTCAAAAATAAACGCGAACAGCTTGACAAACAAGTAAATCAAAACATTCCCGCGGAATCGCCATTACGTAAACAAATCCAAAACCATATAACGACCGTAAAAGAGGCTACGTATGCGGAAGTGAAGAACCGCCATGTTTTGAAGCGGAAAAAGCTAGCGGAAAAAACTGACGCGCAGAGAAAAAAGACCGCCGATTCTACACCGGATCTCACAGGTACACAGCTGAAAAAATGGGTTGTAAACCTCTCAAAATATAAACTTAACAATGCTCAAACCAGTGTTCTCGCGAAAGGCCTCAATTATGCCATCACGCCGAAAGATGTACATGTATGTGTGGAGGAATTTGTTCTCGCGACCGAGATGGCCTGTAAACATTTGCCCCAGTCGGAGAGTACACAGCTTCGAGCGAAAATTGCTAGCGTTCTAAAGTCATCAAAACCTCCCAAAACAAATGTCACGAAAGAGGAACGCAAAGCTATTTCAGTGCTCAAAAAAGAAGCAGACATAGTCATCCTTCCGGCAGACAAAGGAAAAGCCACATGTGTTCTAGACCGGGACAATTATGAGGAGAAAGTACATGCCATGCTATCAGATAAGAAGACGTACGGTGAAATAAAGGATGACCCGACACCGAAATACAAACGCAAATTGGTAGCCATCCTTTCAAACCTCAAAAAGGAAGGTAAGATCTCGGAAGCTAAATATAAATCGTTATATCCTACTGCGGAGAATATTCCTCGTTTGTATTGCACGCCGAAAATCCACAAACCAAACACGCCACTACGCCCCATAGTCGATTACACTAACTCTATTGGCTATAGTACATCGCGATGGTTGGCAGACATACTAAGCGGTCTGGTGGGCAATACAGAGTATCATGTGAAGAACTCACAACATCTAGCCTCAGAAATAGCGGAACTGGTCATAGAGGAGGACGACATCCTTAACTCCCACGATGTTATCGCCTTATTTACAAACACTCCTATCGACCAGGTTTTGTCCATTGTAAAACGCCGCCTTGAAACAGAAGATGCACTGAGAGACTACAATAAAGAACACGACTACAACCTATCAAGCGACGATGTTGTTCAACTTCTCAAATTCATCCTCACTACCACATATTTCACCTTCAAAGGAAAAATCTACAGCCAACTCTTTGGGACAGCTATGGGCAGCCCAGTGTCACCAATAGCAGCCAACATATTCATGGAAGCCCTAGAACAACAGGCAATAGCTACTACGCCCATGGATTGTAAACCAAAACTCTGGCTACGATATGTTGACGACATCCTGGAAGTAGTAAAGAAGGAGTGTGTAGATGAGTTGACGGACCACCTAAACCAAATTGACAAGTCGGGATCCATCAAATTCACTTATGAAAAAGAAACCGGCGGACAGATCCCATTCCTTGACACCCTCATCGTGAAGAAAGGAGATGGGACAGTCAAGTTATTGGTATACAGGAAGCCGACGCACACAGACCAGTACCTTAATTACGAGTCTCATCATCCATTGCACCAGAAATTAGGAGTAATACGCACACTGTACAACTGTAGCGACGCAAAACGTATCAACAACGCAAAATGTACCAAAATTGATACGTTTTGCGTTAATGGCGAATAAGATAGAACCAAAAGGGCAACTCGACGCAAAACGTATCAATTTTGATACGTTTTGCGTTGTGCAAAACAAAAAAGGGGCAATTTAAGTAAATCGTATCAAAGTGAGGATCTTCCATTCATTGCACTTCCTCCCCCTTTTCCCAAAAAGTTTCATAAATATAGACATTTTCTCCAAATGTTCATTTTTTATTTGACTGAACCTTGGCCATTTGGGTATAGACGTCAGATTGTGTGTGTCACCGTAGGGGGCGCTTTTTACAGTTGTTCCTGGCTAACAAACTAATCATTGCGTTATTATCATTATTATTATTAATGTTATTATTAGTGTCTGGTGTGGTGGGTGTGGTCTTAGAGAGCGCTTTTTCATCTCCCTGGAAATGTTGCAGACAGCTGTTTTTCGTAATAAAATCTTAATGTATTATTTTATAGATGTATTTCATCCAACAAGGATTTCAGACTACAATAATCTTTAATTTATCATTGGCCGGATTTGGTCCAAAACAGGTTTCACTGAATATATCATTGACTTAAGATGTGTTTCTAGCACAGTAAATAAATCGATACGTTTTACGTAAAAGATATTATTCGTTCAAGATGGATTTTTTCTTCTTCAGGGAATGTATTTCATTTGAAATATATTGTAAATAAATGATACGTTTGCGTCTTGTTGCCTCCTTTTCCTTTTCAAATGATACGTTTTGCGTTGGAGTAGTTTTTTGCTCTAGAGTATAAAAAAGGAAATATTTTGGAAAACTGTTCACATAAATGGTGCAATTGGTCAAAACTACACATTTCAAGTGTTTCTAGAATTTGTTATTTTTCAGTGTTTTTTGGCTAAGAAAAGATTGATACGTTTTGCGTTAGGGCAGTTATTTTGCTCTAGAGTTCAACAAATTCATTATTTTCAAATGTTTCTAGAATTAGTTATTTGTCAGTGTTTGTTTTTTTGGCTAAAGAAAAGTTGATACGTTGTACGTTGGGGTAGTTATTTTGCTCTAGAGTACAGCAAATGAATTATTTTGGAAACTATTCACAGTAACATGGTGCAATTGGTCAAAACTACCCTAACAATACATTTCAAGTGTTTCGAGAATTTGTTATTTTTCAGTGTTTTTTGACTAAAGAAATGTTGATACGTTTTGCGTGGGGGCAATTATTTTGCTCTAGAGTACAACAAATGAATTATTTTGGAAACTATTCATAGTAACATGGTGCAATTGGTCTAAAAACCCGACCTGTAAATTTCAAGTGTTTCAGATTATTTTAATTGTTAGTGTATTTTTGGCAAAGGAAAAGTTGATACGTTTTGCGTTAGGGCAGTTATTTTGCCCTAAAGTTCAACAAATTCATTATTTTGGAAAACTGTTCACAGAAACGTGGTGCAATTGATCTAAACAACCCTCCCTATTATACATTTCAAGTGTTTCTAAAATTTGTTATTTTTCAGTGTATTTTTGGCTAAGGAAAAGATGATACGTTTTGCGTTGGGGCATTTATTTTGCTCTAGAGTTCAACAAATTAATTATTTTGGAAGATTTTTCACAGGAACATGGTGCAATTGGTCTAATCAAAATTGATACGTTTTGCGTTAGAGCAGTTTTTTAGGCCTAGAGTACACAAAAAGGAACTATTTTGTAAATTCTTTCACAGAAACATGGTGTAATTGGTCAAAACTACCCTCCCTATACATTTCAAGTGTTTCTAGAATTAGTTATTTGTCAGTGTGTTTTTTTTTGCTAAGGAAAAGTTGATACGTTGTACGTTGGGGTCGTTATTTTGCTCTAGAGTACAGCAAATGAATTATTTTGGAAACTATTCACAGTAACATGGTGCAATTGGTCAAAACTACCCTAACAATACATTTCAAGTGTTTCTAGAATTTGTTATTTTTCAATGTATTTTTGGCTAAGGAAAAGTTGATACGTTTTGCGTTGGGGCATTTATTTTGCTCTAGAGTTCAACAAATTAATTATTTTGGAAGATTTTTTACAGGTACATGGTGCAATTGGTCTAAACAACCCTCCTTATACATTTCAAGTGTTTCTAGAATTTGTTTAAAAGTTGATACGTTTTGCGTCTTTCACTTTGGTAAACACAAAACGTATCAAAATTGATACGTTTTGCGTTAGAGCAGTTTTTTAGGTCTAGAGTACACAAAAAGGAACTATTTTGTAAATTCTTTCACAGAAACATGGTGCAATTGGTCAAAACTACCCTCCCTATACATTTCAAGTGTTTCTAGAATTAGTTATTTGTCAGTGTGTTTTTTTTGGCTAAGGAAAAGTTGATACGTTGTACGTTGGGGTCGTTATTTTGCTCTAGAGTACAGCAAATGAATTATTTTGGAAACTATTCACAGTAACATGGTGCAATTGGTCAAAACTACCCTAACAATACATTTCAAGTGTTTCTAGAATTTGTTATTTTTCAATGTATTTTTGGCTAAGGAAAAGTTGATACGTTTTGCGTTGGGGCATTTATTTTGCTCTAGAGTTCAACAAATTAATTATTTTGAAAGATTTTTTACAGGTACATGGTGCAATTGGTCTAATCAACCCTCCTTATACATTTTAAGTGTTTCTAGAATGTGTTTAAAAGTTGATACGTTTTGCGTCAAGTTGCCCCTCTTTCACTTTGGTAAACACAAAACGTATCAAAATTGATACGTTTTGCGTTAGAGCAGTTTTTTAGGTCTAGAATACACAAAAAGGAACTATTTTGTAAATTCTTTCACAGAAACATGGTGCAATTGGTCAAAACTACCCTCCCTATACATTTCAAGTGTTTATAGAATTAGTTATTTGTCAGTGTGTTTTTTTGGCTAAAGAAAAGTTGATACGTTGTACGTTGGGGTCGTTATTTTGCTCTAGAGTACAGCAAATGAATTATTTTGGAAACTATTCACAGTAACATGGTGCAATTGGTCAAAACTACCCTAACAATACATTTCAAGTGTTTCTAGAATTTGTTATTTTTCAATGTATTTTTGGCTAAGGAAAAGTTGATACGTTTTGCGTTGGGGCATTTATTTTGCTCTAGAGTTCAACAAATTAATTATTTTGAAAGATTTTTTACAGGTACATGGTGCAATTGGTCTAATCAACCCTCCTTATACATTTTAAGTGTTTCTAGAATGTGTTTAAAAGTTGATACGTTTTGCGTCAAGTTGCCCCTCTTTCACTTTGGTAAACACAAAACGTATCAAAATTGATACGTTTTGCGTTAGAGCAGTTTTTTAGGTCTAGAATACACAAAAAGGAACTATTTTGTAAATTCTTTCACAGAAACATGGTGCAATTGGTCAAAACTACCCTCCCTATACATTTCAAGTGTTTATAGAATTAGTTATTTGTCAGTGTGTTTTTTTGGCTAAAGAAAAGTTGATACGTTGTACGTTGGGGTCGTTATTTTGCTCTAGAGTACAGCAAATGAATTATTTTGGAAACTATTCACAGTAACATGGTGCAATTGGTCAAAACTACCCTAACAATACATTTCAAGTGTTTCTAGAATTTGTTATTTTTCAATGTATTTTTGGCTAAGGAAAAGTTGATACGTTTTGCGTTGGGGCATTTATTTTGCTCTAGAGTTCAACAAATTAATTATTTTGGAAGATTTTTTACAGGTACATGGTGCAATTGGTCTAAACAACCCTCCTTATACATTTCAAGTGTTTCTAGAATTTGTTAAAAAGTTGATACGTTTTGCGTCAAGTTGCCCCTCTTTCACTTAGGCAAACACAAAACGTATCAAAATTGAATTATTTTGGAAACTATTCACAGTAACATGGTGCAATTGGTCAAAACTGCCCTAACAATACATTTCAAGTGTTTCTAGAATTTGTTATTGTAAATAAATGATACGTTTGCGTCTTGTTGCCCCCTTTTCCTTTTCAAATGATACGTTTTGCGTTGGAGTAGTTTTTTGCTCTAGAGTATAAAAAAGGAAATATTTTGGAAAACTGTTCACATAAATGGTGCAATTGGTCAAAACTACACATTTCAAGTGTTTCTAGAATTTGTTATTTTTCAGTGTTTTTTGGCTAAGAAAAGATTGATACGTTTTGCGTTAGGGCAGTTATTTTGCTCTAGAGTTCAACAAATTCATTATTTTCAAATGTTTCTAGAATTAGTTATTTGTCAGTGTTTGTTTTTTTGGCTAAAGAAAATTTGATACGTTGTACGTTGGGGTAGTTATTTTGCTCTAGAGTACAGCAAATGAATTATTTTGGAAACTATTCACAGTAACATGGTGCAATTGGTCAAAACTGCCCTAACAATACATTTCAAGTGTTTCTAGAATTTGTTATTTTTCAGTGTTTTTTGACTAAAGAAATGTTGATACGTTTTGCGTTGGGGCAATTATTTTGCTCTAAGAAGTTGATACGTTTTGCGTCAATTTCACTTATGCAAACACAAAACGTATCAAAATTGATACGTTTTGCGTTAGAGCAGTTTTTTAGGTCTAGATTACACAAAAAGGAACAATTTTGGAAATTCTTTCACAGAAACATGGTGCAATTGGTCAAAACTACCCTCCCTATACATTTCAAGTGTTTCTAGAATTAGTTATTTGTCAGTGTTTTTTTTTTTGGCTAAGGAAAAGTTGATACGTTGTACGTTGGGGTAGTTATTTTGCTATAGAGTACAGCAAATGCATTATTTTGGAAACTATTCACAGTAACATGGTGCAATTGGTCAAAAGTACCCTAACAATACATTTCAAGTGTTTCTAGAATTTGTTATTTTTCAATGTATTTTTGGCTAAGGAAAAGTTGATACGTTTTGCGTTGGGGCATTTATTTTGCTCTAGAGTTCAACAAATTAATTATTTTGGAAGATTTTTCGAGTATCTAAGGGTTTGTTTGTCACGCCCGACCGACCGTGTACTAACAGTCCCGACTGTGTATCTGTTCTTTTTGAGAAATAACAAATTCTAGAAACACTTCAAATGTATAGGGACGGTTGTTTAAAACAATTGCACCATTTTTTCTGTGAACAGTTTAAAATAATTCCTTTTTTATAGTCTACAGCAACAACAAAAAACTCTAACGCGTTGAAACGTTTTGCGTTTGACTAAGTGAAAGAGGGGCAACTTTACACAAAACGTATCAACTTTTCCTTAGCCAAAAAACACTAAAAAATAACAAATTCTAGAAACACTTGATATTTATAGGGAGGATTATTTAGCACAATTGCACCATGTTTCTGTAAAAAGTTTTCCAAAATAATTCATTTGTTGTACTCTAGAGCAAAAAAACCTGTTCTAACGCAAAACGTATCAACTTTTGTTTAGGCCAAAAAATACTGAAAAATAATAAATTCTAGAAACGATTGATATTTATAGGGAGGGTTGTTTATTAAAATTACAGGGAGGGTCGTTTAAAACAATTGCACCATGATTCTGTTAAAAGTTTCCAAAAAAGTTATTTTTTTGTACTCTAGAGCAAAAAAACCTGCTCTAACGCAAAACGTATCAACTCTTCTTTAGGCCCAAAAATACTAAAAAATAACCAGTTCAAGAAACACTTGATATTCATAGGGAGGATTGTTTAGAGCCATTGCACCATGTTTCTGTGAAAAGTTTTCCGAAATATTCCATTTTTCAACTTTTGCTTAGCAACAAAAAACACTGACAAATAACAAATTCTAAAAACATTTCAAATGTATACAGCAATTCGCCATGTTTCTGTGAAATAATTTCCAAAATATTTCCTTTTTTATACTGTAGAGCAAAAAATCTACTCCAACGCAAACGTATCAACTTTTGATACGTTTTGCGTTTGACTAAGTGAAAGAGGGGCAACTTTACACAAAACGTATCAACTTTCCTTAGCCAAAAAACACTGAAAATAACAACTTCTAGAAACACTTGATATTTATAGGGAGGGTTGTTTAGCACAATTGCACCATGTTTCTCTGAAAAGTGTTCCAAAATAGTTCTTTTTTTGTACTCTAGAGGAAAAAAACCTGCTCTAACGCAAAATGTATCAACGTTTGCTTAGGCCAAAAAATACTGAAAAATAATAAATTCTAGAAGCACTTGATATTTATAGGGAGGATTGTTTAGTACAATTAAAGCATGTTTCTGTGAAAAGTTTTCCAAAATATTTCATTATTTGTACTGTTGAGCAAAAAAAACTGCCCTAACGCAAAACATTAAAACTTGTCCTTAACCAAAAAAACCCAGACAAATACCAAACTCTAGAAACACTTGATATTTATAGGGAGGATTGTTTAGCACAATAAAACCATGTTTCTCAAAAGTTTTCCAAAATAATTCGTTTTGTGTATTCTAGAGCAAAATAACTGCCCTAACGCTAACCTATCAACTTTTCAAAAAGGCAAAAAACCACTGAAAAATAACAAATTCCAAAATAATGTTTTGTACTGTAGAGCAATTAACTGCTCTATCGCAAAATGTATCAACTTTTCCTTCGGACTAGAAACACTTGAAATTCATAGGGAGGTTGTTAAGACCAATTGCACCATGTTTCTGTGAAATGTTTTCCAAAATATTTTATTTTTTGTACTCTGGAGCAAATAAACTGCTCTAACGCAAAACATATCAATTTTTCCTTGGCCAACATAACACTGAAAAATACAAAATTCAAGAAACACTTAAAATGTATTGGGAGGGTTGTTTAGACCAATTGCACCATGTTTCGGTGAAAAGTGTTCCCAAATATTTCCTTTGTTGTACTCTAGAGCAAAAAAACTGCTCTAACGCAAAACGTATCAACTTTTCCTTAGACCATAAAATACTGAAATATAACAAATTCAAGAAACACTTGAAATGTATAGGGAGGGTTGTTGTACTCTAGAGCAATAAAACTGCCCTAACGCAAAACGTATCAATGTTGTTACGTTTTGCGTTAGACTATGTGAAAAAGGGGCAACTTGACGCAAAACATACCATTTCTTTACATCATATTTTATGGGATAGAAACACTTCAATGCCAATGACATACATCCCATGAAGAAGAATAACATCCTACTTGAACGAAAAAATAGCTTTGACGTATAACGTATCGATATGTCTTACTGTGCTAGAAACATTTGAACATGCTAGAAACACATTTTAAGTCAATGATATATTCAGTAAAACCTGTTTCGGACCAAATCCGCCCAATGATAAATTGAAGTTTATTGTAGTCTGTAATGCTTGTTGGATAAAATGCATCTGTAAAATAATACATTAAGGTTTCGAAAAAAGCTGTCTGCAACATCCCCCAGGGAGATGAAAAGCGCTCTCTAAAGCCACACCCACAACCAGACACTAATAGCGCTATCTCATTGTTTTCTTTCCCCTTAAGGATAGTTTTAACCGTATAACACTAATAATAATAATAATAATAATAATAATAACGCAGTGAGTAGTTTTTTTGCTCAAAGCCACTTTAAAAAGCGCCCCCTACGGTGACACACACAATCTGATTTCAATACCAATATGACCAACGTTTAGTCAAAAGTTACCTGTTTTGGGACTCTGGTTCTATATTGTGAACATTTGGGGAAAAGGGTCTATATTTTTGAAAATTTTGGGGAGGAAGTGCAATAAATGGAAGATCCTCACTTTGATACGATTTACGTAAAGTTGCCTTTTTTTGGTTTGTACGACGCAAAACGTATCAAAATTGATACGATTTGCGTCGAGTTGCCCATTTTTTTGTTATGTCTGACCCACCGTTAACGCAAAACGTATCAATTAATACGTTTTGCGTTTTTGATACGTTTTGCGTCGCTACATACGACCGCATGAACAAGGTCGTCACGGAAGATGCAGACAAAGTAGCAGAGGAAAACTATGTTCAACAGGCACTCGCGAATTGCGGCTATCCTCAGTGGACGTTTGAGAAGGTCAAAGATCAAATGACGACACCTAAACCTAAACCCAAACGAGACCCGAAAAGCACGCCAGAGACGCAAAACAAAGGCTTCGTGGTTCTACCATATGTCAAAGGTGTATCTGAGAGGGTGTCCAGAGTGATGAAAAATATCACATTTCTACTGCTATGAAGCCACATTGCACGCTTCGTAGCCAACTGGTACATCCCAAAGACAAACGCGATCCGCTGAACACGACACACGCCATCTACAATATTCCTTGTAAAAACTGCAAACTCAGCTATATTGGCGAGACAGGGAGAAAATTTGGCACCCGCTTAGAGGAACACAAAACAGAAGCGGATAAAGTAAGCAAGTCAGTGTCCACGAGAGCGTCCAGAAAGGCATCACAATCAGTAGTCCACAAATCGGCCATCACGGACCACGTAGTGGAGAAGAATCATGTCATCGGGTGGGGATAGGCAAAGGTCTTAGGCACAGAGCAGGATAGATACAAGAGATGGGTCAAGGAGGCAGTTGAAATCAGAAAGAAGGGGCCCACCACCATGAATCGTGACGAGGGACAGTATCATCTCTCACATGTTTTTGATGAACTATTGCTATCTGGAGAAAAAAACATCTAGAAACTCCAGAGTCGTCGCTAAGCAACCAACTAGCGTCGATAGCAGTAGTTAATCACTCACTACCTATCATGTGTTGATAAAGGCAACAGTGTTTGCCGAAACGTCCACAATAACAAGTAAGTGGAAATTTGGATTAGATACAATGAACTTTTTTCTCATGTTTATCACCAATCCTGATGAATCTTTTCAACAGCATACATCAGTTTATCGCGAAATTTTTGAAGCTGCCGATCATTTGTACCATCCTACTACATGTACCATATGTGATTTGCTCCCACAAAACCCACCATAAGTGTTTTTTTCTGATTTTTTGACCATGCTGAAATTACGAGCTTTAAAATGATGTATCACTTGTCATAATTGGTCAAACGTTTGTCTATGAAAAATCAATATTTCTCTTGAAAATGTCTTTGTTTTCTATTAATTCATGACACCTTTATTGAGCAGTGTTTTGGCGAAATATGTCTGGTTTTGTGGGAGCAGGCACATATCATAAGTATGATTATCAAGGGTGAGAACTTCTGAGAAGGAAATTAAAATAGTCCTCAAAGAAAGGGAACGCAAAATTCAAAGGACGCACCTCTCCCGGGGTCGTATAGTGCGTTATACAACTGGCAGGGGCATAGGACCTCACTGGGGCATAATAGGTTTGAATATAACCCATCGCGTCGTCTTGATATTGTTCTACAGTCATCACAATAAGTATCTGACCAGGTAATAAATGTGATGATAATTCTAAAAGTATAACTCCTACATAAACATATTAAATTATCATGTTGAGAAATTTCTCTTCTTGAATTTGATATATTACACGCTAAGAATGGCTGCTTATTAAAGGCATATTATGTGATCTTTTCCAGGGAGCGCCCTCTATTCATGATTTTTTTAGAAAGTAGAATTTCTTGCAGATTTACATTTCGGATCATAAATCATGAATATATTCGAAGTTACAGAGCGATACGATTCCTTATTACCTCAAAATCATGGTTTTAGAGTGAATTTAGAGTAAAAAGTAAGTAATTAAGAATCGTATCGCCCTGTAACTTGGAATGTATGTACGATTTATGATCAGAAATGTAAGAAAATTTTAAAATGAAAATCAGAATTGCCCTAACGTTTGGGATCGTAACTTCCTCATTAATCAACCACTCTTAGCGTGTAATATCTCAAATTTATGGAGAGAAATCTCTCAACAACTTTAAAATTAAATATGTTTATGTAGGAGTTATACTCTTATAATTATCAGCATGTTTATTACCTGGTCAGTTACTTATTGTGATGACTGTATATAACACATTACTTTTGGACAACTTGTATCCGGAATTTGTCTGTCACTTTGATAACATAACTAAATCTAGACAACCTCTCACCATGCTCTCACATACCAGTCTAATTGTAAACAATGTCCAGAGAGTGAATGGTATCGTGATTAGCAAGCAATCGACTGGTGCTGTAATAGTAATAAATCAACTAATATATCGCAACAAGTGAAATAAATAATAGTAAATATGAGGAGGTTATTAAATGTTTAGATAGTACCGATACTTACACTATTTGATAATTATATTTTACAGCAGATTGACTTCAAAATCAAGCATGACGAAATCCGTATATTGAAGTGAACACGGAATACTTATAGGGACACGAAGTAGGGGAAATGGGGCATTTTGGGACACCTTAATCATTTCGGCATACAGTGTTTACAATTATTTCATTGAGGTATTAGGAACTATTAAATATACAATAAGACAACCCAAGTACATTTTCACAAAACTTTGTGCTATTTTGATGTTTGAAAGTTATTCAAAAATTGCATTTTCACTTTTTTTAATTTGTCCCATTTTGCCCCACATGTTGGGGCATAATAGGACACGGTCAAAACTGAATATGGGGTAAAATGGGACATTTTTTGGCATCAATAAATTATGTTTTATGCATCTTTTTCTGGAATATCTGGTGTTACATACATTTGTGTGCCAAGTGTTATTTATTTAAATAATTAACTATGTAGTAAAACACAATGATATAGCTATATTGCATTTTAACACAGAACGTGAACACAGTTTGTGTCAATACGCTCAAAGCTATTTAAAATATTTAATAATTAACTTTGTTGCAAAAAAATATTTTATTCACATGCAAGTCAGTCTTATAACACCAATTTGATTGTATTTGTATTTTTAGAACACTCTAAGCGGTGAAAATGAATGGATGGTTATGAACGCTGTCACATTCCATAACAAGTCAGTCTTATAACACCAATTAATTGTATATGAAATGCAATCCAATACAAGTGTCCCATTTGTACCCTAGTGTTGAAGATTAAAAAAACACTTCAGAATTCAAGATGAACATTGAAAATTACCATTATAATTACAAAAAGACTGCAAAAATTGATTAAAACAATATCATCGCTATTTATTGAACCTTTTCTTAACGGCCTCTATGTAAATATGGTTCGCGTTATTTATCACGCGTGCTGCAGAGGGACACTGACTACAGTAAAATGCTGATCGCGGGTCGATTAACATTTTTGAATCGACGTTTTGTTGTACAGAGAGGGCTGCTTAATCCTAATAGGTGTAAGTTCATACATGTAATACAATCGTCAAAATATAGCAATCCAAGTTTTTATCATAATTGAGGGCGCAGCCTCCAACACATCTCTAAGTGTCCATTAAATTCTGATTGGGCAATGGTCTTACCGGACTAGGATGATGAACCCTGGTGATGAACAGAGCAAGCAACGTATGATTTTAACACAGCTTCCTAGAAAGGATACTATACAACTTCGAGTTAAAGATGACTTTGTATTCGCGTTGAATACATTATAGACTAGAGACAATACGATGTGGGTGTTGAACTTGACCTCTTCATAATATACCCACAAATATCATGAATATGGCAATGAAACCACAAAATTTGTTTCCGGTAGGTGGTCTGAAAACCAAGATGCGAGATGCGGTTTCTTATTTTTTTTTTTAAATATTTTTTAGGGGGGGGAGTGCGGTGGGATGACTTTTCAAAGGCACTTTACAATTTACCATATCTCCGCGAACCCTGTAGAGAGTACACACAAATATTCACAGCAGCTAGTATCCTATACTGTGCCCCATTACATTGTTACTGGGCTTCACAGTGTAACCCAGCCAGAGCATTCAGATTCAATTATTTGTTAATCTGTTAATCCTTTCCACAGGTATTTGTATTTAAATTGCTTTTGCGATTTTATTTTTTCAAAAATGGGAATAAAAAATGAAATGCGGTAAATAATGTCGCCAAAACGAAATGCTCGCGTGTTACCGGAAACAAACTTGTGTTTTTTATACGCCTATCGGAAACTGTTATACATGTAGTTGTAAAATAATTAATCCAGTAGTGTTAGTAGTGTTGAAGAATTATTTATTTATAATATTTACATCAGAACTCAAGATGAACATTAACAATGGTCATTTTTGCGGTTGCCACTTCTAAAATCACGAAAGCAGCCTGTATGCTCAGCATAAATACACCTAATACAAAAGGTCCCTGACCAGGTGTTTTGATGTTGGCTAATCCGAAATCAATAATCGGTACCAAAAATCTGAACGTCTCCGGAGTTTGATACCTCATCAGCCAGTATGCAACCACACGAAAAGTCGTTCCTTTTCTAACCCAGCAAAGTGACCCGGAAGTATTCACCCGTAACGATACTGCTTCGCAGTCATAGTTGACCTCGTAATAGCACGATGTAAATGAGCTCTTTTCATGATTATAATCACACATTTCAAACACATTTGCCATGAAATTGTAAAATAAAAAGGCATATTATGCGAATAATATTATCTAATATTAGCTGTGACTTCATGACATGTTGCATTTTCGGTGCAAATTATTGTCATCACACACAGCCGAATTCGAGAAAAACTTGACGAAACTAAAGCCAAATTAACAGTAAATATTCCCTTTTTGAAGAATTAGGCACCAATTGTATTGATGGTATCATAATATTCATAGTCTTTTGTAACTAGAAACATGCTTAAAATATTATGAAATTATTTAGTCCAGTCAAGTGAATAGTTAATAAAATGGGTGTCCGAATCTGGCTCGAGCTATATTCATTTTGTACCGTCGTTGGGTTGTTGATGAAGTGTTTAAATCTCACGAATAGAATTAGTTTCGCTTGATAGCTCAGATGGTAGAGCGTTAGACTGAAGAGCGAGAAGTCCGGGGTTTCAAAATCGATCCTTCTGCTCTGCACAATTTCATATGATATTTTTTTTCTCGTCAAAATCATTTTTCACAATTTCATCACACAAAATGCATAAATTCGGACGTTTTCATTGCAAAAACGGTATTTTTTCCCAAAATTTCTAATGAATTCAAACGCGGGCATGAAAATGAAGCGCGGGCGGGTTATAGGAAACTAAAAATCAAGTTGGCGAGGCCTAACGGGGGATCGTAAGTTTCGTTTTCTGACCGAAAATCGGTGAAAATCAAACTCGGTTTTTCTTATCAAAAAAGAAGTCGGGCATCAATGTTTTTGATATGAAATTAAAGCTTAAGATTCCGTTAGTACGGAAATTGCTCTTAAAATATCGTACGAATTTTAGTCCAGTCAAGTGAATAGTTACAAGAAGCAAAGTCACGAAAGTTGTTAAATTCTAAAATTAGCGATAAAATCACTGTTTGTGGACCAAATATGTCAGATTTGGCATCATATTATAGAGAAAATTACGAACAATCCACCTACTTCGCCATCATGGCTGCCAGCTACCCTTGCAGAAATTTTCCTATCAAAAGTATATCAAATCACTATAGAAACCCTATCAAATGAGCATTTGATAGGGTTTTGATATATCAAAACCCTATCAAATTACTTTTGATATATATTTGATAGTATCAAAACCCTATCAAATCCCAAGTTGAGTGTCGATGGACTAACAAAAATCTATCAAATTAAGCTATTTCTATCAAATTCCTATCAAATATGACTTAGTTATTTGACAGCACTATCAAATCCCTATCAAATTGAACTAAGGTACTATCAAATTCCTATTAAATTTGACTTAGTCAATTTTTGCCATTTTCTCTATATCATATTCCTATCAAATTCCTATGAAATATGACTTGGACTTTTGACAACACTATCAAATCCCTATCAAACTGAATTAAGGTACTATCAAATTCCTATTAAATTTGACTTAGTCACTTTTTGCCATTTTCTCAATATCATATTCCTATCAAATTCCTATTAAATTCGACTTAGTCATTTTTTGCCTTTTTCTCAATATTATATTCCTAACAAATTTCTATCAAATTTGACTTAGAGGGGTTTTTTCATTTTCTCTAGCTATCTCAAATTCTTATCAAATTCCCAATATCAAATTTAATAGTACGAGACGCATGAAATTCAAAGTATGGATTATGCGTGCAGGCATTGCACACTAACATCTGTCTTGCGCGCTGTTTGTTTGCAGAATTGCGCGCCAACCATCAACCTGTACACATATTGCGTGCAGAGATTATGACAATTTTATATGCGCGCCAACTTGATAACTGCAACAGAACACAACGATCTCCTCCATACAATTGCTGCGTAGCTAACTTAGATATATACAAAGTTAGAATGCACGCACATGTTGAGGATTTCAAATAAAGTTACCAAGTTCAAAGTCTGCTTGCAAAAACAAACCTAAATATTATTTTACAGGGTGTAACAGGTAGGGGGCGGCTGCGAGAAGGTTTCCCCCATTAATGCCACCCACCCCATGTACACAAAACAAAACTAATATATTAATACTAAATAAATAAATAAATAAATAGATATACTAATTTTCTAATAAATAAATAAATAGATAAATAAGTAAATAAATAAATAAATGTATATATACTAATAGGTGAATCAATAAATAGATAAATAAATAAATAAATAAACTTATTTTTGATAAATAAATAGATAGATAGATAGATAAATAAATATACTACTATATAAATAAATAAATAAATAGATAAAATAAATATACTCATTTTCTATTAAATAAAATATATAAATAAATAAATAGATAGATGGATAGATAAATAAATAATAGTATAAATATATAAATAAATAGATAGATAGATAAATAAATAAATATACTAATTTGTTTAATAAATAAATAGATAATTAAATATATAAATATATAAATATATAAATAATAAACAAATAGATAGAAATAAATAAATAAATAAATAGATATACTAATTTTCTAATAAATAAATAAATAGATAAATAAGTAATGAACAAATAAATGTTTATACTAATAGGTGAATCAATAAATAGATAAATAAATATACTCATTTTTGATAAATAAATACATAAATAGATAGATAAATAAATATACTACTATATAAATAAATAAATAAATAGATATACTAATTTTCTAATAAGTAAATAAATAGATAAATAAGTAAATAAATAAAAAATGTATATACTAATAGGTGAATAAATCGATAAATAAATAAATAAATAAACTCATTTTTGATAAATAAATAAATAGATAGATAAATAAATAAATTAACTCATTTTTGATAAATAAATAGATAAATAGATAAATAAATAAATAAATAGATAAATAAATATACTAATTTTCTATTAAATAAAATATATAACTAAATAAATAGATAGATAAATAAATAATAGTATAAATATATAAATAAATAGATAGATAGATAAATAAATAAATATACTAATTTGTTTAATAAATAAATAGATAATTAAATAAATAAATATATAAATATATAAATAATAAACAAATAGATAGAAATAAATAAATAAATAAATAAATAGATATACTAATTTTCTAATAAATAAATAAATAGATAGATAAGTAAATAAACAAATAAATGTTTATACTAATAGGTGAATCAATAAATAGATAAATAAATATACTCATTTTTGATAAATAAATAAATAAATAAATATACTGATAAATAAATATACTATATAAATAAATAAATAAATAGATAAATAAATAATAAATAAATATACTCATTTTCTAATAAATAAAATATATAAATAAATAAATAGATAGATAGATAGATTAGTAAATAAAAGTATAAATATACTAATAAATAGATAGATAGATAAATAAATAAATATACTAATTTGTTTAATAAATAAATAGATAATTAAATAAATAAATATATAAATATATATAAATAATAAACAAATAGATAGAAATAAATAAATAAATATATATACTAATTTTCTAATAAATAAATAAATAGATAGATAAGTAAATAAACAAATAAAGGTTTATACTAATAGGTGAATCAATAAATAGATAAATAAATATACTCATTTTTGATAAATAAATAAATAGATAAATAAATATACTATATAAATAAATAAATAAATAGATAAATAAATATACTCATTTTCTAATAAATAAAATATACAAATAAATAAATAGATAGATAGATAGATAAATAAATTTATAAATAATAAGATAGATAGATAGATAAATATATAGATAAATAAATATAATACTAATTTGTTTAATAAATAAATAAATGAATAAATAGGTAGTTAAATAAATAAATATATAAATATCTAAATAATAAACAAATAGATAAATAAATAAATATACTAATAAATACATAAATAACAAAAAAATTAAAAAATGAATGAAACATCTTTTGTTATTAATTCTTGCAACCCTAGATAAATGTGGTACTGTACAACAGTTTAATTTCAACGCAACTTAATTTAGCGAATTAGCACTAATAGTCAACTTTTTGTATCAATTTACTTTCACTGATTAGTATCATCTTCCTAACCATTATAAATAATATAATTGGTGGCATTTCAATTTTGCGATTTAGACCTAGCAAAATTAACGAAATTAAATTGCTAGCGAACTTTAGTTCAATGGAGCCATTGTGTGTATACACAGCTGGTGGTGCATGCACCCCTATGCATAGGGGTCAACACTAAGCAACATCACCGACACTGCACTGCACTGACACTGTATGTGTGTATGCACATGTGTAGGAACCATTATGCATAGCTGTTACAAGTTAGGCTATTATTATTTGAAATGTTTGAATGAGAACAACATGTTGTTGCAACAACAGTTATTACCTAGAGGAGATACATAAGAATGACAAGTGATTTTGGAGCATGTAGAACGACCAGGAATAGTTATTATTATTGGAATAATTCCCGTTACACACTACAACCAGTACAAAGTAGTAGTACTACAACTAGTCTCTGCCATAAGTACTAGCTAGTACTACTATTACTACAGGATACCACAGCGCAGTGCAAAATTCAGCCATCTTGATGTTTACATTTATGATAATGGTAAGGTATATTTATATTTAATTCTATATTGACAATTTAAAGTAAAGCATCATATTTGTGTAATGAAATTGTGGCTCCATTTGGTTGGAATAATACACTTAAATATTTAATTTTATTTCATTCATCAAACAAATTCTTAATATTTGAAATAACAGTCAACAGTTGTCAATGGATGCATGAAGTAGACATACATGTTTAAGGACTAACATAATCAAAACAGCTATTTAGTTAGGCATATAATAAAGCACCAATTTTAGGCCAATGAAATTTGATTGTGTTTTCTTAATATTAGTTTCACGTAACATTTTTCATTTCATAGCTGGTCACATTTTATTAGTTGGGACCCTAAAGGGTGGATTTGTCACAATTTTTGGATTATTTGCCATTCAAATGCTTATAATTTTCAAACCATACATCACAATTGAGTATATTTACTATTATTTAGTCTCATTTGGAACATAATTTATTGCTTTAATGGTATCTGTAAGAAAAAGTATGAAACAAGTTAAGATTAATTACTATAACTCGTAATAATTACAATTAGTCAGGACCCAGTGGGGGGGGGGGGGGGGGGGGGGGGGGGGGGGGGGGGGGGAGGAGGGTGAGGATGCATACAATGCATTTCCAAAGGGATGGGCAATATAAATAATTAACCTTGTGTATATTAGTTCATTGAATTATTATTGTGTGTGGATGGTTTCATTTTAGTGTAATTACCAAACCTTAATTAGTGTTAATTTCATCCCCAATTAATTAATTATACAAAAAATACCATCTGAAATGTATCAACGGCATATTATTACCCATTTCAATTTTCAAATGGTAACTGGGGGAGGAGGGGGTAATATGCAGTGTTTTAATTAAGTTAGACCTAGTGTTGAATGTTCCTTAATAATTTAGATAATCTTTGCTAATTATATTGATACTAATTACCTGGAAGTGCTTGTTTTATAGTGTTCAGGATTAATTTGTCCATCGCCCTCATCCTACTTATATCATTTTCAAATTGTTTAATATCAAATGATGATTTTTTTTCTATAGATCAACAGTTTTAATTATGTTAGCAAGATGTCAGTGCAATTAAAGGTATATTATGCATGTGATCTTTTCCAGGGGACGACCTCAATCCTCGAAGAAGAAAAAAATTGGAAGCAGATTTTCTTGCAGATATACTTTTTTGATCATAAATCATAAATACATTCCAAGTTACAGAGCGATACGATTCCTAATAATCTCAACATCATGACTTCAGAGTGAATTTAGAGCAAAATTTAAAAAATAGATTGTACCGCTTCAAACCATGATTGTGAAGTAATTAGGAATCGTATGGATCTGTACCTTAGAAGATATTTATGGTTTATGATAAAAAATGCGAATTTGCAAGAAAATCTGCTTTCATAGTAAAAATAATTTATAGAGGGCGCTACTTGGAAAAGATCACATACATGTAATACATGTATGCCTTTAATGCCAGGCATATCGTTGTAATCACTTCATAATACAGAAATGAGGTTGTATAAGTAATCAGCGGAATTTGTTTTCTTCAATTTGAATGAATTGTTCCTTTCTACCACGCAGGTGTGTTCATAAACAGTTTATATATACATTGTTGTCACACTGCACAAGCTATTTATTAAAGGCATATTATGTGATATTTTCCAGAGAGCGCCCTCTATTCATGATTTTTTTTTAGAAAGTAGATTTTCTTGCAGATTTACATTTCCGATCATAAATCATACATACATTCCAAATAACAGAGCGATACGATTCCTAATTACCTCAAAATAATGGTTTTAGAGTGAATTTAGAGTGGAAAATATAAACTGTCGGGATTCCGACAGTTTATTTTCACTCTAAAACCATGATTTTGAAGTAATTAAGAATCGTATCGCCCTGTAACTTGGAATGTATGCATGATTTATGATCAGAAATTTAAATCTGCAAGAAAATCTGCTTTCTATTTTTTTTCCGATGTTGAGGGCGTTCCCTGGAAAGATCACATAATATACCTTTAAACATATTGATTGAGTAGAAATTTGCGATACAAAATGCAGCTGAATAAAAGAGAATCATAATGCGAGCGGGTGATAGGAAACTATGAATCATGTTTTATTGGCTCTAACCCTTTTTGGGTAAAGGCCTGGAATGCCAGAAGGCTACATAAATGTTTAACTCACACAGCCATGGTCTCCGATCTTCGCAAATGACCCATACAGGTTTAAACCACAGTTATTACAAATTCAAGCAAATATAAATGTGTAATAATTGTTTACTCTGTCCTTTTTCTTTTTAATACAGGTTGATTGATGGTCAATTTCAACGCATGGCGAGTATGTGGACATCGTAATCATTGTTTTCTTGCAATTGGTCTGGTCTCGATGTTACTCTAAATCAGCGCAGCATGGATTTTGAGGGTTTGCTGTAATGTAATTACCATACATTTACTGTATACAACGAAATGACAGTTCTCACCATAACCAAACAAGAGCCATGTGGACATATCTGTTGGCAATTTCTGGAGACATTTAAGGCTCATGAATACGGAAACGCGAAGGAACGAACCAAATGTCTGTGATTAGACTTATGACTAGGCCTGCCCTGCATACGACGGGAATTAATCATAATACAATTGTGTGTTGACAGGTTCGCTGCCGGACAAGGTTATTTTTTATATAACTCAAGATTCGACAAAACACAGATTACGTCCTATGTACGTTTATGAATCAACACTTGTTATTGTTAAATTACTGGTGCATCTCTTTTTAATACAATCAAAAGGACTGCTTTTTGGTGATTAAATTCTACAACTCATACCGACAAGCAGACTAGAACTGTTAGTTATTACATTAGTATTACATGTAAATGTACATTAATATTTTGTAACCACACGGATTTTGGCTTTTCTGTCCAGCTGAAAAAGTGCTCAGCAAAATAATGGTGCAGGTATTATATCAAATAATTTGAAAGGGTTTTGATAGAGCAAAGCTCGCGGCTGTACCAGGTAAAATATTTGATAGAGATTTGATAGCAATATCCAGTATCTACTATCAAATGTATATCAAATAATTTGATAGGGTTTTGATAGAGCAGATGCCAAGCTCGCTGGCAGTACCAGTTAGAATATTTGATAGAGATTTGATAGCAAGATCCAGTGTTTTACTATCAAATGTATATCAAATCATTTGATAGGGTTTTGATAGTGCAAATTTGATATAATTTTGATAGGCCTATCAAATTCCTATATAATTGGGACATCTGAGTCTATCAAAAGTCTAGCAAATTTCCATTTGATAGATATTTGATAGGCCTATCAAATTCCTATATAATTGGGACATCTAAGTCTATCAAAAAACTATCAAATTTCCATTTGATAGATATTCTATAGTTTTTTGATAGGCCTATCAAATCCCTATATAATTGGGACATCTGAGTCTATCAAAAAACTATCAAATTTCCATTTGATAGATATTTTATAGTTTTTTGATAGGCCTATCAAATCCCTATATAATTGGGACATCTGAGTCTATCAAAAGTCTAACAAATTTCCATTTGATAGATATTTAATAGTTTTTTGATAGTTTTTTGTTCAAATATAGACCAACTCATTTTTGTTAGAATTTTGATAGGTCTCTATCAAATGTCTATCAAAAGTCTATCAAATAAATGTCCCAATTATATAGGATTTCATTTGATAGAGTTTTGATAGCTATCAAATCTCTATCAAATTTTGACAAGGGTAACCCTACCTCAATTAATTCAGGGAAAACAAACTTCTCGTAAGATTTTAGCGCAAGGTTGACATCCTGAAATCGATCTTTGCGCGGGTTAGAAATCGGCAAGGTCACGCATTGAAAGCGGCCTGTTGCGTACTGAATGTCATTCATAGCATTGAGTGGATAGATTAGAAGTTATGATTGTTTCAATAATCGCGATCACGACTACCGACAACAAAAGTTGCACTATAATTAGTTTCATATGGGATACCATTGATTTGTATTGTCCACTGTCTTGACTGTGTGCTATCTGAACCAGTCAAGTATTTGGATGAATGGATAACAGGTATCGAAGGGGAGTCTGTAGAGACACATTTTCACTGCGTAATCACACACTATCCCATAGATAACTTTAAAACTATCCACTCGATTTTTATGAATGAGATACCGAACTACGCGACGGAGAAAAAATTTGCTCATGTATATGGCCGTGTGTTTTGAACTCGCCACCCTTACCGTTCTAAGTCTAGAATATCGCAATAAATACTTGTTCTACCCCATAAAAAAGTATATATTTTCAGAATGGTAATCTCACAAGGAATCCAAATATGCTTTTGGAATTGAGAAAGGACCTAATGGTAACATGTTGTTATTAAGAACGTTAAAAGAATTTCTATTTTTTGTTCTTCTTCATATTTTGATTTAAGCTCTTTAATATTTTACCACTTTTGACCATTTATTTGGCGGCCATTTTGGTTTTAAGTATGTTAACAAAGCAAAAATACTAGAACTTCTAGAGGTCTAACACATACATCCCATTGTTAAAACTATACTCTGATCATACATGTTGGTTTATATATGCCATTTTGACGACCGTCTTGGATTTAAGTGTGTTAACAAAACAAAACTTCTGAAAATGAGTGTCTGGTGGTCTGATACATACATGTACATCTCATTATTAAAACTGTACTTTCACCATACATTTTGATTGCTATATGTCATTTATGAGATTTTACCAATTTGGGAGGCCATTTTGGATGCCATGAAAGTATTATATGGTTTCCGTATTATATGGTTTGATATAATAGCATGATTTTAATACTGAAGAAAAAAAATGGAAATCAGTGAATGATATCTGATAAAATCATAGTATTATCATGTATGAATGAGATTGTAAGCAATATTTACTCTTATAGGCTCGCAAATAGTGTAATATCAACTCAAACGTATTGCTATGCCTTTGGCATACTGGAATACTGATAATCAGTATAGTTTTCGTTGTTACAACTCAAGCCACAGTGATGCATCGACGTTAAATCTTAAACATAATAGTCACTTTATGAGTTTTCATTATGTGCCACCTTCAGAATAGTCAATCAGGTAGTAAATGATAGAAAATCTCTTTGGGAGACTTGTAATTCCTCTATTTAGTCCAATATATTGAATCAAATCACTTGGTTCTTATGAAAGTTCAATATGCCTTTTGCAGGGTGCTCTAGGGGCGGAGTAAACTTATGGTTGTTCCGATCTGGTTCTGGTTATTCAGAGGGCATAATCTTTCCAAAGAAATCACCCCTCAAAATTCTGAAACTTTCCTAACCCCCGATTTGCAAGCTTATCGGTGTAATAAATCTTCCCACTCCTACACCATTTCTCGGATTCATTTCACACTACCTGCTACCCTACCCTCGCTCTCTGAAGCATGGCCCAAGGCTCTTGTATAATATCCAGTTTGAATTAGAAGCCCAAAATGTTACTTTTGAAAGTAGTTGTGTTAAAAATCACCCAATAAAATGCCCAATAATTGTACAAATCTACAAGCAGTTGGTTCATAAGTCGAACAACAGTTGGCTCATAAAAATACCCAACATTATTAGTCGACCAATTGTACCAACCAACATTGGTTTACAAAAATGCCCAACGTATGGTAAATACCCACATACCCACATAATAGATAATGAAATTGTCCTATTTGTTGAATATGTAGCTATGCCCAACGTTTGGGCAAAATCATGAGTCCAACGGTGTTGGTGAAAATTTACCCAACAGTTTGTAGGGATTACTATGTCAACAACGTTGGGCAAAATGTTTGGCATGTTTTCGCCCAATCCTTTTACAGTATAGCAACTAAATGTATTATTACTCCGTTTTTCCCATGGTATACTAACAGTATGCAGCTGTGTTAAACTGCGTAGTATTTTGTTGGCACCCAAACTGATTTTTTATGATAATAACAATATCATTTTTTTCTGTATCAAATACGACTGAGTGTATGCCCACTACGTCGGGGATCGTTACTTTATCACGTATTTCGGACTTATTACCAGGGGAAAAGCGCATCCCCTCAGACAACCCCTGTCTGCGCTAGCGCGGAAAACAGTACTTGGCACCATACTTTGAACAGTGAAAACTGGAGCAGTTCCATTTGTACGCGATAAAAATTGCGAGAATGTTCCGGGCCCCGAGTTTTTTATCAGGCCCCGATGAGATTTGTATCGCGTACAGTTGCGAGAAGCAAAGGATTATTTATCGAGTAGCGTATTACCGCTTGTTTAAATATAACGAAAGATAAGTGGTCGGTATCTAAATAGAGCTTCGGGCTATTTATTCTAGTTGTAAGGTACAAATTCAGCATTTCATGTTTTTAGAGATAATGTTATTGATTATGGATGTTTAACGTAAATTGTATTATCCTCGTGTATTTGCTAAACAATGTCCCGCTCTATTTGCTAAACATACCCCAGGGTATGGCAGAGGCCTCGTATCGGGCCCCGATGTCTATTTTATCGGGGCCTGATGACTATTTTATCGCGAATCAACTTGAAAAACATCGGGTCCAAAACATATCAGGCCCCGATACAGTCGCGATAAATTTATCGCGTATAAATGGAACTGCGTAGTATTTTGTTGGCACCCAAACTGATTTTTTATGATAATAACAATATCATTTTTTTCTGTATCAAATACGACTGAGTGTATGCCCACTACGTCGGGGATCGTTACTTTATCACGTATTTCGGACTTATTACCAGGGGAAAAGCGCATCCCCTCAGACAACCCCTGTCTGCGCTAGCGCGGAAAACAGTACTTAGCACCATACTTTGAACAGTGAACTGGACTGGGGCCCTCCCCTCTCAATGGCTGGATCCGTGCCTGGAACGGCACGCCACAAAGAAGAATTCAATGTCTTCCCACAATGCATTGCTCGAGCGCGAAATGTTAACATAATTTTTTCTTCTCTCTTATAATAAAGTTTTGTGATTTTTAGCAGGAAGGACTTTCCTGGACTCATGAATCTATATTGACTGTATTTTCCTCGAAAAAGCATCACATCAATTTATTTACATAAAAACAGACACGGGAGAAACAAAAATGGAGGTATAGCTCATCGGCTACATCGAGTTTTATTAACCTTTATCGAGCACCCAAAATGGCACTCTTTTTCATTTCCAACTATGCCACACATGTAGATTCACTCCAATTTATACTGGTAATTTGAATTACAACATTCATTTGTAGAATTAAATTCAACATAGTTTTAATTTATTCACAATATATCACATGTAGAAACACTACAATTAGTACTGGTAATGTTAATTACATCATTCATTCATTTGTAGAATTAAATTAAACATAGATTTAATTTATTCACGATATGTCATACATACAATGTATAGTTAGATTGAACTGATCGTCTATTTGACGATGCTTATTTGTATAATAAAATAATAATAAGTCATGGAAATATAATTGTTTAAATTGATAACAGACACGTTCGCTTCATCAACAACCCATCAATTTTTTTTTGAAAAGTAAACTACCTAAACCTTATTTATAACACCTAAGATAAATATGCTCATAAGATGACACAATGATAGTTGCACTAATGAATTGACTTAGGACCATTATTATATTAGATGAGCCATTTATACATTTTTTCAGCACATGATTCCAGGGACCTGTAGATTACCAATCCCTACCCCTTTGCTCGGAGAGATAACATCTGCTACTTTCACATTGTATACTGACTTCAAATTTATGTTTGGATTCTGTAAAACTAGCTTATTCCCTACCCCTAGAGAGATGCCCAGGAAGATAACATATGTAAATATGCTAATGTACTATAGACCAATCTGCATAATTTATTGTATCAATTTAATAAATTAATGGCAATAGAGCGAGCACATAAATTGCTGACTCTAAATTTACACCATTCAAGTTTTCTATGAACACTTGCACAAACAACCTTACCCCTCCCCTCCCCCTTTATATTTTGTAAGAGCAAGTTGATCAATAAGTTTCATCCGAAGCAATATGCGAGTATGGAGTTCATAAAGATAACACATTGATCAAATCAGTCATTTCCATTTTTGGGAAACTCAAACTCCTCTGGATACTCGTTGAAAAAGCGCAGTGCTTGTTCCAGGTGTTGTCTGAAGACAATGCCCCTTCTATAGACAAGTGTAAGCCATCAAACCTAAACAGATGGCTAAACATTATTGGAAGTACCTGTGCATGTCCTATAACATGAGTATTCGGCATTGACTTGCGATGCGTGTAGCATTATTATTAATGTTGCCTTTCCTTTCATTTCATGATGGAAATAGGAGCGAGGCAGAATCAATGATCAAAATAATTCGCGTGAGGGGAAACGTATTGCGCAAGCCAGACAAAGCTCGATGCGCTGCCGAACCTCATGTATAATAGGAGTAGCAAAGATTTATTTTAGTTTTAAAAAGACCCTTCCTCCGCCACGTAGTTGAGTCTGCTTAAGGCCTGCCCATTTAATGATAGAGTCGCCAATGACCCAGGTCCTCAAATGCCATGTGTTAAAATTAACAGCAACAAAAAACAAAGCAGAAAAGGACAGCAAAGCAAAACATCAAATTAAAATCAAGGCAAATAGCAAAGCAAAAGCAAGCACATAATAGATTATGGAAAGGGCAGCAATCTGTGTAGTCTGACATAAAGTTTGACGGTTTGATGATTGCCAACGACCTGTACTTTTGATTATTCCGCTCCTACCAAATGGTATAAGCGTTCAACGGTTAAGCGTAATTTTGTAAGCGTTCCTTGGCTTGAACGGTTAGCTCATTTAAATAGTTAGGCTCCTACGAGCGCTATCGAACGGTTATAAGCGGTCGACTAGCCTTCGACTTGCGTTTTACCGGTAACCTAAGAGTTCTTTCTAAACGTTCCTTGGCTCGAATGGGTAGCTCATTAAAATAATTATTGTTGTTATTCCAAGCCGAGGCACGATACGTACGTAACGTAAATAGAGTATCAAAAGAAGCAAAATTTAGGGTCCTTATTTGTTCCTTGAGGATCATAATAGCCGCGATTTACGGGCTGGATATAGTGTATTACTATCCGTCGCATAATCTGAGTAGATAAGTTCAGCCCTTATTTCTAAATACTTTCGGGAAGGAGGAATTTGAAAGTGTAGCATACATGATAAGATGTTTAAACTAAATAATACGTACGTAATTTAGGGTATAGACATACATGTACTAGTTTATCTACTTGTAGGGTATTGAAAATACTGATAATACTTACTTAGAGTATGCAAAATATTGTCCATACTGGTTTAGGGTGCTTTTTCGGATTAATGCAATTACTTATTTAGGGTATTTATTGAAAGTCCTTGGGCATGCCTGATATTCAACCCCCACCCTCTCCCGTGGTAGTCATAGTGGACATCACAAAGGGGAGGCCTTTGTGATGGCCACTATGACTACCACGGGTGAACCTTATACAATGGGCAAGATGGCTGAAAATGTGCAGGGTCATTGAACTAATAAATTACTATAATTTAATTATAAAATATAACTTAGTATTATAGCTTGTATTAAAATGCCACTGATATGTACCAGATCTCCATCCTGCTTTAACAACCACTGAAATCTTCATTAAGCAAACTTGTATCTGAATGTAAGCTTGCCTACTTGTGAAAACTAATGTCTTCATCATGGTACAAGTAAGCTTACATTCGGTAATCAGTGTATTTTTAAAGTATATGCCGAATTCATATTTATTACTTTAAATGTACACACACCATTTATAGCTCAACATCCTTAAGTTTGAGAATATAATGAGTCCCTCCAATAGTGGAAAAAAGCCAAAATGTGCTAATGCTAGGTCAAGCAGGTCTTTTTGTCAGTTGACATTTGAATATTGACCTTTGACCTCGAACGCTAATACATTACGAACGCTATATTCAAGTTAACTGTTCTGACCGCTTTTTCATAATTTAGAAACAATTTCTGAACGCTTAGATAACTCTATTTTTTTCTCAAACGCTTATTTTTCCCCCAAGAACGTTAAGGACAAAATTGAACGGTTAAATATAACGCTTAATATCAATTTAATCGTTCAATGACCGCTTAAGGCCCACATTTGTAAGCGTTCTGTAGGCTCGACCGCCTAAATAACCGTTCGTAACTGTCGAACGGTTGTGGAACAGTTGCGTAACGCTTATTAAGTAATCGTGCCTGCAAGGGTATCCCTTGGACGTGTCGGAAGCGGATTTAGCCATTGGTGGCACTAACGTCTATATATTTTGTGAGGAGATCCATGAAAAAAGGCACGATATAAAATCTTGGAGAAAAGAAGGGATTAGTGGGGAAGGTGGGGATCAAGCATAATTGCATCAAAAATGTGTTTGTTGCTGAATACGTTCTCATTAATATTCATGTTTTCTACAACATCTTCTTATTCCATTCTATAGGATTGAAGAAAATATAATCTTTCTTCAAATCCCCATAAAAAAGTCCCATTACAAATTACTTACTTGACTTACTTCACTTATGTGCTTTTCTTGGGTGCTTTTCCCGAATCACGAGGATCCCTCTTCAACATGGCTGTCTTGAACTCTTTTCCATCAATCTAATGTCGATTTCACGCTTTATAGTAGGTCACTTAAGAGCAGGTCTACCACACTTTCTTGCTCTATGTTTTTGAATCCAATAATATAAATTTGTAGACACTAGACAGACTCATTGGCCCCGCTGATGAAGCAGTGCATGAAGCGCTGGCAAATCTTGCTCTACATTTGTACGTTCTCTGATCTTAGCCGAGACTTAAGGTTGATCTCCATTGTAAATAGCTCATGAATAATTTAAAATTATGATTGTTTTCCATAATCCAATCAAAATCAACCTCATTATACGAAACTTAAAATACGTGTAATTTTGTAAGAAGTGTTGTTTTGTAGTGTAAGCGAAGTGCAAAAAAAAATCGTTTCATGCTACATGAGCAGAACAAGTGCCTATTTGAAACCATTTCTTTCCGTACAGTATCTCATCAATATTCATTTATTATGTAAATCAATATTATTATTATATAAGAGACTTTGAAAACAAAAACTAAAGTCCCCTTGACTTCATTTGAAAATGTTAATTTGATAAATACAGATCAAAAGAAAAGATTACTTAACTCACCGTACTTAGAAAAGAATTAAGTTTCATATCTGAACCAAGTTACAATTTTTTCACTTTTACAAAAGGGCGAAAACAACCCCTGTCACACATTCAAGTATATCTTTAGTCTGGTAAGGCCAATTTACATGATCTAAAGTTGTCCAGAAAGCTGAATAAATTGTTAACATAACTGTTGAAAACAGAATGCCATATTTATTCATTTTCATTTTTAATTATCTTTTTTAAGTTTGTGATTTTTGGGTTCAACATTTTCTGGGTCAACCTGTAAAATAATAAAAAGCTAACAATGGGTACCCAGTATTTCCCGTCAATATGAAGCATTAAATTGTAGATATCATAAAAAAAGCAGTTTGGGTGTAATACATAAATGTACGCGATGTTTAACACAGCTGCATGATGCATGTTAATGTCATGTAGTCTAGTCACGTACCATGGGAATGCAACCTTTTATCAAGGCCACGACGTGAACCTTGCTGAGTAAAATCATAGATCTATGGTAAAATACTACACTGCAAAAAGTTTGGGTAAAATCTTTTTGGGCGACGTGGGTTTACTCATATGCTGATGAAATTATATTCAACAAATGTGGAATTTTATGACATACGTCAATGCCTAACGTTTGAATATGCATGGTTGATAAAAAGTTGGGTGAAACATGTCCGGACCGATGGTAAAATCTACAACGTTGGGCGGTTTGGATCTCCCGCCGTTGGTCAAACGCATGCCAGAATCAAACTAGTAAAATTTGTGTTGGTCTTCTTTCCGCCAACTTGTTGGCAATCCAATCCCCGTGTGCCCTGTGGTAATTACGAAAGACACCGACAACTTGTATCCTTACTGTACAAGATGGCGGATTCATTTCGATCATGAGACCATAATAATACCGAGGTATATGGTCTCTGTATTCAATGGCGGCACCAGCATCATAACTTGGCAGACTAGGCATGATTGTACTTGTTTTAAAAGCATTTCTAACGGTGACGAACCTTTCCAATCTGCCTACAAAGCTGCTCATTGCACCGAGACAGCTTTGTTAAAAGTTAAGGATGACATTATGTATGCAATTGGCAAACAAAAAGGTGTCTTCTTGGTGTTATTATATTTGAACGCCGCTTTTGATACAGTGGAGCAACATTGCTTCAAAGACTAAATCAAGGTATTGGAATTGATGAGACAGCTCTCAACTGGTTTAAAAGGTATTTGAAGGGAAGAACGAGCCGCATTTTTATTAATGATGCTGAGTCAAAACCTTTACATTGTGGTGTACCATAAACACTGTAACTCCAAAATTGTCATATTGAGAAATTGAGCTTTAAAGTTTACATGAATGCATTTTTTATATTTTGTGAAATATTTAGTTGTAATGAAAACATGAATATGCGGGGGGTAGTTTTGTACTTTGCTACAAATTGATTAGGTTTACATATGAAGAGCTGTGTTGCAAAAGGACTTACATCCAATTCTACCTGTTACTCATTTTGCATTATTGAATGGATGGCTATTCATTATGTGGAATGTGGCTTGTATTGTTAGTAACTCAATTGGCGTGGATGGATGCACTAATCCAAGTCAATGAACACAGACATACAATAATTTGATTAATTCCATAGAAATGAGTAACATGTTGGAGTGGTCTTGTGGCCCTTTTGCAACAAAGCTCTTCATATATGATTATTTTGAAGATACAATCAAATTTGTTGAGTTACAGTGTTTTGCCAAAAATACTTTGAATTCAATTTTTTTTGGCAAAACACTAACTCATAAAATGGCTGTTATGGCTAGCGCGGAAAACGGTACTTCGCACCATACTTCGGATAGTGAACTGCACTGGGCCCCTCCCCTTTCAATGGATCAGTGCCTGGGACGGCACGCCTCATTGTATATCAAGGGGTGGGTAGGACAACGAATATCAAACCACAGTTATGGGCTAGCATATTAAAAAAAAAAAATCAGTCGCACAATTGACTAATACAATTATGCAAATATACAAATATGATCACGCCCCCAAACTTCCTATAAACCTTCTGGTGACCTATGACAGGCCTATATCTCTACATAATCTCGAGGGAATACAACATTATTTATTAGCAGGGAGTCGAGGCACATTTGATTGAAATGAATTTTCCTGGTCGCTGTCGGATTTGTAGCGTCAAATGGTTCGTGTATTGAATCGTTTCCTTTGACTTCAATATTCTGCGTAATAATCTTGAAAGTATTTCTAATTCAGGTAAGACCTTTCTCCCAACTTATTGACCATGAAGTTCTAAAATTGGTGTAACATTTTTAACATATTGAGAGACCTAACGCTTGTCTTTCAGATTCTGTTTATTTCATCTGATTTGGTTTTGTCAATCCTAAGATATGACCAATCAACTAAAGCTACCTGAAATCGATGTTACACCAAGTTTTAGGACTTAATGGTCAATAAGTTGGGTAAACACGTGCACAGGTTTGTTTTGGGACATCCTGCGCTATGTTGTCATTTTTGAATTTTGACACATATTATATTTCTCTCTTATAAGAAAGTTTGACTTATCAGGAAGGACTTTCCTGGGCTCATAAATATATCTTGACTGTATTTTCCTTGAAAAACCATCACAGCACTTTAATAAAATCATAATGGATGATATGCTCCAATGTAAAGAATTTCTCAACCTATTTGCATCGATTTTCATCATAAAGCATTCCATATAATTCTGTTAACTTTTGTACAGTTAAGATCGCAGCAGGAAACACTGCAAACGGTGTAAAACACGGTGTCGAGCCATGCCATTGAATAATATTTATGAACAAGAAACCTTGGAAAATCACTCGGAAAATAAGTTGTTGGAGCAGACCGCGATAGTTTATTTAAACCTATTCATTCCGTGATTTTGAAATAAGGAACTTAGTAGATTATTTTTTCGATTTATAATGAAAATGCAAATCTATAAGAAAATCTGGTTTCAAAGTAAAAATCCAGGATATAAGACGTTACTTGGAAAAGATCACATGAAGTGACTTTAAACGAGCATACTCGTATAATGTTAAATTCTGCAAACTCATTGAATTCTCGTACTTCAGTTGTATGACCCGCAGGAATGGTGCGTCACTTTCCCGAGGTGCGTCACTTTCCTGAGGTGCGTCACTTTCTCATGTACTATGACGCACCCCTGTGTCACAAATGTGATGGACCTCAGAAATGTTCTGACGCACCTAGGTAAAGTGACTGACATTGACGCACCCATTCAACATTGTGACAGACCTAAGGCTGCCCATGACGTACTCGTCGTCAAGAATGTGGTGGTATATGACGTAACCATGACGCACCTCTCCCGGGATCGTATAGTGCGTCATAAACTGATATGTGCATTATGTTTTAAATTCAAACTGCGACTAGAACAACAAAATGTTCTCAAATTCACAAAATGTTCAATTTCAAAATGAAAATTAATGATAAATGCATTTCCACGATACTACTCATTGTAAGGAGAGAGATTACCATTTCTCGTAGAACTTGTTATTTGCTTTAATTGTTTGTAGAAATATTAAATTAATTTCACTTTGATAAGAACAGTTAATTATACCATCACATATACCCTTCTCTAAATGTATAAACATTCACTAGAACAACAAAATTTTCAAATTCACAAAATTTTCAAATTCAAATTTCGAGTAAATGATAAATGCATTTCCATCAAGTTATTAGAGTAATGAGTATAATCAATCGTAACACTCATAACCATCAGGAAACAAACACGATACTACTCATTGTAAGGAGAGAGATTACCATTTCTCGTAGAACTTTTAATTTGTTTTAATTGTTTGTAAAAAAATTCTATTGATTTCACTTTGTTCTGATCAGTTAATTATACCGTCACATATACCCTTCTCAAATGTATAAACATTCACTAGACCATCAAAATAAAAATACATACATAAAGCATATTGTGCAATCCTTTTCATGGAACGCCATCTATCTAGGATTTCTTCCTAGGAATGCATTTTTGAATGGATAGCAATGAATAGCATATACATTACGGTGCAATGCGTTTCCTAATTACTTCAAAATCAGATTTTGAAATAAGTTCCAGTTTAACCTAAAATATGGTGAAAATTGACTTTTTTGGTAAAAAATGTGGCCGAATTGACCAAAATGTCACATGTAAGATTAATACAATATTTTTATGGAAACAGGACCCTTTTTTAATAAACCTTAGATAGGTCCAGGATTATGGTCAAAATGTCATTTTTCTTCATACAAAAAAGGCCAAAATGGCCAAAATAGCGTCAGTGGAGTCAAATTTCTTTTGGAATCAGCACATTATTAAACATAAGATAAGCTTGTCAATCCTTACTTTAAACGGCATTGGTCTCCTAGGGTATTGTTGCAATATACTTGGTGAAATCAATTTAGTTAGTGTTGTAACAAAGTAAATTTGACAAAATAAGCCACCTTTTAACATACTGGTATCAATGAGTTACAAATATGAATATAAACATGACTCTACCATGACTCTACCAGCATGTACCAATAATTACCATTAGCATGAAGATAGATGGCTGATGATCATCAACGGTACATTATCTTCGCAGGTGAGTTGACAAACAAAGCAATATATAATATGGGTTGTCATGTACATGTGTTTTCCATAAGAATATCAAAACCTACTATTTACTCTGTGCTTTGTAGGCTTTTGCCAATCTTATGCCACACATTTTCACTATGTCGCAAGATACTAATTCTCCATCTTAATTCGTATAGAAACCATTTAAATGCATCAACGTTTTTATTATCAGTGATCTTGATATGTCTGGATCTATGCAATTATTTTGGTGACGTTGACAGTTCCTGTGCCCATCTGTTCTGAATTATTGGCACGACTGTAAACTTTTTAACTACATGAACGTAAATATACCTTGATTGCCAATACATTATAGGCCTATTTACACGTTTTTTATTTACATATAAATTATACACGTGGTTCTTAAACGAGTACTTATTTCAATAGGCATATTGTTGGCGTTTAATAAAGCCAACCAATTCTTTGGAATTGATTTGAAATAGTAATAAATTAGGTGCTTATTTTTAAGCTTGTCAAGTATAACTTTTGGATAAATGCTGAGCTGATGATGCCGTCAGTTCAATGACGACAGCGCTCTACTCAGCCTCTCTATATATTTTACAGGTACAGTATGTGCATATTGTTTTATTGTATTATGCATTGTTATTTTCATCATATACTATTACAAAGGTACCCAGTAAGTTACTCTTGAACTCCAGAGAAATGCAGGATGATTTATATCTTCGGAATTGAATACCCGTGGTTCCATATTGCTCTGTGTGACTATAAGGTCAATTCATGCGATTTTTCTCAACTTAAGAGCAAATTGGTTCATTAAAAGGTCATCTACTTTTATTAAAAGTAACAATACATTTTGTGGGTGTTAACCAGCGGCTTCTTTCGCTATGGGTCAATGAAATCTACAATCGTTAAGGACAATGGGACATCTTAAAACAAATCCTTTCACTTCCCCACACCCCTCAATAATTGTGGAAACACCTTGAACTACTGCTGATGACATCAACATTTCTCAACATTGCACAGGGAAGGGGTGTTACTTTTCCGTTCTTAACAAGTAAGCATTCTAAGAATTTCTTCCCGGTTGTAGCTTAGGTACGACTGGCTGTCTAGATTCTAAGATGAGTGATTTTACCTCTATATCGGTGGAAACCTAGTCTTTGTGAAAGACACCTCGCAAAATTACTTGTTGAACGCCAAACAAAGCGAGGCCGGGAGGTTGAGATGCCGACCCGTCAACCGCTGAGCGGAGCGAAGCTTACACACATCAGCACAATCAATAATAATACAAAAAATAATACAAAACACTTCTAGAGCCCCTTACAACAAGTTCTCAAAGCGCTTAAATACAAAGAGAAAAGTACAAATACATAAAATACAAACAAAAAATATATGAGAGACATACTGCAGGAACTGCGTATCAAAACTTCAGAGGGCTGCACAATAGTTTGACAAAAACAATATACTATTTAATCAATTAGACACTATGTGTGGACTGAAATATATGAGTCTTGAGACACTTCTTAAATTGACCAAGAGATGACATTGAGCGAATATATGAAGGTAAACTGTTCCAAATCGTTGGTGCTATGATTGCAAAAGTTCTGTTACTGTAAAAGTTTGTGTTGCCTGTAGCCGGGATGCGAAGAAGATTTTGAGAAGAAGAGCGAAGAGTTCTCCCGGGAGTGTATTTAGTTGCGAGTTCTGTGATATATGCTGGTGCTATATTGTTCAAGGCCTTTAATGTGAGCAGAGCTATCTTGTATTGTAAGCGTTGCTGTACAGGGTGCCAGTGTACCTCACAAAAAATCGGCTTCATATGGTCACGCCTTGAGCACCGTGACACGAGTCGGGCAGCAGAATTTTGCACTCGTTGTAACTTGACAATTTGGTATTGAGGAAGTCCATATAAAAGGCTATTGCAGCTGTCAAGTCTTAATGACACAAAGGCGTGAACAAGTCGCTCAGTTGACACGCGATCAAGATATTTGATGAGCATGCCGATCTTGTATATAAATGGCAAAGGAAGCCGCGCGAACAATTTTCGAGACATGACCTTTCATTACCAGGGACTTGTCGATAATCACACCAAGAGTTATAGCTGCACTGTCGATTTCATGTCGGATGCATCGATTTAATTTTAGGGAAGGTCAGAGCTTTCACAAATTTGGAACTTTAAAATACAACTTCTGTCTTAGAGTCATTCAGCATCAGTTTATTGTGTATCGACCATGCTTTGACATCATGAACACATTGCTCCAGTTTGCAAATAGCTGTTGCTCTTTCAGAACGATTAAGTATTGGTAGAGCTGGGTATCATCAGTGTAAGTTATGTAATGTATACCATGAGCTTCAACGATGTCACCCAAAGGGGCAGTGTACATAGTGAAGAGCTGTGGTCCCAATACAGAACCCTGTGGGACTCCCTCTCTCAGAAGAATATCATCAGACAAAACCCCTTTAATTTTGACTGACTGGACACGTCCACTTAGGTAAGAAGAAAACCACTCAAGGGCGGTACCGGCAATTCCAAAGCGATCACACAAACGTTTGATGAGGATCTGATGATCAATGGTGTCAAATGCCGCGGAGTAATCTAACAGAATAAGCACTGCTTCTTGATGTTTGTCAACTGCGCATAGAAGGTAATTTTGAACTCGTAGCAGCGCAGTCTCCGTACTATGGAACTTTCGGTACGCAGACTGCGTATGTCCATGAAGGTCGTTGTCCTCCTGCAGATAAGTGGCAAGTTGATCTGAAGCTGCTCGCTCAATAGTTTTAGAGATGAATTTGAGGTTTGAGATAGGTCTATAATTGTTCATCAGTTCATTTCGACCAAGCTTTGGCTTCTTGATCAAAGGAACAACTTGCGCAACTTTCATCATTTCTGCATACATCCACAGTTTAACGACGAATTGATGATTCGTGTGATATGCGGATATAAGGATCAAGGCTTTTCTTGAGAAGATCAGTTGGAAAAGGATCCAAAGCGCATGACTTGTTTGCAGAGTTGGTGATGATTTTGTGTACATCATCGGTGGAAACATGACCAAAGGAAGCGAAAGAACTGTTGGTCGACTCAGACGTCTCAACGGAGGAAATAGCAATACATTTCATGTTATCAAGCGTGTCCCGCAGCTTTCTAACTTTACCATGGAAGAATGCTGAAAAATAATTTGCTAGAGTTTTTCTGCACTCATGATCAGGTAAAACAGGAGCTATTGATGGTTTTGACAGACGGTCAACAAGTTAGAAGAGTTGACGATCGTTGCATCCTGCAATCTGAGTCCTATGATAGTCACATTTTGCTTGCTCCAACATGTGGCGATACTTGTCACACTGCGCCAGGTATATCTGCCTATGGGGACCTCTTCTTTTTCAGGTGTAAGCTTATCAAGTAAGTCACAAAGAACTGTGGCATATTGATCAACAAATTGAGTCAAGTCATGACATGGATTTGTTGACAGTGCAGAGGCTTAAAAGTCACTTTTGAGATGATCACTATTGACTTTGCGCAGATTACGCGACCGAATTGTGATCTTTACAGGTAGGTGGTGGCCGTGAGATGTTAATGTAACACTTAACAGCATAGTGGTCGGAAGGAAGACCCCTCTTTACTGACAAATCAGGGACAAGATGTGCAGATTTTCGGGAGATCACGAGTTCCAGCGTATATGTCCTTTTTGATGAGTGGCCTCATTTACGTGCTGTCCTAGATCAGCGGAGTCGAGTATATCCAAGAAAACAGAGGCATTACGATCATCTGGATGGTCAACGTAGAATTTAAATTTCCAACCATAAGTATATTTCCGGAGTAAATGGAAATTGATTCATGGGGAGTAGAGAAATCCTTAAAGAACATTTTCGGAGTCAGCTTATTCACTGTCGAAGGAGGAGGCCGGTAGATGTTAAAAAGTTTTACAGAGGATGATCCAGAGTAAATAGTAGAATCCATGTACTCAAAAGAAGAGAATTTGTGAGTGTCATTCTGTTTCAAATTCAAACCCCTGTGTGCAAGAAGTAAAACACCTCCACCTCTACGGTGCAACCGTGGACTATGGTAGATGTCAAAATGAGGCAAAGTATATTTCAAATCTGCAAGCGCTTGGTCATCTCGACCGTCTCCATTTAACCAGGATTCAGTTATAGCCAGGATATCGAGTGTCTGTTGATTAAATGTTTTTGGTCTGATACCACCAGCATTCCACGTTTCAATACACTCTTTTGGTGCTTTTATTTCGCGATAACAACGCCTTGATGAAAGGCTAGTGGAAACCGTGAAATCATGAACAATAATACCAGTCAAGAAAAAGCTATAACGATTTCGGGCGTAATAGGCCTATGGAGGAAATAACCTACAAATCCAATATTATATAACATTAAGGTTAATTTACAGCACGTAAGTCTTAGAACGCTTACTTGTTAACAACGGAAAACTAACACCCGTTCCCCCAGGGCCATTGGAAGTATTTTTTTGTATGGGGTGCTGTACATTTATAAGTCTTCACCACTCTGCCCCAAAGGAAAAACGCAGTAACAACATTTTTGATGAACTGAGAAAAATACAATGTATTTCTTGCAGTGCCTCTAAAGAGTTTATTTAATTCAAGAATATAACTATGGTACTGGTAACATTACGGTTCCGTCCCCTTTATATTTTGAGATTTTTCTAACCATGCTTATGGGGCAGTATCCGGGGTTACACGTCATAATTTTGTTCCTCCCAACTCTTTGATTTATTGCACCAGCTGTTAGTGCCTACTGCGCTTTGGGTACCTGCTCTGTCCGTTTCGACGCTGGTTTTGACTAGAGTTTTTGTAGCTAGGCCTTGAAGGGCGCACAGCACTAAATCACTCCTCGTTTTGTGTAATGGTAGTAAGTTCCGGCAAAAACAAAAAACGATTTTGTGATTAATGGGGTCCTTTGGGAATCAGTTTGGCGTGAGGGTAGCATTTCATAATTAAAATGAAAGATAATCTCTTGTACTTTGATCAGGATATTGCAAAATATTGATTTTCGATTGTATTGACAATTTATCACGTGGATGAACACACGTGATCGGAGGCGGTTAGAAGGCGAGCGTCCGGGCTGAAAATAGGGGTGGCGCTGTTTAAATGATCGTATCGTAAAATCTAATTGGAAGGTGTAACACTTCTTGACGATTTTATGAAATTTGAATGTTTGTTTATTAGAATAAAGCATTCGAGACATTCCAAAAATGGTTACTAAGGGCCCAAAATAGCCACTCTTTTAGCCCTAATTTACATGTAATCCAATGGGCGGTTTATTTAGTGCTGTGCCCCCTTAAACACGCAGTGGTGACACTCGATTTATATCGATTTGCATTGATTTTGAGTCTATAAAAGAGGTAATTTTATCTTAATGTCAAAGAAAAACATATTTCTGTCCATGCCATACATAAATATCATGAACACGACCCAATTTTCTTACAAATTTGGAGCAAAAACGGTTGAAGAGCATAATTTTACTAACATTTCCTTGTTTTTGATTTTACTCACAATAATGGACCCCCTCGCCATGGTTATCCGATTATAAACCTACATATCTATGCTCGTTTTATCAATCAGAGGCTTAACAAATAAAGTTGAAATAAATGTTGTTAAACCCATTTGTCATTGATATCAAATCATGTCGGGGGGGGGGGGGGGGGGGTGACCAGGTTTAATTTGGGCCTAAATTAAGACAAAAATAAGGCTTTTAAAGTATCAAAATGTCAATAACAGTACTCTGGGCAATTCCCTAGAGGATATAACCCAAAACAAATTACATTGTGAGTTTACCTGACACACGATACATTATACGTGACAGATAAAAAGACAATTTAGGCCTATTATTATTTCAAAATTGAAACGTTTTTCACCCATACCCCTAAAATTCGGCAATTTTGGACCTACACTTTTTACATTTGTATCTAAGGTTTGATATAGGGTGTGCACGCCATTGCGTAATCAGTTTCTTGGTTCATCGGGTTTTTAAAACATTGCATATATATACTTTTAAGATAATATGAAACATAAATAGTCTCATTAACATCTCATGATGAATGAAAGAGATTATAAAAACATAGAAATTCTGCAAAATGGCCTTAAAGTGCCCAAAATTCGAACATTACAAATTGAGTATCGATGCGTTAAGTAACATAACTTTAGTTAGAGGTGGTATATAAATTAACTATTTTGACAGTTTATCTTGATATAACTTGGTGTTTACAAAAATGCCAAAAAAAAAAAGTTTTTATTTTTTTATTGTGTGTTATAAGGGCGCACAGCACTAAATCACTCCTCGTTTTGTGTAATGGTAGTAAGTTCCGGCAAAAACAAAAACGATTTTGTGATTAATGGGGTCCTTTGGGAATCAGTTTGGCGTGAGGGTAGCATTTCATAATTAAAATGAAAGATAATCTCTTGTACTTTGATCAGGATATTGTAAATATTGATTTTCGATTGTATTGACAATTTATCACGTAGATGAACACACGTGATCGGAGGCGGTTAGAAGGCGAGCGTCCGGGCTGGAAATAGGGGTGGCGCTGTTTAAATGATCGTATCGTAAAATCTAATTGGAAGGTGTAACACCTCTTGACGATTTTATGAAATTTGAATGTTTGTTTATTAGAATAAAGCATTCGAGACATTCCAAAAATGGTTACTAAGGGCCCAAAATAGCCACTCTTTTAGTCCTAATTTACATGTAATCCAATGGGCGGTTTATTTAGTGCTGTGCCCCCTTTTGGATACACTAGAGTGGGGTCATTGTTAAATTTACTCAATGCAGATTTTGTTAATTTTTCGTGATTTTAGGGACAGAAATGAATAAAATGACATAATATACCCAAATTGGTTTTCGAATGATCAATTCTGTTATATACATCCAATGTAATATGAACAGTAAATTTATTTCGCAGATATACATTTCAAATTCACTCTCTCAACTCACCGAGTTATTGCGACACCACGTGGATTGTCTACGTCGCTTCGCAATAAAATCCGGATCGGCCGTTGGAGCAGGGGCGACTTGGTATTTTGGTTGGAAGGCTTTGACACTAGTGGGGGTTCTTGTGATGATTAATAAATGCAGATTTGGCTGATTTTTGTTATTAAAGTTACAAACATGAACAATTGAGATAATATAGCCACAAATTAAAGTTTCAACAGGCAATTTCGGTTGTATATTTTGGAAGATATGAAAGGGAAACTATATAATGTTCACTGTAGGTTTGTACAACTTATCAACATGATAATTTTGTTTATTTTCTTTGTGTTATTAGACAAAAGGTAGATACTGCACTGTTAATCTGCAGTTTCCCAAATGAAAAACGCAGTATCTACATGCAAACTTGTATTAGCATTTTGTATGTTAAATACCATGTGTTTCAAGTACCATAGAGTTGTAAATAACTCTGTAGTCTCATTCTTGAACCGTAAAAAGAACAATAACATATTTTCGGAGCTATCCCCACCTCACCCACACATCCCACGAAATTTGGAGATATCACGTAAAAAATACCGTTTTTATTTTTTGTCAGTGTTTCTGAAGATCCAGCTTTGTTTTAAAATAGATTCTTAAAATAATTATAGCATTGTAAAGATATTTACTTTGACTAATGAACCTAATAAATGGATAATATTTAGTATATGATTTTGAGTAATAAAGCAATATGTAAATTTTCCAAAGTAAAAAGGCAGTAACTACAATGATCATATATCCACATAATTGCTATATTACTCAAAATCAAACAGATAGTGTGAATTTATTTGGTTAATTAGTCAAATTAAATATATTTACAGTACAATAATTCCCTTAAAGATCTATTTTAAAACAAAGTTAGATCTTTACACCGAAAAACAAACCAGTAATTTGTGCATGATATCCCCAAATGTTGCCAGGTGTGTGTGGTTGGGGTTGGGATAGCTCCAGAAACTTCTCAATTATTACTATTAAGGTTCAAGAATGAGACTGACGTTTTATTTACCGGTGTACTTACAACACTTGATATCATAAAAATTGCTAACACAATGTTGTATTGCAGATACTGCGTTTTTCCTTTGAGAATTATACACATTTGTAGTTACTGCGTTTTTACTTTGGGAAGTAGAAAAATGTATGTAGATACTGCATTTTCGGAAATTAAAAAAGCTTTTCCCAATTTCTTTAAAAAAAAAATCTGTCATAATATGAAAGCCCTGTGTCCCTAGTACCCATTTATGCAACAAAAAAAAAAAAATCAAAATCTCAAAATATGTAGTTACTGAGTTTTTCCTTCGGGCCTTGGGGGCAGTACTACGGCGTGGGGACAGGAGGCCTGCTTAAGGGCCCCTGGTGGGGTCCAGGAGCGAAGCCCTTGGTGGGGTTCAGGGGACAGAATTACAAGGTTCCAAACTTTTCAGTGATTTGGAAATATTTATATTTTTGAAGTCGTCATTTTGTAAACTCTAAAGTGGCGCGGTGTCCCGGGGCTAATTTAGTAACCGTATACACACTGTATAAATGTATTGCTGTACAATGTACATGTGCTATGCGCTTTACTCCGTCAGGTATCAAATGTTGTTTACGGTAACCGGGCTAGGTGTTTATAAGATAGATGTTTTTACGGAATTTCCGGTTAAATATTTTTTCTGCGTGAGCTTAAAAATAGAATGGCCGTATCTCAAAATGACCAATAATCCTAGAGGCTAATGTATGATTTTATACATAACTAATTGATAACATTGATGCAAATAATAGGGTTTTCATCAATCAGTTTTAAATGATTCAGTTTTTAATTCAGAGCACTGGTAGCACATCTAGCGTAGTGCGGTAGTGTACTGGATATGCGAATTTGATACGGATTTTGAAAACGTTACGGATGTTCATTAACTGGTTCTATCATGGCTTATCTTTGTTGTTTTGTGGCAACTGTGGTGCCAAATTGTGCCAAAAAGATTCATCTATTCCAAATTTGTATCTACTCTGATTGGTCAAAAAATAATTGAATGTCATTCTAACAGGACATAAACAACGTGTATGACTTTCTTTTGTTCAGCATTTTATCACTAACTTTATGACAGTGGTCAGTTAGAACCTTGAATTATAAGCTCACGAACACTCTATCTCTGTACCTTTTCTAGAGGGGTCTATTCTTATTTAAGACACCAACGGGTATTTCTAAAAAGCAAAGCATTATTTATTAATTATTATTATTATTATTATTATTATTATCATTATTAGTGTTATTATTATTATTTTTATTATTATTCATTTATTACTAAACCATTTTGGTAGTCTTTTTGTTCATATAATTATCAAGCATTGCATATGAATTTAAGTGTTTGGTATAGTTGGCTATCTACTGAATAAAAGGCGTTGAGGTACGCGTCATTGGGTATGATTTTTTAGAATACGGCACGCCAACTATTTGTTTAAGGTCCTATAGAGGGTTTTCAATCCTGCATCTGCGCCTGCTGCAGACATGACAGACGATGGCCAGTTTACTGATAATTATTAATTTGCTCCTTTATATTATTTCACGTATAGCGTGATGGGAAAGATGCGAGTTGTAATCATCGGAGCGGGCGCCAGCGGGCTTGTGGCTATCAAATGCTGTCTAGACGAAGGAATTGAACCTGTGTGCATCGAGAAGTCCACCGGGATCGGTGGTCTTTGGTGGTACCGCGAAGACAGAGATGGTCAAGGTTGCGTGTTCAAATCCACCGTTATCAACACCAGTAAAGAGTTCGTGGCGTACAGTGATTTCCCCGCACCAAAGGACTTTCCCAACTATATGCACAACAGGTACCTACTTAAGTACTTGCATATGTATGCTGACAACTTCGGATTGAAGAAGTACATCCGCTACCAAACTTTGGTGACGTATGTAACTCCAGCAGATGATTATGATACAACTGGGAAATGGCGATTGGATCTTAAGAGCAGAAAAGACGATCGCGAATGGCAGGACACCTTCGACGCCGTTTTAGTCTGTTCCGGTCACCACGTGGAACCAAACATTCCTGAGTTTGCCGGTATGAAGGACTTCGAAGGCAAAATGGTACATACCCATGATTACAAGACGACCCAGGGGTACGAAGATTCAAGGACGGTCGTCGTAGGTGTGGGAAATTCTGGTGGAGATGCAGCAGTGGAGCTGAGTCATGTTTGCCAACAGGTAAAGAAAGGAATATCCACAAATGCCACTACTTATTAATTTACTATTTTGCAACGATCAAAATTGTGTGTCAATTGAAATTGTCTCGTTCTATCTTCTCTGAACATGCTGAACATGAAAAACTTAACACAAAGAGTTCCAGACCGGGTGCTTTAATGTTAGCTAATTTATTGGATGACCTAACATCATGCTTCACGTATCGCTCGATTTAGTTTAAGTCAGAGAATCTTTGACTATGGCTGACCATGTATTTGAATTCAGTCACCATCCTTAGTCTTAAATGTAAACATGGTTAAGACAGATAAGTCCTTTCAGCTAACTTTGCTTTTTGATTTTGAAATGTCAATCATCATCAGATCAGAACAGTTGCACATCCGTTCTTTTAGAAGAACTGATGGCAGTGGGCTGTTTTCTTTAATCCCCAACCCCAATTGTGCAATTTTATTCTGTTTTTCAAGCTACCAGCCACTGTGTCCGCTTTCTTTTCTCTCTTCAGGTATTTCAAGTTACACGGAGTGGTGCCTGGGTGTTCAAACGTGTAGGAGATTATGGATGGCCCAGTGATATAGTTGGCAAGCGGCGGTTCAAAGCGATGATACCATTGAGTGTGCAGAGCAGTGCAATCGAAAAAGCAGCGGAGAAGCATTTCAACCACGCCAGGTATGGACTGAAGCCTAATCATAGGGTGCGTCAAGCTCATCCAACAGTTAACGACGCTCTGCCTTATCGGATCCTTAACGGAACCGTGAAGATCAAGCCGAACATCAAACATTTCGGCAAGACCAGCGTGGAGTTCGAAGATGGGACGGTTGAAGAAGACATTGACAATGTGGTCTTGGCAACCGGATACAAGATTGGGTTTCCAATGATGGATCCATCCGTGTTTCACGTCGAGAAGAATCAAGTGTCTCTCTACAAGTATGTCTTCCCACCGAATCTTAAGCATCCGACGCTAGCTGTCATCGGTTTGATCCAGCCATTAGGCGCAATCAACCCTATAAGTGAGCTACAGTGTAGATGGGCTACACGCGTCTTTAATGGTCTAGTCAATCTTCCCAGTCATGACATGATGTGGAAGGATATCATACGAAAGAAGAATGACATGAAGAAGAGATATATTACACGCGCACGGCATACCATTCAGGTCGACTGGATACCGTTTATGGATGAAATCGCGAAAGAGTTTGGAGCCAAGCCAGACCTGTTTAAGCTCTTCCTCACAGAGCCAGGTCTGGCGATTCGCTGTTTCTTCGGACCTTGTTATCCGTACCAATATCGCCTCATGGGCCCGGGAAAGTGGGATGGCGCCAGAGATGCCATAAACACGGCGTGGGATCGGATTGTGGCGCCCACCATGACAAGAAAAGTACATGAGGATGAAGAATCGACTAAAATGGCAGCCATTCTGAAACTTATTGTAGTGGTTGCTGTGCTGATTTCAATAATGATGCATTTTGTGTGATCAACAACAAGAAGAAAACATTTGCGGAGACTTTTAGCGTTTCGAGTTTGACTTTGGTCTAGGCCTATTGCTTTAGTAGTAGATAGACAGTCAAAATTAATGGACAGATACGTACATACTTGACTATTCTAGAAAATAAAGATTTTGAAACCTAAACAGTAGGCTTATGTCAAAAGGACGTAATCGGGACATGGAATTTATCTCAAACCTTATACTTCGCTATAGTACAAACCCGCTTCCTCAGTCTCATTGTGCGATCATGGAAGGCTATATTATCAGTCAGTGCAAATTTCCAAATATGGCAACCTGTAATATGTTTCCGAATCTGGAAACATATTGCGAAATCAGGCCAAATTGCTCTTTTTGCAATTGGTTATTTTTTGTGGATTGAATAACTACTTTTGCATGTTCAATTAAGCGGTAACTTATTTTAATGAAGTCAAAATCATAACCACTTATCATAAAGCATAAATTGCAAAATTTGTGTTAATTATTTTTGCGACTTTATTCGCGAAATTAAATAGATCGCAAAATTAAGTAGTTTTTTGCCTCTGCAGTCTTCATTTTAAGTTAGGGAATCACGGTTTTTGATGAATCATGCTCAGAAAATAATTGTCTAAGTTCTGACCAAGTTGCAAGGCTCATAAATGTTGACAGTGAGGTTTGATATGTTTTAAAGCAAAAGGCTTAAATAATTAATTAAGGGACTAATTAATCGTCAATTGCCCAATAATAGGCCTTTCAATATTTGTTTGTATTCTTTTTTATTCGAACATGACTAATACATCAATGTTATATAATTTAATATCAAAATTAAATATCTTAAGACCATTTTTGACCAATAAGATAATTAATTAGTCACTTATTTATGAACACTTGCATATATGTATGTGCATAACAGCCCGGCACAGACAGTGGCGCGTTGTACTAGTTCACCAATTGTGGTTTTTTTCAAGCCGAGGCACGATACATACGTAACGTAAATAGGGTATCAAAAGAAGCAAAATCAAGGAAAATGGTATACTTTTCATACTGTGGTCTTACGTATTTTATTTAAAGGGTCCTTATTTGTTCCTTGAGGATCATAATAGCCGCGATTAACGGACTGGCTATAGTGTATTACTATCCGTCGCAAAAAAAGTAATCTGAGTTGATCAGTTCAGCACTTATTTCTTAATACTTTCGGGAAGGAGGAATTTGAAAGTGTAGCATACTTGATAATATGTTTAAACTAAACAATACGTAATTTAGGGTATAGAAATACTAGTTTATCTACTTGTTTAGTTAGGGTATCGAAAATACTGATAATACTTACTTAGAGTATGCAAAATATTGTCCATTCTGGTTTTGGGGTGCTTTTTCAGATTAATGCAATTACTTATTTAGGGTATTTTTTGAAAGTCCTTGGACATGTCTGATACCCCTCCCCTCCCCCCTTTGTGATGGCCACTATGAGCACCAAGGGTGAACCCTATACAATTGGCAGATGGCTGAAAATATATATGTGCAGGGCCATTGAACTAATACATTGCTATTTACTTATAAAACATAACTTATGTTTAAAATGCCACTGATACTGTACCAGATCTCCACCCTGCTTTACCAACCACTACATGTACAATCTTCATTATGCAAGCTTGTATCTGAATGTTAGCTTACTAACTTGTGTGAACTGAATGTCTTCATCATAACACAAGTAAGCTTACATTCGGTAATCAGTAAATGTATAAAGTATAGGCTGAATTCATGTTTATTACCTTAAATTACACACACCATTTGTTCCATGTTGTAGCTCAACATCCTTATATTTTAGAATATACGAGTCCCTCCAATAGTGGAAAAAAGCCAAAATGTGCTGCTGCTGTGTCAAGCCTGATAATAATAGTGGCAGGGTTGTTTTTGTCAGTTGTAATTTGAAAATTGACCTTTGACCTTAAACTCTAAAACATTATGAACGCTTATATTCAAGTTAACTGTTATGGCCGTTTAAGATTCTGATTCATAATTTAGAAAACAATTCTGAACGCTTAAATAACTCATTTTTTTCCTCAAACGCTTATTTTTCCCCCCCGAACGTTAAGGAAAAAAATTGAACAGTTAAAGAGAACGCTTTTATATCAATATAACCGTTCAATGACCGCCCATATTTGTAAGCGTTCTGTAGGCTCAACCGCCTAAATAACCGTTCGTAACTGTCGAACGGTTGTGGAACAGTTGCGTAACGATTATTAAGTAATCGTGCCTGGTAAGCAGTGGCGGATCCAGGTTTAGAATTTACGGGGGGGGGGGGGGGGGGGGGGCGGGGCTGAGTGACTTAATTTAGTGACCAATCAGAGCGTAGCAAAGCGAGCGGAGCGTCTCAAGGCGTGGGGTCCAGGGGCGAAGCTCATGGGTTTGTAGGGTTTCTAAGAGGCCCATAAAAGCTCTCCTGGGATATATTTTATTAGGATTAACTTGCAATTTCTAGAACAGAAATGTCAAATGACCTAAACATTTTTAAGGTGCTTATAACAACAAATTTAAAATGATGACATACAAATAAAAATTGATTATTTAAATACTAAAATGGTCCCAGAAAACGATCCGGAAAGCATGTTAGTAAGCTTGAATATAACATCGCGCGTAGCGTGAAAAAATTGCTTTTGTAACACTAAAAAGGTCGAGAAAAATGTACCTGAAACCATCTTGTTAAGCTTGAATAATAATAAACCTTGAAACTAATTTGCGCGAAGCGCAAAAAAATGACTATTTTAATACTAAAAAGGTCCAGAAAAACTTTCCTGAAGCCATCTTGTTTAACAATTGATTTTGATACGTCATGTTAACAAGTTGTCTATAACTTTGTATTATCGATACGTGTCAGTCCCTGTTGCAGATGCAGAATATGCCACGTGTTCATTATGATTATTTACTGGCATTTTTATTAAACAAAACGCTTAAAGTTATCAAATACATTTTACTTTAGGCATGGAAATATTAACAACGATTTTCTGCAGTAGAATATGCCACGTGTTCATTATGATTATTTACTGGTATTTTAATTAAACAAAACGCCTAAATTAAGTTATCAAATACATTTTACTTTTTGCATGAAAACATTGATAATATTTGTCTGCAGTAAAACCTGACACGTGTTGTTGTCAATGACATGATGTCTCTTTAATTAAAACAAAACCCATCCAATCATTTAAATCATACCAAACACACCCCCACTCTCAACACTTTATTTTCAAACACCATGGTCAATAGCGTAAAACTCTCTTATGCGTGACCTCACGTTTCCTTTTAGTATATTATGAATAGTATAATGTCAATTGAGATACTGAATAGTATAATGTCAGTATCTCAATTATGATGGTCATCGGTCTTTCCTTCTAACATGTCTAAGAACATGTTTCTACTGTGTAACTTAACGGTAATTACCGTTCAGTTGCCCATTAGAAACAGCCAGATAACGCTAATTAACGAGAAGTTTTCCAACGGCAAACACCTGCTCAAACCAGGTTTGTTCGGTAATTAACTTGCCCGGAGTAGAAACAGCCACCCGTTAAATCTAACGCTAAGTTCTTTGTGACCCGGATGTATACACGTACACGCTGGATTCTACGCATTGTGACTCTGCGTTTACGACAAATTTCATGTTCGTTTATGGGTGTGTTTTTTTAACATGCCATATTAAAAGACAAGGAATTACGAAGGCAGTCTTTTTCAGGTGGGGCGGCATTTTTGGTATAACAAGTTCAAATGTCGTAGCCCATCGATTAGGACGCTTATACACTTAGCGGCAACTGTTCGCGAGTAGAACTGCGTGGGGGTGGGAGGATTAAAAAGTTAACGGTAATTACCTTTAAGTTAACTCAGCGTTAACTTTCCAGATGTCTGACCTTACCATGGACTGGGTTGGGACGCTTAGAGGTTCGGTTGAACATTTAGCTTGTCATAAATATTGCCTTTATTAATGTTTACCCTTGACTTCTAAAGGACCATTAATAATAATCAATGTCACGTTTCATGTTTGTATTTTTCACAGTTTTCAGATTTTGAAATCCACATCGGAGTTTGTTAAATCTTTCCAAGCTAGCTTACACTATGCCCTTACTACCGAACCATTATTTTCTAATAATGATTGAAAACGTAATTATTTTGTTTGTAGCATAAACCGTGGCGGTATACAGATGATTGCTTCATGTTGATTTTTTCAAATATACGAGGAGGAAAACATGATTTCTTTTATAAATCATATATTAATTATATTGCGTGGAGATCATTCACGTTTAGAGAAAGCCATTGGTGTCATACCATGCATACTCTTTGGGTAATTAAAGGGTTTCAGTGGTTTTCCTTCAGGTTTTTCATTGAGTAATTTGTAACGTTTTTAAAATATTTCAAACATCTTCAAACATTTTTAATTTAACTAAAATGTTTTTTTCTTTCTGGTCCTATAGTAAGCCTATGAAATTTGAAACTAGTGTTGCGGCCTCATGCATAACACATTTGAGAAGTGATGACAGAATATACAACTAAAATCCCATATGAACTACAATGTTTCTTGTTTTGCTCTTTGGTATTAGGAAGTAGTCCTAAAATCAGGATTTGATTCCAATTTCAATCATCTGGGGGCAATAATTGCCTTCTGACTACTGTGATTAGGCCACAGTATTCTAAAATAAGGCGAAAATTCGACTCAGCTGGGCAAGGACTCAAATTATTTATCAGTGTGGAATCTTAACATGCTTAAGGGAACATCGTGTTTTGGTTTATTGTTTTCACTTTGTAATTTTATTCCTCACAATTACATAAATACAGCATTTTGTTGTTGATAAAGATACCACAAGTTAATTTTTGACCATTTAAAATCAGATCCAACCATGACTTATCCCTTTAAAATGTGCTATCTACTGAAGACGGCAAACTACCAAGTATCCTGGATTGTTTGTGTCACGCCGATTCGGTTTAGGATAACAGGTTGCAAAAAGAATTACAATTGTTTTATTTTAACATTATTATGTTGTGGTCAGGATAGTTTATGACCGGTACAAGCATAGATCGTCAATAGAGGGGATAATTATCTCTCGGATTATCTCTATTTAAAGGAAGGGTCCCGCAAGCACAACATTGAGCATTATTTGTTAGAAAAATAATTATCGGGCCGAAATTACGTAATTATATAGAACAAAACACCATACTAGTCACAAAGGATGAATAAAAACTGCCTGACTCAACATGCAATTTTTAAAATTCGCGGCAATCGAAAGTCCAGGTGTCGATGACGTCATGGGTTTCGGTGCTCAAATTTGCGCATGTGTATTGTATAACTATGACATCATCGACACTGGGTCTTTCGATCGCCGCGAATTTTAAAAATTGCATGTTGAGAGATTGCGGTTTTTATTTGTTTTTGTCATAAGTGTGGTGTTTTGTTCTATATAATTACAAAAGTTAGGCTCGCTAGTTATTTTTCTAACATATAATGCACACTTTTATGCTTGCGGGACACCTCCTTTAATACAGAGACCTCACCCTATTGTTATTTTGCTCATTATTTTGTATGAATGGAGCGATACAAACAATAACTCTCCATTAGTAAAATCACGAATGGAGAGTTATTGCTAAGAATGAAGTGTTTTTTGTTAAGAATGGAGAGTTATTGTTAAGATTGGAGAGAAAAGATAAAGGCACAAGAAAACAGACAAGACAAAAAAGATATAAAATAAAAGAAAAGGAGAAAAAGAAAAAAATAATTAAAAAAAAGAGAGAAAAGAAAAAGAAAACAAGAGACATAATAACAAAGACAAAATAAAGGGGGAAAGAAAAAACTTGAAAAGGGGAATGAAAAAGCAAAACATTATAAAAGGGAAAGGAAAAGACTCAAGAATAGAAGGAAAAAAAAATTAAAAAAGGAAAAGGAAAAAAAACAGGCTAAGGAAAACAGGAAAGTCTGGACCCAGTATGTTTCGAATGCTTCCTCCATTTCGTCTACGGACGACCAATGATGATGATGATGATGATGATGATGATGATGATGATGATGATGATGATGATGATGATGATGATGATGATGATGATGATGATGATGAAGGAAAACAAATTGGATTGCAAAAGTATACCTCAAATAATATAAATTAACCAAATGGTAAACAAAATAAAACAGTTAGAAATTGTGTGAAATATTTACATATTATTTGTAACTATGTAGCCTAACATATCAACAATTTAAAGTAGGCTAGATAAGTTTGTTTACTGTGATCTTGTGTTTTTCGAAGATATGATAACTATATTTTGTTTGTGTAATGCCGTGTCTGTTAACAACCTTCTTCAAGTTCTAGGTTTTTCACACATAGTTGTCAATCCGTAACAATAACTCTCCACTTAATAATAACTCTCCATTCTTAACGAAAACTCTCCATTCTTAGCAATAACTTTCCATTTGTGAATTTTACGAATGGAGAGTTATCGTTTGTATCGTTCAAATCTTACAAAATAATGGAGCGAAATAACAATAGGGTGAGTTCTCAGGTGTGTATTAAGCTTGAATAATATAACAATGAAACTATTTCGCTCGAAGCGCGCAAAAATATATAGTTTTCTAACTAAAATGGTCCAGAAAACGTTCTTGAAACATGATGTTAAGCTTGAATAATAAACATTGAACATATCGCGCTAAATTGGCTATTTTAAACCGTTTTTGCAGCCATCTAGTTTTAAGCTTGAATAATGTAACATGAAAACTAATTCGCGTGAAACGCGTAAAAACTCTCATTTTTGTAAAACCTAACTTGTCCAGAAAAACTTTCCTTAGCCATCTTGTTATAACTTGGATAATGAAACATTGCAACTAATTCGCGCGAAGCGCACATTTTGTTTAAAAAACTAAAATGGTCCAGAAAACGTTCCTGAAACCAAGTTGTTAAGCTTGAAAATTGGAATTTGTTTCGTGGGGGGGGGGGGGGGGGGGGGGGCGCGTTGTCCTCACCGTGAAAATTATGTGGGCGTGATCGCCCCCCACCCCCACCCCGCTTACCGTCTATGCTCACGCTCCTAACCCTTCCTCCTCCTCCTCCTTGTTTTCCTTTTTTTTATTTCACTCCGGGGAGGGGGGGGGGGGGGGGGGGGGGGCTACCGGGGATCCCCTCTGAGTACACCACTGGAGGTGGGGGAATGCCGTTGGCGGGGATGGCGCCGAGCTGTTGGGTTTTCGCTGAAATATTGTTTAATATAACTTATTTCTTATTTTATAAACATAAAATACTAAAAAGCTAACAATGGGTACCAAGTATTTCCCGTCAATATGAAGCATGAAATTGTAGATATCATAAAAAAGCAGTTTGGGTGTAATACATAAATGTACGCGAAGTTTAACACAGCTGCATGATGCATGTTAATGTCATGTAGTCACGTACCACGGGAATGCAACCTTTTATCAAGGCCACGACGTGAACCTTGCTCAGTAAAATCATAGATCTATGGTAAAATACTACACTGCAAAAAGTGTGGGTAAAATCTTTTTGGGCGACGTGGGTTTACTCATATGCTGATGAAATTATATTCAACAAATGTGGAATTTTATGACATACGTCAATGCATAACGTTGGAATATGGTTAATAAAAAGTTGGGTGAAACATGCCCGGACCGCTAGTAAAATCTACAACGTTGGGCGGTTTGGATCTCCCGCCGTTGGTCAAACGCATGCCAGAATCGAACTTGTTGGTCGTCTTTCCGTCAACTTTTTGGAAATCCAATCCACGTGTGCCCTGTGGTAATTACGAAAGACATCGACATCTTGTATCCTCACTGTGCAAGATGGCGGATTCATTTCGATCCTGAGACCATAATAATACTCGAGATATATGGTATATGTATTCAGGTTTACAGGTTTACAGGTTTATTTATTTCGCATATACAACATATCAATACAAAGTCAGAGCAAATAATAATTACAAAACAATAGCATTATGCAAGGCGTCGTTGAATAAAACTCACGAAGAGCTTACACATGTCAACGACCCCTTTGGAAAAATGGTAATGGATGAGGTAACTACAAATAAGCAATTATGTTACATAGATAAATCAATATAATAGGGAGATTATATAAATATAATGAAAGTATAAAGCAATCTTATAAAACTTTGTTTGTGTCAGACAGTCAGACAGACAGACAGACACACATACATGTACATTGCGCAAGACAGCAAAACAAATATGGAAAAACTGGTTGCTCAAGCAACCAAACTGATCGAAACTAAAGGGAATCCGAAAAAGAGAAGTAGCTGGAAAAGAGTAAGATGAAAATAATATCAAAGGAAAAAGCAATATAAACTAGGAACAAAAGTAATGTAAAACATCTCATCAAAAAGTTGTGAACGGACAAGTACGCTGAGATAAGATGATCTCTGAGCATGCGCTTGATTTACTGGCGGCACCAGCATCATAACTGGGGGAGACAAAAAGGGGGGGGGGGGGGTGCAACACATTTTTTAGGGGGAATGAAGAAATGTAGATAGGACCCCTAAGGGCCAAATTCTTTTGCCATTTTAAGCTTAAATTGTCAAATTTAGTCTAATTCAGAAATTTAGAAAGAAAAAAAGCTTGATTCCAACAAAAAAGTCTCTACAATCAAAAAGATGAGAAGAACCGATGGAGATAGTACAATTAACAACAGCTCATTAAAACGCCGACAACGTCATGTAGCAGTGTAGGCCTACACGGTATATTCAGTATGGGACGTCTAACAATATATATTCAAAACGCCCATCAAAAACCACCAGAAATCACAAACCGTTAATTGTATAAAATGCCCAATATTTGTACAAATCAACCAACAGTTGATTCATAAAATGCCCAACATTTATAAGTCCAAAACAGTTGGTTCATAAAATGCCCAACATTTATCAGTCGAAAGACAGGTGGTTCATAAAAAAACACCCAACATTATTAATATTAGACCAATTGTTGGCCCTTCAAGTGCACAACAATCCAAAATTCAGTTGGTTTACAAAAACGCCCAACATATAATATAGTAATACAAACGCCCACATGTTGGATAATGAAATTGTCCCATTAGTTGAAAGTAGTTATTCCCAACGTTTGGGCAAAATCATGAGTCCAACGGTGTTGGTTAAAATGTACACAACAGATTGTAGGGATTACTATGTCAACAATGTTGGGCAAATTGTTTGGCACATTTTCACCCAATCTTTTTACAGTGTAGAAACCAAAAGTATTATGGCTCCGTTTTCCCCCATGGTATACGTGACTAACAATATGCAGCTGTGTTAACACTTTCCACACATGTTTGTACTTCTTTCAATGCATTTCTCACGGTGACGAACCTTTCCAATCTGCCTAAAAAGCTGCTCATTGCACCGAGACAGCTTTGTTAAAAGTTAAGGATGCCATTATGTATGCAATTGGCAAACAAAAAGGTGTCTTCTTGGTGTTATTAGATTTGAGCGCCGCTTTTGATACAGTGGAGCAACACATATTGCTTCAAAGACTAAATCAATGTATTGGAATTGATGAGACAGCTCTCAACTGGTTTAAAAGGTATTTGAATGGAAGAACGATGATGTACTCTCCGAGTCAAAACCTTTAGATTGTGGTGTTCCATAACACTGTAACTCAGACGTCGGATGATCAGCAAGGAAAACTAGTTATCCGCCGGTAAATGTGGTCATTTCAGATGACCGGATTACCGCTATTTTGAACGCTGCCGCAGCCACCACTATCCGCAGTCGAACGGTCTTGCAGAGAGTGCTGTCAAAGCGTGCAAAGCTCGTCCTGGAGAACACAAACCGCGAAGGATCTGACATTTACCGCAATCGTCTGAACGTAATGTTATAGCTGAGCCCAATCTTGGCTCACGTCACGTCGCCTTCGCACGACTATACCAACTGCGAACACTCTTATAAAACCTGCTATCCAGACAAAGGTTTCTGACCAATTGCAGACAAAGAGACTCCAATAGAAATCATCTTATGATAAATCAGCAATGCCGCTCAGTCAACTCAAACCCGGTCAAGTTGTCCGTATGCAGACACCCAAAGGACAAGGTAAACCCGGTATTGTCACTGCCTCTTCAGGTGACCCCCGATCCTACTTGGTAAATGTCACAATGCTTCGCCGCAACAGGAGACATTTTCTTCCTGTATCAGAACCACCACCTGTTAACTATCCTCCTGACTTTAATCTCCCCGATCCAAACCCACATCAATTTAATGCTCCCCAGCAACACCGTCCTGTAACCTCGCCGACAGGATTTGCAGCCACAACAAGATCAACTACGTCTGCTTGTTTTAACCCGCTCAGGACGTGTGTCTAAGCCAACCCAAGATACACTTGACTCTTACCATGTTACTGTTATTGAGACAGCAAATTATTAAGGAAAATCAAATAATTTTCCAGATTAATGTGTTTTTTGGGGTTTTTTAAGGAAAAATAAACTTCCAAGAAAAAGGAAGATAATTGACACTATCAAAGAAAAGTGAAATGGACACTATAGTTTAAAACAAAAGACATATTTACAGATAACAGACACAGGAGAAACAAAAATGGTTGGAGGTATTGCTCATAGGCTACATCGATTTATTAACCTTTACTGAGCACCAAAAATGGCACTCTTATTCATTTTCAACTATGTAGAATCACTACAATTTATACTGGTAATTTTAATTACCTCATTCATTTGTAGAATTAAATTTAACATAGTATTAATTTATTCACTGACTCATCGCTGTGTGTGTATATACTAAAGACCGTAGTGAAACTCATAAGATGGCAAACACCGATGAGATAACTGTAAAGAAACTGATAGATCCTGATCTATGGATCCAAATCTATATCCCTCGACATGTGAGAGTGAGTAACATTGAAATGGCGGAAGCCGTGTACTTAAGTGCCAAAGACTCTATCAGTCCAAAAGACATCCTAGGCACACAGTATGTTTCTGACGCCAGTAACTGGATTGTAACGACGGCAACCAAGCAAGCCAAAGCAATAATCCTAGCGCTTGATATGATTACCGTTAAGGGCCGGTCTTATGCAGTACAAGACTACAGCACTGAGAACGGCATGAGAAAGAAACGGGGGATAAGATTAAGCATCCACGATCTCCCCCCAATCGCTTACAAATGACTTTGTAGAACAATGGGTAGATACCTTCGCCAAACGGGAAACCCCTGTAATGCGTCATAAGGAGACAGACCGTAAGAGAAAACGTGATGGAGATACCATTGGAATGACAGAACGCTTCGGGCACCTGTACACTGGACACAGGTACTGCTATGTGTCAGAGATCTATGATCATAAACAGAGATACAGTGAAATCCTGGTCCCAGATCCCAGGGACGAGTCAAAGCTAATAGATGCGCAGGTAGTGTTATACTACAATAGCCAGCCTCCTCCAAACTGTCCCAGATGTCATTTGGAACATCAAGCTAGAGATTGCCCGGACAAGGTCCAATTCCGGTGTTTCTTATGCAACATTGTCGGGCATTCAAAACAAAATTGCCCCACAGCGGAATTGGGGCCCACGTGCTTCAAGTGCAACAAACGGGGTCACACAAAAAAACTCCTGTATCCAGATAGTGAAGCAGCAAACTCCAGCAGCAAAACCAAATGTGCTGCCAGTAGTAAAACCAAATGTGCTGCCAGTAGAAAAACCAAACGTGCTGCCAGCAGTAAAACCGAGAGAACAGCCACAACACGACGCGATAAACATTCTACATGAACTTCTCGATAAGTGCGCGAGACCATCGGCAGGTCCACCCTCGCCAGACATCCTTAAAAAGGTCGAGGATCTCCTGCTATCGAGTAGAGCTAAAGAAAAACCACCTTCTTCTCAGAATGAAGCAGAGAAAGCAAGAGAACCAGCTAAGGCTCATGACAAGGAGGAGAGGACTCCAGAAACAAAGAAATCAAGTGGCAAGAAATCAAAGAAGGGTAAGACCAAAAGAAAAAACTCAACGTCACCCGGAGTGAAAGTGCCAAGCAAAAAAACCCGTCAAGAATGTCCAAGCATAACAGAATATGAGCCGGCAAATTCTGTAAGTCCACGTGACGAATGCTCGTCTTCTGGTGATGAGTATGACGATTCTGAACATGAACATCACCGTTCAGAGAATCAGACATAACACTGTTCAACTTTATTATAAATGCATCATTTGATAACATCAACAAATGTCCATTTCAATTGTATGACATTAATCATGAATTTAGTTCAGCAAATTACCTTTCTAGAAATTTGCATCATGAGCAAATCAATATTTCAATATTATTATGTATGTAATTCATTTGTCATGTGTTATGTTAAAATACCCCGTATACTTTTAATTTTTTTTTTTTTTTTTTTTTTCTTTCTTCTTTTTTTTTGTTAAACCTAATTAGTCAGGGGTGGAGGAGTATGCGGAGGAGGAGTATGCGGAGTGCATAGTTGAACAAGTATGGTGCAATATACATTGGGCAAACATAAAATGCACTGGTTTCACTCTTGGTACAATTCTATATTGAAAACATAACATTATTGAAGCATAATTATTTGAATTAAAAATATAATTAGTTAATTAAGGAATCATTAATTAGCATTAAGAAGCTCAAAAAATTGTTAAGAAACGTAAGTTTTTTTTAAATTTTTTTTAAATTTTTATTATTATTATTATTATTTTTTTATTTTTTATTTTTCTTCCCCCAAGCAAGAGGTGATTTTTTTTTGACAACATCTCATCACTTCTCTTTACAGCATATACATATTATACATTATTTTACATGTTTATATATATACATAGTGTGTGCATCGCACACGTTTGCAAGTGTACCTGAAAAACACAGTCAAAGCAAGGTGTGAACAACTCCATATCAATATATTAAATAATCAAAACGGAAAAGAAACAAAACGAAACAAAATCAAAATCAAAATCCAACTATATACACAATCATATTTGTCATTCCTATTCAAACAAATAGACGATTCCAGTTAGCCCATTTTTTATCATATTGATTAAGTCTATTATTGCTTATTGCTACAGATTTTTCGGCCTTAAGATGGAAAAGAATTTCATGTTTAAAAGTTATTACGTTTGGTTTTGTATTTTGTACTCTCGCCCTATATATATGGAATTTAGCTAATAACAGTACAAGGTCAAGAGCGTCATACTTTTAATATGATTAAACTTATAACTTTGAATGTTTTTGGTTTACGTAGAAAGAAAAAACGTGATACCGTATTTGATTGGTTGAAACGTATGAGATGTGATATTGCAGTATTACAAGAGGTTTATTGTTGTGAAAACGACCTCAAAGAGTGGGAAAATGAATGGGGAGGGAGAATTTTCGGAAACCATGGCAGCAACAGAAGTAAAGGGGTTCTTACACTCATAAATCAGAAATGTGACATCACAAAGTCAGAACAACTTTTTAAAGACAATGAGGGAAGGTTATTAGCGGTGAAAATAGAAATAAATGATGAAATAATAAATGTATGGAATGCATATGCTCCAAACAATATTCAGGACCGTAAAAGTTACCTTGAATTTCTAAAACAATCAATATTAAAATATGGTATTAACGGTCACAACTTACTGGGCGGTGATTTTAATACTGTCCTCGACCCAAAAATTGATATGATTGGTAAAGGTGGACTCTCTCACTTTAGACCAGAATGCGCTAACAAAATTAAAGAACTTTTCACATCTCTAGATCTTTTGGATATATGGCGTAAGAATGGGCTATTCCAGATAATAATGAACCACCCCCTATAGAGGACATTGGAATTCCAGACTTTTTTTCCCTCCAATTTTTCATTGGAATTCCAGACTTTTTTGGCACATGTGCTTCGCTCCCTATAGAGGACATCGGAATTCCAGACCTTTTCTCCCACCAATTTTTCAATGGAATTCCAGACTTTTTTGGCACATGTGCTTGGAATTCCAGACTTTTTTCACAATTTAGACCGCTCCCCTATAGAGGACATCGGAATTCCAGACTTTTTTTCCCCACCAATTGTCAATGGAATTCCAGACTTTTTTGGCACATGTGCTTGGAATTCCAGACTTTTTTTCACAATTTAGACCGCTTCCCTATAGAGGACATCGGAATTCCAGACTTTTTTTCTCCCACCAGTTTTTCAATGGAATTCCAGACTTTTGTTGGCACATGTGCTTGGAATTCCAGACTTTTTTTCACAATTTAGACCGCTCCCCTATAGAGGACATCGGAATTCCAGACTTTTTTTTCTCCCACCAGTTTTTCAATGGAATTCCAGACTTTTTTTGGCACATGTGCTTGGAATTCCAGACTTGTCACAATTTTATAAGACCGCAGGTTTTTGGATATACAGACACTTTTTTCCTTTTCTGAATGTCATACTATAAAGGAATGTATAGAGATATAATAGATTGGAATTCCAGACACTTTCGTCATGTTCGTAATGCTATCCCTGTAAATTTTAGACTTTTTTCTTCTGGTTCACCAATGAAGGGCAAGCTCAAGATACAGTGGTGGCACCACATTTTTTTTAATTTTTTTTTTTTTTTGGGGGGGGGGGCGCATTGAGTGGGCAAATTGTGTTTCGGGGGAAGGGGGGAAAATTGAACTGTTTGCCCTTTTTGGTCTCACTGGGGGGGGGGGGGGGGGGGGGGAAGAGGGGGAGGGGTAGGGGGAAAGTTGTCTGAATTTCCAAGGCCTTGAAATTCCAAAAACGTCTGGATTTCCAAGCGTTAATAATAGTATGGGAAAGGGGTACAGAGGAATAGTGATGATGAAAAGTTGTCTGGATATCCAGACGGGCAATACGTCACAGCGCAGTAGCGTAACCAGTGGCGTGCGCAAAGGGGGGGGGGGGGGGGGGGCCGGGGGGGCCGTGGCCCCCCACTATTGAGTCAGTCGGGGGAAACTTAGGCCAGTCGGGGGAATTGAGAAGGAGGCTAGGTCAGTGGCATCATGGAATTATGATAGTCAAAAACACAGATGAAAAATTTTCGCGCGCTACGCGCGCATATATGTCTTCCCAAAATGCAATATTCTTTGGTACAAGCTTGTTTAGAGCCAAAATGTAGCTCAATCGTGCAAAATAAGGTGTAAATTCGAAAATTTTCGCACGCTACGCGCGCAGTTCTTTACTCAAATAGTCGGGGGAATTTCATTTATGGCCAGGTGGCCCCCCCACTCACAATATCCTGCGCACGCCACTGAGCGTAACCAGTGGGGGGGGGGGGGGGGGGGGGGGGGGGCTGGAGCCCCTATTAGGACGCCCCCCCCCATTTCAAGTCACTGCCCCTTCTCCCCCCCCCCATCCTGTCCTGTCTCTTGTTTGTAGTCGTCTTCTTTGTCGTACTTTTAAGAAACTATCATATTTATTTATCATAAATTATCAGGGTGACCAATATAATTCGAGCTGTGCTCCTTTTGGTTTTCCCCACCTTTGTTTTTCTAATAATTTACTTGATGATGTATTATATTCTATGGTGAAAATAAACTGAAACTGAAACTGAAACTGAAACTGAAAAAGTCTAGTTACGCCACTGTTGTTCGCACTAGGCCCAAATTGTCGAGTTTGCCAAGGACCAGGAGGGGGGGGGGGGGGGGGGGGGGGGGGGGGGGGGCTTGCTCTTTTTATTCTTATTTCACTTATGTTAGTTCAACATTATCAGTGACTGATCGAAAGCGGTTCGATTTGACTCCAACAAAGTTGAATTTACTTGGGTGTAAAAGTCGAGTTTCACCCAAATCTTAGCCTTGCCATCAAGGCCTTCTTATTTGTAAAACCAATTCACTATCCAAAACAACATTAATATCGCAACAATATTTCACACTTGACACCATAGGCAATGATTTTATCCCATCCAGTATCCACCTGTTCTGTTATTACCCATCACTGATAGGCCAGAAAGTTTAGTTGCAGGTTTCAGTGGCGGCAAGCAGTTGGTGTTTTGGGAGCTCAGTGTTTGACAGGAAAGAGCCTAGGGTGTAGTTATGTTTTGTCAAAATATCCATTTATTGAAACAGTTACTAAATATACATGTCATTGTCATGAATGATAAGTGTGTGGTGTATGCCGGTCATGACCCTATATGAGTACACGGCATCTCTCACATATTGTCCCAAATACATAAAATACATGAGATACATGTAGGGTCAATGAGATATGTACAGTTCTACAAAATAATATAGTTTCGAATCAATGGAAAATATTAGTTACTTGTACCAGGAATTGGGAGAGAGAGGGTAGTGAGTCTGAGACTTGAGATCAAGTCTACCCAAATCTATGTGTAGGTTTCAGAGTGTAGTTTATTTTTCTCTGCAGAGTATAATACTACTTCAGATAATGAAACAAATCTGTATTGGTACAATCCTTCGGTACTCCCGTTGCAGAGATCAACTTATTTTAGCAAGGTCACATCATGGAAATATTGCAATTGGTACTCTAAGTATAGTGTTAAATAAGGCCACCCAGAACCGTCAAATACCCTTGGTTTCATTTGCTGACAAATGTCACCCTCACTATACATGCTATATAAACACACAACCCTGTCAACCAATCATAACAGCTGATTATAACTATTTCCAATTATCCCTACGCAGCCTTTTGACAATTTTGTAGTCATATACCATATCATGCAATGAACAATTTTACTCACATAAGGGGGTCAATGGGTCATGTGAGATTTTAGTTTCTAATTGAATCTTGGTGACAGCATAAACAATTTCCTTCTAATTGTTTATGGTGATAGTTTTATCATACTCGGATCCTGGCCTGGTTGTCAACAACGACATGTAGCCTGCTATGGGTGATAGTGTGTATACCAAATGCAATACAATGTATCACTTTCATCAGTGCAGTTGGTTTTCTAGAAGTTCATAAATTCATGAAATGTGTGTATGTATTTATTCATATTAAGAATTAACTTAATACATTGAATAATAAACATATTAATTAATCAATCATTACGTTTATTAATTAATAAATACAATTGTTAATTAACTTTAATAAATAAATAAATAAATAAATAAATAAATAAATAAATAAATAAATAAATAAATGTCTTTAATGAAATTAGTTAATATTAATTTATAAATTAATAAGTTCATTAATGAATAATCAATTATTGATCATTGATTATTGATACTTAATTAATCATTGATGAATCGTAATTAATTATCCATTACTTAATCAGTTGTTTTTGCCCCGGTTGACTTTGATGTGATAGGTCTTAGTCTATTCTTAATTAGATAAAAAATATTCCTATTTGGGACCTTTAACTCAAATGTTCAGGGGGTGTGTTCATGTAAACAATCATGTACGGTATAACTATGGCCATAGATCTTTTCTTCTCAAGGATATATGCTATGACTGAAAGTGCATGTTTTGTTATGACACAATTTTCTTTATGATACTCTTCATTTATTTCTGCTTGCATTCAAACTCAAACCCTCTAGCCGAGGATTGTGTTTTAACACTCTTCTTGTTTGCAATATCCACAAATTGTCAGGTTTTACAAAGACCGGGGTGGAGGTATAGTGATCTGTTGCGGACATTTCATACTTGACCGGAAACTCTCAGAGGATCAGCCGACGCAATTTCCAAATTTATGCTACCGATCCAAAACCGAACCCTAGTTGGAAAATTCCTTTTTCATGGGCAGCGCCGTATTAAGTTATGTTAGTTCAACATCAGTGTATCAAAATCAGTTAAATCAGCCGAAACAATTTCCAGATTTATGCATTAGATCTAATAATATCGCGTATCCAGGTTTTATATTGGTTGATGTACGTTCAATAGTGTTTTATACCCAATAGAAATG